>JAUMJK010000500.1:0-267947 GCA_033558105.1 Coccyzus lansbergi | reverse complement strand
GGCGGGGCCCTTCGCCCTTGTGACCTCGTGGGGCGCGCGGCACCTCCCCCGCCCCCAGGGGGACCTGGCACCGCCCCCGACCTAGAGTCACAGAGTGGTTTGGGCTGGAAGGGACCGTAAAGATCATAGAGTTCCACCCCTCGCCACGGGCAGGGAGACCTCCCACGGGATCAGGCTGCTCAAGGCCCCATCCAACCTGGCCTTGAATACCTCCAGAGATGGGGCATCCACAGCTTCCCTGGGCGTCCTCTTCCAGTGTCTCACCACCTTCATCGTGAAGAAATTCCTCTTTATGTCTTGTCCAAATCTGCCCCTCTCCAGTTTATACTCCTTGCCCCCAGTCCTGTCAGTACAAGCCTTTGTGAATAGGCCCTCCCCAGGTTTCTTGTAACCCCTTCAGGTACAGGAAGGTCATTGTAAGATCTCTGTGAAATCTTCTCTTTAGGCTGAACAAGCCGAACTCTCTCAGCCCGTCCTCAGTGGAAGGTGCTCCAGCTGGTCATCTTTGTAGCCCTCCTCTGGACCTGTTCCAACAGCTCCATATCCCTCTCATGTTGAGGATTCCAGAGCTGGACACTACTCCAGATGAGGTCCCATAAGAGAGGAATAAAGGAGCAGAATCCCCTCCCTCACCCTGCTGGCCACACTTCTTTTGATGCAGCCCAGAATACAGTTGGCCTCCTGTGCTGCCAGCACGCATTGCCAGCTCATGTCAAGCTTCTCATCAACCAGCATCCACTAGTCCTGAGGGACATGCTTTAGTGTTTGATAGGAATGGTTGGACTCGATGATCCGATGGGTCCCTTCCAACCTGGTTGTTCTATGTTCTAAGTCCTTCTCTGCCTGAGTGCCCCAAAATAGACTTGCTAGGTTGGAAAAGACCTTGGAGATCATCAATTCCAACTGTATTTGTCTACTATGAAACCAGATCCCCAAGTATTTCATCGACCTACCTGTTATATCTTTCCAGGAGTGGGGTCTCAACCACAGGGTGTTGTGTTTTGAACTGAACTAGAGTCAGTTTGAGACAAGAAGTGGTTACTATTACAAAAAGTGGAATATTTTTTATTTAAGCTAAAGCAGTGTTAAGTTTAATAGAATCACTGAATCACAGAATAGTTTGGGTTGGAAGGCACCTTAAAGATCATCCAGTTCCAATCCCCCCTGCCATGGTCAGGGACACCTCCCACTGGATCAGGTTGCTCAAAGCCCCATCCATCCTGATCTTCAACAACTCCAGGGATGGGGCAGCCACAACTTCCCTGGGAAACCTGTGCCAGTGCCTCTCTACTCCCATGGTGAAGAAATTCTTTATATCTAGTCTAAATCTTCCCCTCTCCAACTTACAGCCACTGCCCCTTATTCTATCACTACAAGCCTTTGGAAAAAGTTCCTCTCCATCATCTAAGTAATTGTATTTTTTGAAAGTTAGACAATGTGCCTCTGATAGCATGTTTTATTCCAAGCAGTGTTTTTCCAGACACTGCTCATTCTCTGGAGATGACAATGCCTTGTGCTCAGTGTGATCTGTTGCTGAACAAGTGTCTCTTCCTCCGCAGTCCCCTCTGTTTGCAGTCTTTCTCAAACACAAGGTCAGGCAGAGCTGGCTCCAAAGCTCCAAATGAACAAGAGATTTGGCTGTTCTGAAGTTCATAATAACATTAAAATTAGACCTTGGAAAGTAATAGCATATGCATTTTTTTTCTGGGAAAATTTATCCACCTGCATGTAATTGGGAAAGCTGTTCTGTCCTAGCTCCTGTCCATGATTGATGGAGATTGCTCCTCATGTTGCTTAGTCCTGATAAAGGATGCTTGCTTTCTAAAACTCCAAAGCAAGCCTTAGAGAGTTTATTTGCCAGCATTTTCGGTATAAGGTTCTGGCTCCCAGTTCAGGCATTCTAAGTAACTTCATTCTCTGAATACTAACTGCACGTTTTTGAGTGTTCTTCTCCCAAAGTGATAACACAGGTCACTGGTATGCACAAGGGTCTCACTCTCTTCTGCGATGGCTGACATCCAGTGAGGACCTGTTTTGTCTGGTTGCTCCTGATCCCAGATCTGCGTGTTCCTGAATGCACTTCCTGAGCTCAGCTCCCTCCTAGCCGTGGACCCATTCCCTTGTATCTGCTCTGCAGTGGTTTTGGTGACACAGAGTGATCAAGGGGTGAGGGTGAAACTCATGCATTCCTATATATATTATTAGTTTATAAATTTATTATTATTATTGTTGTTGTTATAATTTCATTAAAGCTGTAGTTTAGTTTCCAACCTGCAAGTCTTTTTCCTCTCATTTCCCCTTCTCCTTTCTTTTGGCGGGGTTGAGGAGTGGGGTTGGATATGGGAGCCCTACTGCTCAGTTTTAGCTACTGAAATTTATCCAAGCCAGAGCTAAAACCATGACACAGGATTTGTGCCTAAAACCAGCAGGGACTGTGTTCCCGTGGGACTGCCCTCAGTGCCTTATCAAGCTGGGAAAGGCAAAGGCATTGAACTGGCTGTTGCTGGTGCATGGAATGTTCAAGAGGCAATGGGCACAAACTGAAATGCAGGAAGCTCCACCTGAACATGAGGAAAAATTTGTTTACTGTGAAGGTGACAGAGCACTGAAACAAGCTGTCCCAGGAGGCTGTGTGGTCTCCTTCTCGGCAGATATTCAAAACACACCTGGACGTGTTCCTGTGTAGCTTGCTCTAGGTGAACCTGCCACCCTTCTCACCTGTGGGAGGTGGACTAGATGATTGTGGAAATCATCTAGAACCATTTAGGTTGGATCCAGTCCAACCATCAGCCCAACACCACCATGTCTACTAAAACATGTCACGAAGTGCCACATCTATGTCTCTCTTGAACACCTCCAGGGGTGGAGACTCCACCTCTCTCCTGGGCAGCCTGTGCCACTGCTTAACCGTTCTTTCAGTAAAGAAATTTTTTCTAATATCCAATCTAAACCTCCCCTCACACAACTTGAGGCTGTTTCCTCTTGTCCTATCACCTGTTACTTGGGAGAAGAGACCAGCACCCACCTCATCACAGCCCCTTTTAGGTAGTGGTAAAGAACTACAAGATCTCCCCTCGGCCTTTTCTCCAGGCTAAGCAACCCCAGATCCCTCAGCTGCTCCTCATAAGACTTCTGCTCCTGATCCTTCACCAGCTTCATTGCTCTTCTTTGGACACACTCCAGCACCTCAACATCCTTCTTGCAGTGAGGGTCCCAAAAGTGAACACAGGATTCTAGGTGTGGCCTCACCAGTGTCAAGAGCAGGGCGTTGATGTGGTCTTTCTGGCTACACTACTTCTGATACAAGATAGGATGCTGTTGGCTTTCTTGACCCACCTGGGCACATTGCTGGCTCCTATTCAGCGATAAGGTCTCCCATCAGCCTCCTCTTCTCCAGGCTAAGCAATTCCAGCTCCCTCAGACGCTCATCATGAGACTTGTACTCCAGACCCTTCACCAGATCAGTTACAACCTGCTGTAGATGAACCTGCTTTAGCAGGGCTGTTGGACTGGATGATCTCCAGAGGTCCCTTCCAACCCCAACCACTCTGTGATTCTGTTTGTAGGCCTTAGGTGCAGTGGATGGGATGACTCAGCTGCTGTGAAAAAAAAGGTAGCATAGTGGCGAGGTGACTTGTTAAAAAATATGACAGCAGTATGCTGGAAGTCACAGAGATGGCACATGAAGCAATGGTAAACCTCTTTTGCAGAAACTGAGGTAAGCAGCAGGAAAAGATCAAGACTCTTAGAAAGGTCTCGAAATTCAGGTGTTATCAGCAAGACCTCTTTATAAAAAGCACAGTTTGTATCAGAACCACTAAAGTGGCCTTTGTTTCCACATGTCGATGCCAACATGACTGGATCTTGCTTGGCTCTGACCAGAGTCCCAGGCACTGTTTTAGAAGAGCTCTTACTTCAGGGCTCTAGAGTATCCCCAGGGACGTCTGTTCCCAGCCCTGGCGAAGCAGCAGTACTGCTCCCTGCTGTGACTTCAGTAAAATTACTTGTCAGATCTCAGCAAAAACTGAGCACCACTTGCTTATGCCATTAGAAAGAAAAAAAAAAGTATTCTTGCCAGAATATTTTGTAACACAAACAAAATAACTTGGACTAGCGGAAACACTTCTCTTTTTTTTTTTTTCTTTTTATTTGCCAGCATTAGAGTCTAACTAAGAGCTGCTGCTTTCTTTTCAAGGCATCAAAATATTGCCAGATCTACTTTTTTTTTCAGTCTCATTCTGAAAGACATTCTGTGTGAGCAAACAAAGACCTGGCCAAAGGCAGCTAAAATGTATCTTTTACAAGAGCTGTTTTCCAAAGCACAAAACAAACATAGTCTCTCAAAATGGTCCTGTTCAGCACTTTGCTCGCCCCAGGGTGCCCGGTTTGCTGGGTATCTTTCTTCCTCTTCCTGATAAATGATGAATGGTTTCAGTTACTACAAAGGACGTGATATTGTTTAAGTCTGATTCATCATGAGCTACCTGTGCAGCTCCATACAGCTGGAAACCTGACAGTTAAGGGTGGCATGCCCTAACAAAGAGTAAAAGAGACAGTCTGAAATGCCAATACCAAAGTATACCAAACCACTCTACTATGCTCATCATTCCAGCCCCTCCTCTGAGATGCCACTGGCTCAAATGTTGCTGAGACACAGTCTCAATAAGCCATCAATCACAAAAATTACTTCTCTCCTGTTTTGGTAGAGCTGTTGACTCCAGCCTCAACTAGTTGTCAATAATTAGGGCTACAGGTTGGGTTAGTCCTCTAAAGAGTGTTCTTGCATAAAAAAAGACAAAGTGAAGATGCAACTAGGCAGTGTCCAGGTCTTCTCCACCTGAAATGCACCGCCAGACATTCCAGCTTGAAATTATTATGAGACAACTGAGTTTTGTCACTTGAAAGAGTTGGCAGTCTGAAAAACAGCAGATGGAGAAGGGTGAGCTCTTTGCTTTAGCAGTTGTTGTCACTTGTAATAGTAGTAAATAAAAATCAGATCAATGCATCATTTATACTGACAGTATCTGTTTGAAACGTGTCCCTTAAAGCTTTATAATGAGTCACCAACTTGATAATACAAGTGGGAAATCAATTTTATTCACTTAGAAAGAGCAAGGCTACCTCTGGAGAACAGCCTCATGCTTGTCCTCCTGCGTATTGGTATAGCCCTTCCCTAAAACCCCCCTAAAAAAATCCCTATTATATCCAAAACTTTGGTCACCACTAATCTCGATTTTCTGAATACCCAGCCTACCCATCCAGTTGGAGAATGCACGCTACAAAAATCCCAGCTGCCCTATTTCCTTTTAGGCAATCCTGCCCACATTTCCAAGTAATAATTAACCGATCTGCTCTCCAAAGCTTGTCCATTCATGTCTTAGTGTCTTCTCCTCTACCAGGAAACCACACAAGTGTGCTTAGAGGAGGATTGTTATTTTGTAGAAGGGATTGAAAACTATAAAGCATCTCTGATGTCTTAATCTTTTCATAGATCTTTCTTTAGCTAAGACTACTCTCCAACAAGCCCTAAACACATGACAAGGACATTTGTTAAGCTCTCATCCTCAATTTCAAAAATGGACTGACAAAATCATTTTGGAGAATCATGAGCGAGCTAGCTGCTATTCCAGACCTAAAGAGTATCTTTTGACAAAATTGCAAAGTTCTTATTTATTTTTGACCCCTTGGCTGATGAAGTGACCTCCCTTTAGAATCTGCAAATATAAATAGAATTGACATTTCAATCATCAGTTTTCACAAGCAAATATAATCCAGTGTTAATATTGTTCCAAATCTGCATGCAAGGAGCAGTTTTACTGCTGCTGCGTTTCTGCAGTATCCAAGTTCCCACGGAAGCTGCCTGAAAATACGAAGCATCCAGTAGAAAATACTGAAGTGTTGTCTCTCTGAAATGCCGTAAGGTGGCAGTGAATTGGAAAATCAGAACTCTTTCTGGGTAGAACAAAGCTCTAAGGAACTCAGTTAGAAGGCAGGGGGAGGTGCTTTTCGTTGTTTTGGGGGTTTTTTAGAGGTTTTCATTTGTCTGTTTACATTTCACATATCACCATAAACTTCACATCCAGTCACTTAAACCAAGTGCCGATTAGGTCTGCTCCAACGTGCAGCAGTAGACAATTTCCTGCACAGGGAACTCCTGTTTTTTCTTTCTCCATTGCTTCCTTCACGGGTGATCAGTGGGAACATTTTCTGTTTGCTTACCTTGCAGCTCTTATGGGGAGGTTGTTCCACCAGAATTCACAGTGAGAGGGCTACCTCCTGTAGCCTGATAAGGATGCAATCATTCAAGGTTGGTTTGAGCATTATTATGCTGGTGAATCAAAATTCTATTAATGGATCTATCAATCTTGCATCTAATTCCTTGGTATTGCCAAGGGAATTATCCATGGAATAATT
Organism: Coccyzus lansbergi; assembly: GCA_033558105.1. Taxonomy (NCBI): domain Eukaryota; kingdom Metazoa; phylum Chordata; class Aves; order Cuculiformes; family Coccyzidae; genus Coccyzus; species Coccyzus lansbergi. The sequence goes on along the minus strand of JAUMJK010000500.1, from coordinate 261,533 downwards.
CAGTGAGATGTTTTAATGGCTTGTCTCTTGTTTGACTGGCATGGGCAAACTCAACGGATATGGTTGAACTTTAACTTTTCTCTTTTTTTTTTTCCAGCAGAATTCAGAGATTGAAACAGTAACAAATTTACAAAGTGCTCAGGCATCAAGGATTAGACAATAAATCCTGAGAAGTGATTTTGATTTTTGTCCCAGAACAAAATCTGAGGGCGTCCATGTTTAGAACATACCAGTTGCATTTGTTTTTCTAAGCAGGACAGAAGTTTTTAATCCTGAGAACCCAGTATTTTGCAATAATTTCCTGTCACAAAATATGTCATCACCAACAATTGCTTCAGAGAACAGCTGATGTTTTGCTGATCTGGATGTGCGTGGGTGCACCCAGGCCGTACAAGACTCCAGGTAAGCAGCTTGCCAAAACCAATAGAACCAAGTGGTCCCAATATTTTTATGTCACAGGAGCTACAGACAACTTCTGTTTCCCAGTTTGGCAGCACAGCAGAACAAGCAGGGACACCAAATACAGGTTTATGGCAACATCTCAACACATAGAAAACATCAGTGACTCACTAAGCAGATAAATGCATCCTTCTGAAGTAGTCCTCACTGATGTTCTGCACAGGTTTAAGGTTGATCTTATCCACTGGCTCTTGAAAGAGGCATCAGATTTCTCACTATGCCAGGAGAACATCTTGTTCAATTGGGCAGTTTCTCTTGCTCCAGCATTTGTCTGACCACACCTTCTTCATAAATGACTCTGGAAAACTTCCATGTACAGAGCCAGAGAAGCTCTCTCAGTCTGATGAGCCTTTTACAAGTCTTCATAGAATTGCAAAATGGTTAGAATAGTTTGGGTCTGAAGGCATCTTAAGGATCACTCAGTTCCAACCTCCCATTCCATGGGCAGGGACACCTCCCACTGCATCAAGTTGCTCAAAGCCTCATTCAATCTGCCCTTGAGCACCTCCAGGGATGAGGTGTCCATGACTTCTCTAGGAAGCCTGTGCCAGTGCCTCACCACCTTCATAGGAAAACATTTCTTCCTAATATCTAATCTCAGTTTCCCTTCTTTCAGTTTAAAACCATTACCCCTCATCCTATCCCTGCACACCCTGATAAAGAGATCCTCCCCAGCTTTCTTTCCAGAAATCTGTTTTCTCGAAAACAAAAATTGTGCCTGTTTCCTCGGACATGTGAAAAGGTCCAAAACTAGAAAATTATTGGGCTCCTCTGTGCGTACCATTGCATTAAGTTCAGTCAAGCAACTCAAGATTGATGCCCACTTGCTTTCTATTTGTATTTTTCCCTGCTGTCAGCAGGTCTGCCTGTTTCTGAAAAGGGGATACCAAGGAGCAAATGGGTCAGTCTTACAGCAGGAAATTAAAATGACCCCATTCCCCAGAGTTTACTGGGGCTTTCTGTTCTGCAGTGTTGGCACAAGGGCCCCTAAATATCCCATGTTCTCTATGTCCTTGTCTCACCAATTGATTTCTGAACTGGCTGTTGAGGAGACTTTCCAAATAAAGAGAGTTAAAGCTATTCTGATCCCTGAGGTCTTCAGTCCCTTCAAGAAAATCTTGTAGGGCTAGCAAGCCTTAACTTGAGACAGGGCAGTAGGACTTCTCTTTAGCTGGATCTTGACAGATACTTGGGAAAACCATGGGCAGGGTAGAAGACCCAGGCTGTGTTTCCAAGTTGTCACAGTGACCTATAACAGCCAACAGAAGAGAATTTTCTCCACTTCCTCCTTCAGGCAGCTGGGGGATGTTGCACCAGGGTGATGAGGATAACTCTGCCTTCTTATAAATACAGGAAGAGGATTCACTAGTTCCTATTGAAATAGTTTCCAGAAAGAAAGCATTGCATGTAGTGCAAGGTGCCAGCAGAAGGAGAAAGGGCCATTGGGAATAGACATCTGCATTGTCAAAGAAGCAAAGAAAGCAGCGTAATGCCTACTGGAGCCTGCCTGGGATGGTGTCCTTGCTGCAAGGGCTCCCCGCAGACCAAAATTACCATCTTTAGCTGCAATGAAATGCTCATCCAGCTCTTGCTGTTGCAGCTGCTTTTACCCTGGCTGAAAATAATTGCATTGGTATGGGTCTGCCCAGGACAGTCAGCTCCCTAGGGAGGAAAAGGAACAACAGCGCTTGGTGGATTGGAAGCATTTTTGATATCCACAAGACGAATTATGGGGAGTATAATACAGTCACCTCTGCAGACAGGAATGATTGTTCTGCACTGTACAACATATAGCAAAATGGTTGAATACAGCCAGCCATGGTCATTGTACCTACATCTGCCACAGCAGTGAATTTGCACTGTTGCTGTACATCTTACCTGTGAACTGGACGTCTTTAATTTGCAGCCAGGAGTTAAGAGTGGTGATTGTCCTCAGAACCTGGGAGAAAATGCACAGTTAATTATGAAGTGGCCAAAAATGTAACAGTATTTTAATTTTCTTCATTGAGTTTGTGCCAAGTACTCTAATTGATTTAATGATCCCTGTTCCTGGCTGCTCGCTAATCACCTTCGCACACTACTTCCTTCATCTTTGGCTTGCAAATGGTTACTAATTGTTGCTGCATCTTGCATTGTACATCTGGTGTTGACAGCTGTCCTTGCTCTGAGATGGAGAGACAGCTGCTTTTAAATGGAGAGCTCTCTCACAGACCTCTAAAACATCTGGGAAAATGCGGCATTGAAACTTAGTTGTCAAATATAAAAATTTAACAACTATGTGGACAGGCTAGGGAGTCTGCAAACACAAAGCTTAAAAGTAGGCACAGGAATCAGAACAGAAAAGACTCCCTGCTGCATCTTTAAAACAAGAGTCCTGGGTGTTTCCCATTAAAAACGCCTGTTTCCCCTAATTCCCTGTTGACTGCTTGACATGGCACAATCTTTTACATTCTGCACAACAGAGTACACCTCCTAATTTGATCAGTTTAGCAGCCCGTGTTGCCTTTGCTTCAGCCTATTAGACATAATTCAACAGCCTTTCTTGCAAGGCACGATTCAGGATCAGGCAACAAGACCTAACTAGCCAGAGACAAGAAACCAGAGGCATGAAAGCACCAGAAGGCCCTAGAAATCAATGGAAACAATTGCATTCCTTAAAAAAATATATTTTCTTTCCAGAATCTCATTTCCTCTTGAACATTTTGTGACCATGATTGTTACAAGCAACCTATTTTTTTTCCCTCCTTGTTTATTTTGTGTATTTAACAGCACTGAGCGTACAGTCCATTGTTTTGCTAGTGGTCAACAAAGCTTATCTCCTGATCTTGCCCAGCCTCTACTGCTCACATGCTGTTCTGCAAGACTTGGATGAGCAGTTGCCTCAGATTTGCAAGAGGCTGCAAGCCAGCAGGAAGAGCAAAGCCGAACTCAACAGGCAACAATCAGTAAGCACGTAAGGACACAGAAGGGAAACGGGTGAGCTTGCACAAGGTTAGAGTGATTGAACCAGCAGTCACTCCAAAAGACACGTAAGAAAAGAGCCTACATGCATGTTAGCATTAACAACGCCTTTTTATAGAGGAGTCATTTTAGGACATCTGACTTAAGCGAAGTGCTACACTTATTTATTTTTTATTGACCTGGATTTAAGCCATATCAAGCTGATGATACCATTATGAGTTCAAAGAGATATTATCTTTGCCTTAGAGCATGGGAGCAAGGGGACAATGCAATTAACAGGAAAGGTGGCACTTTCAAAGCAGCAGAAGGAAGCATTTTTAAATTAAGTACTTATTGCATATGTTGAGCACCTAAAGTAAGAAGTTTTTTTCTAGTTACTGGAAAGTGAGAGAGTTCTCCAGGAGATGATTCTGCTTCTCAAGTGGGTTTGCTCTTAAACTTCACCTAGAGGACCCTCTCTTTTCTGGAAGGACCCTAGAAATACCTGCTTAGTAAGGGAGGCCTGCAATAAAAAGTCTCCTACTAGGTGACAGGAAGATAATTATATTTCTAACTGGACTCTGAAAGTCCAGTTAGAAATGGTGCAGGATATCACTGATTGGCAAATGCCAGCTAATACTGACCACTAAAGTAGGCAGTACTAAACCCCATTTTCTTGCTATGAAGCATGCTATCTGAAATCAAATCACTCTGTTTCTATAGGGGTGGATATATAGCCACCTTGCAAGCATGGAAAGGCTTATAAGACACATTGAAACATCCTGCCCTGATCATGATCAGGAACAGGAATAAGACTAGAAATCAGGGGCTGAGTTGTTTCATAGAATCATAGAATCACCAGGTTGGAAGAGACCCACCAGATCATCGAGTCCAACCATTCCTATCAAAATGTTATGTTTGATACATAAGGACGATATTCTCCATGCTCGAGAGTGGTACATCCTGATAAGAATAAAATCAAGCAAAGCTGGCAGGAGGTATGTGTGTGGATGATCAAGGATCTCTTGACTAAACTGACATAAAAAGGAAATTTACAAAAGCTGGAGGCATGGGAAGGCAGCCCAGAATGAGGTCTTCCTGATAAGAGTGGCCTCCAGCAACTCCAGGCCCCTGAGCAGGGGTCCCAAAAGCCTGAGGGAGCTGGCTATTATCATTGAAATGCCAGTTTTTAAAAGGTCGGGGCAATTAGGAGAGGCTCCTGGGACCCAGAAGAAAGCAAAGGTCACTCCTGTCTTCAGGACCAAGGGTCTGGGAAACTACAGTCCAGTCAGCCCCACCTCAGTCCTTGAAAAGGTGGTGGAGCAAGAAATCATGGCAACCATTTCCAGACACATGAAGAACAAGGAGGTAGTCCAGGTGTGCTTAGCATGTATTTACAAAAGGGAAATTTGGCTGAACTAGCCTGAGAGCCTTCCACAGAAAGATGACCAGCTTAGTGAATGAGAGGAGAGCAGTGGATGCCTTCTGCCTTTACTGTAGTAAGGCTTTTGGCTCTGCCTCTCATAACATCCCTGTACACAAGCTGACAAAGTATCAGTTACATAGGTGAACAGCGAGGTAGGTCAAAAAATGACTGAATGGCCAAATGCAAGCATTGTGCACCGTGGCACAAAGTCCAACTAGGAGCCAGTCACTAGTGGTGTGTTCTGTTACTAGATCTTATCCTGTTTAACATCTTCATTAATGATCTGGATGATGGGGCCAGGTACATCTCTGGCAAATTTACAGATTATACAAAGCTGGGAGGAGCTGATAGACCAGATGATAATGTGCTACCACCCAGAGCAACCTGGTCAGGCTGGGGAATTGGGAAAGGAGGAATCTCACAAAGTTCAGCAAAGGCAAACACAAAGCCCTGCACCCAGGGAGGGATAACCCAATGCACCAGGACATGCTGGTCACTGCAGAGCAGGGCCAGAGGGGTTCTGGTGGACATCAAACTGGCCATGAGCCAGCAGCATGTTCTTGCAGCAAAGGCAGCCAACAATCTCCTAGGTTGCATTAGGAAAAGCAGTCTCAGTAGGTCAAGAGAAATGATCTCCTCCCTCTACTTAGCACTGATGAGACCACATCTAGAATCCTGTTCCCTGTTCTGGGCTCCCCAGTACAAGGAAGACATAGACTTACTGGATTGAGTCTAGTAAAGCACCACAAAGATCATTAAGGGAGTGGAGCATCTCTCATGTGAGGGAAGACACAGAGAGCTAGGGCTGTCCAACTTAGAGAAGAGAATGCTTGGGGGATCTCATCAATATGTATAAATATCTGGCAGGATGAAATTAAGAAGAGGGAGATGGGCTCTTAGTGGCACCCACTGACAGGAAAAGAAGCGGTAGGCACTGCTTAAAACACAGGAAACACCACCTGAACACAAGAAAATACTCTTTTTACTGTGGGAATGGTTAAAGACTAGAGCAGATCGACCTGAGAAGTTACAAAGTCTCCATCTCTGGAAACAAGCAAAACCTGTCCTGGGTAGCCACATTCAACTGACCATCATTGAGCAAGAGGATTGGACTAGATTATCTCCAGAGGTCCCTTCCACCCTCCACAATCCTGTGACCTGCTAAAGCAGTTCCTGTCATCCTATATGCTGCTACTTCTTATTAGTTTAATTGACTTTTTCTTGAGGTAATTATAGACTGGTGTAATTAATTACATTAAATTAATATACCTCTGAGGATGAAGTGTTATGGAGGGATCTGAACTTAAATATTCAGTGGAATTGTCCACAAACAATGGAATCATCATTCATGACTGTGAAGCTCTGTACATGTGCTCTCAGCAGAATAAGCAAAGTGTGGGGAGATGGAGGCTGACAGAGTGTGCAGGGCAGGGTCAGATGAGAAGTGGGAGATGAGTGACTAATGACAGACAGTGCCAAGCACAGTGCATAAGAATTTTAGTTTTATATTCCATTGACAAGCAATGCAACACTGGCTGTGCCATTTGTGTGGTGGTGGTAAAATTAAATCCCTAACACCACAAAATAGGGTGCCAAGCAGGGACAAATAAATCAGAGGCAGTATTTTCAAGCTGAGCATCCAGAAAACAATTAATGACCACTTGGGAAAAGCCTGATTTAAATGCCCACCCAGGAAATCTGAAGCAGAGACAGTTCTCCAGAGCAGCAGTCTACAAACTGCCTGTCCTTTCTCCAGCTGTGTTCCCACTCTCCTCCACAGCTTGGTCCTGGTGTATTTTATGAACCGAGGCAGGATCACCTTGAGAGAAAGTATGCAATCATGTTATTAATGTCTGTCTCACAAGAGAACATTAGAGAAATATTTGTTAAGAATGGCCTAGGAATAATTGATTCCGCCTTGGGACAAAAAGATGGACTAGAATCTCCACATATCTCCTTGATGTTCCTTTCAGGCCTTTTTTTTTTTTTTCCCAATAAAGCCACACATGCCAAAACTAAGCCAAACTAGGTTTGCGCAAATTATTCCAGTTCTGGCCTTCTGTAATTCCTGAATGCTTGATTACAGAGTCTTGGCACAGATCACACTGCACTGCTTTTTACAATCCTGGTCGGTTTGTCTTAAAGCAAACTCGACCTAGCAAGGATGTCATGATATGCACATCGACAAGGTACATTGACAGCCCTGTAAGGACATCTTCCAGGGCCTACTAGAGGCCACATAGGTAACTATGCCCTCTCCAGCTAATGAAGATGAGGGTGGCAGTAGGCAGAGATTGCTGTGCTGTTGGCCAGCATCAGAGACTTGCCTTTCAAATCCATTTTCTGGCAATAGATCAGGCGAGAGTCTCAGGACAACTAGGTTCCCTCTCAAACTCTGGAGAGCAACAAATACCACCAGGAGCTTTTTGCTTGTTTCCATCCATCTGTGTTCTTTTCAGTACTATATTTTTTCCAGACCCTTGAAAAAAAACAGCTCCTTTGGTACCTCCTCTGCTTCCTGCCCCACCACTGTTAAGTCAGCATCTTTCCTCTCCCACCTCGACCTTCATGAGCTGCATACCACTTCAAGTCACATCTTTGCCCTACCTTTGCCCACCTCCCACTCCTAGTCATCTGGCTTGTCCTGCCACCATCTGCTTTTCCCATCTCAATTTTTTCCCCCCACTCCCTTGCCTTATTTTTTGCCCAACAACTGCTCTCAGACCCCAGATCCTTAGGGGCTTAATCCTTCTCTCTATCCTTATTAGAAAATGGAGCTCCCCATCTTCTATCCCATTCTTTCCCTCTTCTGCTGCCCCACCCCTCCGCTAGTCCAGCCCTAGTCACAACAGCCAAATTTACCACTTTCCTCACACAACTGACTTGCACAAACACTTCTTTTTCCATGCTGCTTCCTCAGCAGTATGGTAGTCATCACCTTTATGAGAGAAAACCCAATTAGCTCTCAGCTCAGTGCACCCTCCCACAGTGATAACTACAATGACTCACAGGTGGGATGGGCTTGGTCACCACCCAAGGACAGCCCAGGTGCAGGGTGCTTTAGCAGCTGCAGAGAAATGTAGTGTACTCAGCTAGGGTGGAGTTTCCAGGGATGAGTTAGGGATGGCTTTTCATTTACTATCTGCTAATGAAACATCCATGAATCTGCATGGCCTGTGATTTTTCAAAGTCATAAAGTGTGGTCCAGTTTGGATGGATTTTGTCAAGACCCATAGAAGCTAGAGTTCTGGTTTGTATGGCATGAGGGAGGCAAAATGTCTCAGGTAAAAAACTAACAGACATCCTTGAAATGGGGAAAACTGCATTTTTATTAGCCTTATTCTTAGAAATGACCTGACACACTTTCATTTTAACTTCCCAGAACACTCAGCATGAAAAATTTCATATAATATATAAGCTTTAAGAAAATGATAAGCAGGTGAATCCAAGATATATTCATGGGAAATGCTGTGCAGCCCTGATATATGAAGTATATTATGCATCCACAAGCATGGGGATCTTAACTGTTAGATAAAGCAATCATGAAGTATTTCACTTTGTTTCAGTTCTGTTTTTCTCCTTTCCATTCTCACCTATTATCAAAATCTGCTAATTGCTGCATACTCTGGGCCTCTTAGATTTTACTCTTCATTGGAGACCTTTTTGCTGCAGGACAAACTCCTCATTATCCTGAACGTCCCCTGAATTAATTCATACATTGCTTACATTAAAATAGCGCTATTACACTGGGGACTTAGGTCGTAGGTAGAGTTAAAGGAGCAATCTGCTTGAGCAGCTGGATTAGTCTGAGCAACATCCTTCCCAGCACAGTGTCAGGGCCTTCTCGTACACCGATTGCTTTGTTTTGAAAAGATGATATTCAGGTTTATTAAATGAATTGATGTTAACCTGAGTTTGGACATGCTTGCTGAGTGACTGAAAAGTGCCACAAGGTTTATGTTACAGGTGGGAGTCACCGTGCTCTTTCCAACAGACGCAGCCATCGGTAGGACAGATATTGCTGCCTAAACAGCGTAAGCAAATCAATGTCTTCTATTTCAGTCAGCTTAGCGTTTCCTTTATACTCTACATGTAGGCTGCAGACTCGCAAAAAACAATGAGACAGTGGAAATTTCCCTGTAATGAAAGCATGTCTCTCAACACTTCCAGACATGTTGCGGCAGAACAAAGCTGTGACCTATTCTTTCATCTGCCACCCTCAGGGTAGGAAGATTTTTAGAAGTCAGTGTCTCATTTATGACTGTGCATTAGAACAGCCTAAACTGGTCACGGAGGGAAATTACTTCGTAATAATTCTGTAAAAGGAAAGACGAAAACTTGGTTGCTCAGCTGTTAGCTGCACAGGGCTTGGCACCCATCTTGAAACCCGATGAATAATGTTTGAAGCTACATTGTTCCTAGATTTCCAGCTGTAGCAGGAGATAGGTGGTCAGCGCAAAACCTACCTTACCTCCTGCTGCTGTTGCAAGATTGATGCTGTCTGGATTGGGGGTGGATAGCCCAGTTCTGCAATATAAATAGCCCCCTGCTGTGTCCAGCACAGAGACATCTTCTCCCCTTGCAGGACTGTGGCCTCCCTGCAGCCCTGGGTCTGATTGCATAGCAGGGCTCTCATTTTTCCCAGAGGAAAAACTGCAAGGTTTTTTTTTTATTATTATTTAAGCTCTTTATGAGATGTATCTCACATGTTTGTGGTGTTGTCTCTAATGCTGTCATTACCTAGAAAAATCTCCATTAAGTGGTAAAAATCCCATACTCACTTCAGCAGATGCTTGAATTGCTGATGGGAAGCAGGGTTCTTGGTTCTTTCTACTCTACGATTGTCAGATTCCAATTAATCCAGATGGTGGGGTGATCCTGAGAAACTAGGATGTTTCCCCTTTGTGTAAAGTATTGTCTGATTCATTAAAACCAGCTGTTGTGAACAAACCATCCACATAGAACAAGTGCTGCTTAGTCAACAGCAAAAACATTGGTCTCCACTGTTGATACCTTCCCTACCTTCTCTAGCCACCCACTCGCTTTTTTTCCAGAGGATGTTTGGGATTCTCACTGAAGTTCAAGACTTACTAGCTGAGGAAGTTAACCAAAGCGCAGCTGGGAGTATCAGCTCTTGTTCTCCTATTCTTTAATCGGTCAACCTGTCTCTCAGGCCTTCCTGGTGAAGCACTCAAAGTCTTTTTTTTCACAGACTTATAGTGAAGAAGCTTTGATGCATCTTTGATGCAGGTGGCTGTGTGATCACTTGGATGAGAGGTACCAGTGAGAGAGAAAAGAAAATGTTTTTACTCCCTGAGATGAGCACAATGGTCAGTAGACGAGATGACACGTGATTCCAAAGTCTTTTCCTTGAGTAAATTAGATCTTATGCCATCCTTGAGTACTCTTTGTTGTTGTTGGGTTTGCCTGCATTAAGGGCTAGGTTTCAATGCCCTTAAGCAGCTCTTGCTGAAGGTGGCAGGGGCTGAGAGCCTTTTTTCCTTCAAAAAACGGAATTTAGCCCTAAGGTGCTGGACTGCAGCTCAGCACATAGCCAGTAATGCCAGATTTCCCAAAATGGGGGAACCTGACTCCTTCACTGGTTGCAGTGAGCTGATATCAGGTATTACGAGAACTAGAAAAAAAACTTGCCACTGGAGAGTTATGAAGAATGGATTGCAGAAGCAGGAGAGCACTGAATGTGTTTTTGTTACTGGTATGAAAAAGACTGTAATAGAGAGAAAATCAGCCAATATTTGCAAAAGCGTAATCAGCAATCAAATGAAAGATTCACCTGTCAGAGAAAAGGAGGTCTTTATCCAGCACCTGTGTTTGGGGGACTGTTAAAAAAAGACAACCAAAAACCAGCTTCTTTCAAACAAGGGCTTGAATTTGCTGTAATTGTGTACAGAGTATCCCACCGTTCATGGAGCTGCCTACCACTGCTGTAAACTCAAGGTGTGATTGCATCAGCTAATCTTATTCCTGCAGTTCTCTTTGGTTTGAAATATCACCTGGCTCATTTGGGTTAGATATGAGATGTAATTGCCTGGAAACCAGTGCTCAGCTCCAGAAGGGTGCCCAGCTAGTTATATTCAACTTGTCCAATAAAATGTCATAAAATGCCATTCCTCAGTCAGATTGTGTCACCAGGACACTGTGCGGGGTGTGCCTTTGTTTTCCCTTCCTCTAGGCCCCTTGAGGGGTACCATGGGCTTCCTAAGGAATCCTTGTGGATTTCCTAATCCATGGGAAGCTTCAAGAAGCAAAAGCTCTTCAGGGTGTCTGCACTTGCCAGGCACAGATGCACCTCTCAGCACAGGCCAGGAGGAAGCTGTGGTGGGAGGAAACATGGATGGACAGGACTTAGTCTCTGAGTGCATTAAAACACTGTAAGTAAACCTAGCACCCCATGGCTGCTGGGAACTCTGTGTCCATTGCAGACTTGCAGAGAAAATGTCAAGTTCCCGCTGATCAACAGGACACTTGCCTGCTTCTGACCTGCCTTTCTGAAGTCCTAACTACCAATGAGTCTTTCTTCTCATGCACCTTTCAAAAGGTGTGATCGTGTTCTAGCACCTTGTCAAGCCCTTTACAAGCTCCTCTGCAGCTGGAGGCAAGGAGCTGTGTACAACCATCCTCACACGGCTGCAATGGGAAGAGCATGACCTGGCAGCAATGAAACCAGGGCTCTACCCCAACGCCTCCCTGCAGAATGGAAGAGGGGCAGGTGTGAGCTGCTAGAGGGAGCTAAAAATAGACAATCTCTTCTCCAAGTAGACTAGGGATTCTAGGAAGAAGAGGCCACATTCTTCATTGGTATGTGAGACAGTAGGTTAGAGAATGAGAAGGAAGAACAACTACTATCTAGAAGATAGCATTGGCATAAGCACAAATAGATAAAAATAGGCTATGAAAAAATGTGGGCTGGAAATCAGAAACAAGTTTCCTTCTGTCAGAGCGAGGTTCTGGAATAGCCTGCCAAGAAAATTCCCAATGACTCTTAAGATGGACTGTGATAAATTAACAAGAGGGACTTTATGACTCAGTGCTTGTCATAGCTAGAGAATATGATGATGACTAGGAGATCCCTTCTAGTCCCGCATTCCTGTTGGTATGACAACAGAGGAATCTGTGTAGGGTGCCGTAAATGCTGAATCACTGAGTGCTTTATATAGCTGCCTGGCAGGACAATGTCCCTTGCATCCATCCTGTCTTCAAGCACCAGCAGGACAACAAAAAAGAAAAAAAAAATCTTACATGAATGATTGTGCTTTGGCAGCACAAAGCCTAAAGCTACAGATGCATGAGTTAGAAGAAAATGAACTGAGCTATAGGCTCCTCTACACAGGAGAAAGGTGGTGGTGTAGGCATGAAAGCAAGAGACCTCACTGTAAACACTGAGGTACATGCTCTGAGGTGAACGCGCTCCAGCAACTTCTATAAATAAATTTTGTATGGGAAAGAAACTCAGTCCTTGGGACTGTGTGGAGTTATCCCAAGCAATTCCTCAATCAGGTGCATGCAGGGATGATTTCCACTGGGCATGATCATATAACATAGCGGAAAGTTCCTGCAATTAACATCAACTGCTAAAACACCTACATTTTTTGTGCCACTCCAAGATCCACAACTATTTGATGGTGTTTTTTTCCTGTCTCCTAGGAGTCCCCCCTGGATGAGATCACTTTCTGCAGCAGAAGGCCGGCAATACTCAGGACGAGAGCCTGTCTCCACAAACTTCATGGCTGCTGAACTTGTAGACTTTTCTGGAGCCTCTTCTGGACTTGTGGGGGTCATGTACAGATGCGGGTCTTCCCTAACCTCCTCAAAACTCTCAGTCCAGGCTGCTTGGAGACTTCGGGTCCTCCACTGCTGCTCTCCACTTTTCCACAGGAATGTCCCTGCACAGTTGTGGCATCACTGTAAAGCTGCCATCTCCATGGGTCACACAGTCTGGTTACTTTGGACCATGTGCACATATGGCTCTTCCCTCTTGCAGTACTTTCAAATACCCACTATTTCTAATAACTGCCCCTGAGAGCAAGAAGTTCCCTGCAGACCCCAGCTGCTAATGCCAACAGAAGGCAGTGGCAAACTTCCCTACCAACAACCAGCCTTCTTCTCTCAGAAACCTTGGCTTAATTCCCTTCTGCAATGGTTAACAAGGCTTTTACCCCCATGCCCCCCCTTTTTTTTTTTCCCAAACCAGGTGGCTGAATCACAACTGAGAGAATTTTTTTTTTTATTTCCTAGTTGCAAGCTGACAGGGTAACAGAGGTAGACAGAGCAATAGCAGGCGGTTGTAGCACAAAAGCCCCAAGGCTTCCTGCCTTCCTGGCTCTTGCCAAGGCTCAGCAAGCAGGCACAGAGAGACATCTCATACCGGCTCTGACATGACCCCTTCTAAGGAGCCGACAGCAAGGAAAGGGCACAGAGGTGTCAGTGTACCGTTGGGGTCAGGGGCGACAGGCAGAAGCCACAGAGCTTTTAAACAGAAGAGCAGTATCTGTAAACAGGCCCATGGGCAGGGAAAGGCTCTGCCCAGTGGAACATCTCCTATTGCACCGTGCATAGCAGATCTCAGGGATTCTGTCTGAGGTGGACTTATCATCTCTTCCTACAGCCTGTGGGGTTCCACTGCTAACAGAGGAAGGATGGCTTGGAAACATGGCTCAGGAGGCTAAAAGTACTCAAAGGGCCTCATCAGCATTAAGAGCTTTGGCTGCCCCATATGTCATTGGAAAAGGCAATGCCTCTGGTGGCAGATACTACATGGATGGGGACAACGTGCTGGGATGAAGTGTACAGGATGGCCAAGGGCTGCTCTGTACCTTCTCCTGGGTCACAGGAGTTTCTCACGTTCTCTGAAGTGCCATAAAACACATTTGTAGGGGTGGTGAGTCCAGCATTCATCTGGGAGCAGGCAGGGGACCTTCTTCCAGTCACTATCTTTCATTTCAGTTTCTCTAAGTTTCTGCCTTGAACTGCAGAGCCATATCCTTTCCTATGAGTAACAGATACATTAGAGAAGGGATTGCTCACATGGGGTATTTATACTACAGGCACCTGGATGAGAGTTGGCTCTCTTCAGGCTACCTCCATCATCAGTGCTACCACAGTCGTGCTACCACAAGCCACCTTCTCAGCTTTCCCAGCCTACCTCTCTGCCCTTGCAGAATGTGCACTGCTGCCCCTACAGCTGCTCACAAACCTTGGATTCAGGGCAAAGCTTTAATTAGGATGCTTTGATTAGCTTAATGGGAAGAGGCAGGCTGCTCCAAAGACTGAATGAAGAGCTGTGGGGGAATCAAATGCCAAATTTGGTGCCTAAGCCAGGTGTCTAAAGTTAGCAGTATGAAGGCTTCTCAAAGTGCCGATGCAATGCCTGATGCAAAGATCCCATAACAGTAATGGAAATGAAATGCAGCCCACTGTCTCACTCTGGGCAGGCAGCCCAATCTATCACGTGGTGCTTTGACTCTTCTCCACCTGAATGAAACGCGTATTTCTTGCTACATACAGTGGAAAGCCAGAGCTGGGAGTCAACAGAAGCACCACTGAGTTTCTATGTGTGTACATGCATGAGCACATATGAACGGCATCAGCCTTCTACATATATGTAGAAAGTAGAATCATAGAATCATTTAGGTTGGAAAAGACCCTACAGATTGAGTCCAACCATAAACCTAGCACTACCAATTCTACAGCTAAATTGTGTCCCTAAGTGCCACATCTACACATCTTTTAAACACCTCCAGGGATGGTGACTCAACCACCCCTCTGGGTAGCCTGTGCCAGTGCTTGACAACCTTTTTGGTGAAGGCATTTTTCCTAATATCCACTCTAAACCTCACCTGGTACAACTTGAGACAATTTCCTCTTTTCCTGTCACTTGTCACTTGGGAAAAGAGAGCAACACCTACCTCACCACAACCTCTTTCAGGCAGTTATAGACAGTGATAAGCTCTCCCCTCAGCCTTCTTTTCCCCAGAGTAAACAACCCCAGTTCCCTTGGCTGCTCCTCATAAGACTTGCGCTCCAAGACTTTTGAAGATCCTTCACCAGCTTCATTGACCTTCTCTGGACATGCTTGAGCAGCTCAATGTCTTGTAGTGAGTGTTCAAAACTGAACACGGGATTCAAGATGCAGTCTCACCAGTGCTGAATACAAGGGTACAACCCCTTCCCTAGTCCTGCTTGCCACACCACTTTTGATATAAACCAGGATGCTCTTGGCCTTCGTAGTACATGCATCTACACAATGACCACTTTTCAGCTGGAGACTACTGGTCACTAGACAGAAAAGTAACAGCCACAAATTCCAGTAATAAGTTTCCAAACAAACCATGGGTTCAAAGTCCTCTGGAGAAATTCTCTGCATTTGCTAGTGGATTTTGAGTTAATTTTTATATCAGCTGCTTCTGGGTGGCTTCATGGTTGATCATTTCCTATGACCAGGCTGCAATATTTCCTAGCCGCAGAGCAAAGTGCTACTTCTGAACCTATTTTGGGCTGGAGAGAAATCAGACTGTTTGGACAAGTGTCTTTGCCCATATTTCATAGAATGGCTTGGGTTGGAAGGGACCTTAAATATCAGCCAGTTCCAGCCCCCTGCTGCCATGGGCAGGGACACCTCCTACTGGATCACGTTGCTCACAGCCTCATCCAGCCTGGCCTTCAACACCTCTAGGGGTCGGGCACCCACAACTGCTGTGGGCAACCTGTGCCAGGGACTGACCACTCTCACAGGAAAACATTTTTTCCTAAGCTCTGATCTGGATCTGCCCTCTTTTGGCTTAAAACCTCATACTATTTCTCCACTCCCTGATCAAGAGCCCCTCCCGAGCTTTCTTGCAGTCCCTTCAGGTACTGGCAGGTCGCTTATAAGGTCTCCCTGGAGCCTTCTCTTCTCCAGGCTGAACAAGCCCAACTCTCTAAGCCTGTCCTCATATGGGAGGTGCTCCAGCCCTCTGATCATCTTTGTGGTCATCCTCTGGGCTTGCTCCAACAGATCCATGTCCTTCCCGTGCTGAGGACTCCAGAACTGAAGCCAGGACTCCAGGTGAGGTCTCACCAGAGCACAGCAGAGGGGTAAAATCCCCTCTCTCGCCCTGCTGGTCACACTTCCCTTTGCTGCAGCCCAGGATACGGTTGGCTGTTTGGGCTGCAAGCACAGGTTGGCAGCTCAAGTTGAGCTTCCCATCCAGCTACACCCCCCAAGGCCTTCTCTTCAGAGCTGCTCTCAATCAATAACCCACCCAGCCTGTAGCTGTGCTTGAGATTGCTCCAACCCACGAGCAGGACATTGTCCTGCGCCCCTCCCGGAGCCGCAGCAAGAAGCACCCGCTGGGGCAGCAGCAGCCCCTGCTGCGAGCGCTGAGGAACTGCAGCGGCTTTTCCCCAGCGCTGCAGCGGGGAAGGGCCCCGCCAACCTCCCCCTCCTCCCCTTCCCCGACCTCTCGAATAAATGATGGTTATAAATAAATCACTGGCTGCGCCCTCGCAGAGTGCTCCTGCTCCCCCGGGGACAAGGCTTAGCGCTTTCTGGCTCCACCTGAGCGCTTTCTGCATGGCCCTGGGTGGATGGAGAAGATGAGAACTGATTTTTCAGGGTGCCTGAGAAATCGGTGGAGAGGGGCAAGCTGCAGAATGCCTTCCTAACCCCTTCCCTAGAACCACAGAGTGGTTTGGGTTGGAAGGGACCTTGAAGACCATCCAGTTCCAACCACCCTGCCATGGGCAGGGACACCTCCTGCCAGACCAGGCTGCCCAAGTCACAGAATCACAGAATCACAGAACAACCAGGTTGGAAGGGACCCATCGGATCTTCTAGTCCAACCATTCCTATCTAACACTAAACCAAGTCCCTCAAGACCTCATCCACCCGTGCCTTAAACACCTCCAGGGAAGGGGAATCAACCACCTCCCTGGGCAGCCTGTTCCAATGCCCAATGACCCTTTCTGTGAAAAACTTCCTCCTAATCTCCAGCTTAAATCTCCCCTGGCGGAGTTTGAGGCCATTCCCTCTCGTCCTGTCCCCTGTCACTTGGGAGAAGAGGTCAGCTCCCTCCTCTCTACAACCTCCTTTCAGGTAGTTGTAGAGAGTAATGAGGTCTCCTCTCAGCCTCCTTTTCTCCAGGCTAAACAACCCCAGCTCTCTCAGCCGCTCCTCATAGGATCTGTTCTCGAGCCCCTTCACCAGCCTCGTCGCACTTCTCTGGACTTGCTCCAGAGCCTCAACATCCTTCCTGTGGTGAGGGGCCCACAACTGGACACAGTCCTCATCCACCTCCAGGGATGGAGCAGCCACCGCTTCCCTGGGCATCCCTCCTCCTGAAGAATTCCCTCCTAATGTCTAATCTATATCTTCCTCCTTCCAATTTAAAGCCAGTCAGCATCCTTCTGCACCAGCAAGGGCTAAGCTCGCAGCCTTCCCTTCTACTGGCATCACAGGTAACTTTCCACGCTTACGACTTTTCATAGAACAACCAGGCTCGAAGGGACCCATCGGATCTTCTAGTCCAACCATTCCTACCTAACACTAAACGAAGTCCCTCAAGACCTCATCCACCCGTGCCTTAAACACCTCCAGGGAAGACGACTCAACCACCTCCCTGGGCAGCCTACACCTTTCCACCTTTTTCACGCTTACACCTTTCCACACTTACACTTTTCCATGCTCCCACCCCCTGTCTGGGCTTCTCTGGCTCTGGTCCCCACTGGGGATTTGCCCCACAGCAGCAGGACATACACAGTCAATGCATCTCACTCAGGCCACAGCCCACCAGGCAGCCCCAAGCCATAGGGGCTCAGGGAGCTCTGAGAGAATAAAAAAAAAATTATAAAGGAAACTGGGTTTTCTTAGCTAAAGATGACAAAAAGAAAACTGGGATCACCCTCTGGGGTGTTTTCATTTTAGGAATGAAAAGAGGCTATGGGACTATTGTGAGGACTCAGCAGTGAGGGATTTCACCATTATAAAGGGTAACAGAGAGGGCAGAACTAACACACATAGTTCAAATGTGGGATTTCTATCACCTGCCCTTCTAACAAAGTCTTTCTGCAGATGTTTTATGTATTGGGTGTTGAGATCTCAGCACCCCAAACCTCTCCTGTGGAAGCAACAATATGCTGAAACACCCTCACAAATATCCCAACAAAAGCAAGCACACTGGATTTACTGTTCTTGATATTTCCAAGACAAAAATACAATAATATTAATTTAAACAAACCTCATTCCAGACTACATCATCCTTACAAAGGTGTACAGAAGGGAACAGGCCCCAGGAAAACAAGGCAAAAAAAGGGAAAACCTTTTCACGTCCTCTTTTACAATTGCTAGCTTGCCTTTCACTTCTGACCCAAATCTCACCTATAACCATGCAGCTGAATTAGACAAAACGCAAAGACATGTCCAGGGATGGCACCATTTTCTCACTCAGACATTACCAACCCCCCCTCCCCCAAAATGCCTCCCCCACTCCGAGGTCCTTGCTTTGCCAGGGAGCAGTATTCCAAGTTAGTGGGAGCCTGCAGCTAATCTTGGAGTCTGGCTGCCTCCAGTTTCTAGCTGGGTGGGATGCTGGTGGGAGGCTTGGCATCAACTACCTTGGGGGAAGGAGTCCTCTGTCTGTCTGCTGCATGTTTCCAAGATGCAGTGCTTCTCCCCACCAGTGCAAATCACCCAGAGCTTGCAGAGGAACCTCTTTGAGATGAAGTTGGGCTCTCATAGGCCAGCCAGCCCCAGTCTTCCCACTGCTGGCACAGGGATGGACAGACATGGTACCTGCAGGGCACAGGCAGCTGCCAGGAGCAGCCAAGACAAAAACATTGCCAACCTCCCTGAGTGATACCAACCACCTCTCAGCCAAAGGCAGTCACTGTTGACTGGGCTGCGGCTGACAGCAACCCGAAGCAGGGCAAGATTCATTCCTCACCCCCAGATACCAGAGCGAGATGTGCCCCTCAGAGGGACACATGGCTCTAGCATGGCTGAAAACAAGCAGCATTTTCAGGGGCAGAGGGCACTTGCAGTCACACAAAGGTGGGTTTCAGATCTTCTTTAAAATTCACCACAGGCTGAAGCCCACAGTGGTGCTTTGTCCGATGGCCCATGCACTCGCTGGGCTCTGTGTCCGTGTCCGTGCTACTGCTGGCCAGAGAGCCGCATGGGCTCTGGAAGCAGACCTCACAGCAGGGCCGGTGGCAGCCGTGGAACATCTCCTCAGAGCTGGTGCTGCTGCTGGAGTCAGAGTCTGGGTAATAGTACAGTGAGCGCAGGGAGGGCTCAACGGGTCCCCTTGGAGCACCCTCCCGTCGCTGCTGCTCCTGCGGGAGGCACGGGGAAGCACCCTGGGACTCTGGCCACTCTGACCAACCTTCTGGTTGGAGGCAGACCTCCCCAGGGGTGGCTGGAGGGGACAATGCTGGTGAGTGAAGGAGCCCTCCACCAGCCATCTCCCCTTGCCTCCCCAAGGAGGCATGTGCTGACTCCCCACAACCCCAGCCACTTGCTTCCTTCATCTCACGGCTGGCGTGAGGAGACACATGCCCAGGGAAGCGGGTGGAGGCAGGAGGCAGTGCGTTCCTTCGCCGCCGCCTCGCTAGGTACGGACTGAGGGGCGTGTGGATGTATGGGTAGCCCTCTTGGCCCCTCAATGTTCCTCTCTGCTCACCTTGAGGGCCCTGGCTGCACGGGGGCCCCCCACGTAAGGCTGGGCTGTAGATTTTGCCATCCAGACTCAGCTCTTGCAAGATTTCCCGCAGCTTCTCACTGCTGACATAGCTGACTTTGGGGGATGACTCCCAAGCCATGCCAGCTGAGTTGTCCTGGCCCAGTAGCTGCTCTGGTGTCCTGTGCTCCTGAGCATCTTTTGGGCTATTTTCAAGGCCGTCCCCAACATCAAAAAGCAGTGTCTGAGAGCAAACAGGCTGATGGGTTGCATGTTTCTGGAGGTCCTGAGTATCACTGCAAGGAGGCGGTGTAGCCAGTAAGTGGGGAGGCTGCCACCCCTCCTGCTCTGGATTAGCAGGGAAGTGGTCCCCTGGCGCATCCCTGCACCACCCTGAGCTCTGGCTGCAGGGAACTGCTGTCAACGTAGGGGGGTCGCAGCTGCCTTCCACAGACATCAGCCTCATCAGCTTCTCCTTGGCGCAGCTCACTTGCTCCTGCAGGCTTTCGATCATGGCATTTTTCTGCATCAAACAAATACGTTTGTCAAGTGCAGGGTACAAAAACATTGCTGGCTGAGAAGCAAAACAAACTGTCCTTCTCGGCACAGAGAGGTGCTCTGAGGCAGTGCAGTGACAGGTTTGGCCCACAAGAACCACACTGGCACCACTCTTTCTCCCCTGGAGCACCCCAGGGGTGCATGCGGGAAGAAAGGCACCACGGCAGGTGGCTCTGTGAGCCAGGTTCTCCTGTCCGTGCACAGTGGGCAAGGGAGAGGGAGGCTGGGGAATTTCCTGAGACAGAGCATTCCCCTCTAAATTAACCATGACTGGGCTGTGGAAACCAGGCTCTCCTGCTCTTCCTTCTCCATATTTTTTTGAAACCCTCTGGATCATGCCTAAGTTTTGGCACTGTGGGGGCATAGTGATGTGACAAAACAAAGCGGCTTTACCTCCGGAGAGAAGGAGCCAGAGGAGGAAAGCCACTGTGGACCACGGTCTAAGGAAGGGCTTGCTACCCTGCAATGCCTTCAGCCCACAAAAGGGAAAGGGAGAAGCCGGCATGGCCGAGGGGGATTGGTAGAGCCCCATACCTCAGTGAGCAGTCGCTTCATGGCATTTTTCTCCCCTATCAGCTGGTAGAGCTGCTCCTCACTGTACACCGAGCGGCAGCTCCTGCTTGGGCTGGTGAAATATTTTGCCATGTGGCTCATAGTTTGGCTTTCTTCTTCAAAGGCTTTCCACTGCTTGAGCTGGGGAAGAAGAGGGCGTTATCCACACAGCATGCACAGCCCCTGCCGACGCGGCAGGAGGCAGGCACAGCTCGAGCGTGAAGGAGACAAAGGGATGGAAAGGGATGGAAAGAACACAAAGGCAGGGAGGGTGTGATGGAGGAGCAGAAACAGGCGGCAAGAGGCAGCTGGACAAGGGGCTGCAGCGTCTCTTGGAGTCTCTCACTCATCTGAGCTCTACTCTGTCCCTGCCTCTGGCTTTTAATGCAGGGAGAATCAGTGGCTGCCTCTGCTGCAACCTCTAAGCATGATGTAAAAGCCCCTTCCCCCTTCTCCTCACTCCCTGACTCTGTGACAGACAAAGACAGTGTCACACACGCCTCCTCATTCCAGAATCACCAGTGACAAGCTGAAAACCAGCAATGCTTAGTATCTGGATTTTTGTATTGTGTCTCTGTTGAAGCTTTGCGCAGCCCAGCTCCAGCAGCTCATTGATCTCAGATGAGCAATAGAAGGGCAAGCCCACTAGGAAAAACAAGTTGATGAATTAAAAGATCTAACTTAAATAAAATGTTCAAGGCCCCGAGGCTACAGCAGAAAAATAGTACAGGCAGAATGCAAGCACAGCTAACCAGCTCCTCTGCCCTCACTCCAACAGACCTCGTGCTTGGCAGAGCATCGCCAGTAGACTTGGCTCTTTTTAGAGGAGGTTTGGTCCCTGTACCCAAGGGCTGGTCATCTAGTGAGTTGGGACTTTGCAGTTATACTGCATCAACTGTGGTAAGAAAGGATCTCTGGAGATATCTATTGCAACCCTGCTGTTTAAGCAGGATCAGCTGGAGCAGGCTGCCCAGGACTGTGTCCAGTTGGGTTTTGAGTAACTCCAAGGATAAAGACTACTCCAGACAACCTGCTCCAGTGTTTTACAATTTTCACAGGGAAAAAAAAATCCCCTTTTTCTGATGTTTAAAAAGAATTTCCTGTATTTCAGTTTGTCCTCATTGTCCTCTGTCCTGTCAGTGGACACCACTGAGAAGAACCTGACTCCCCCTTCCCCACTCCAACCCCACTGGAATTTATTCACATCGGTGAGATTCCCCAGAGGCTTCTCTTGCCCAGATCTGCTCTTTCTTCAGCTTCACCTCTTCCTCCCTTTCTCACCTCATTTCCTTGAGCGCAAACATCCCTCCAAACATAACACTGAGTAAACAACTGTTTCCTCTCCTTGCAACAATGGGAGCATTTTCCCCTCTACGTCATGGCCAGGCACACCAGGCTACTCTTGGAGGACACAGGAAGGAGAAGAGCCTTGACTCGCCACATAAGACTTCCTTAAAACATCCCCAAGTCCTCCCCCTTGCCTGCAGAGAAGTCCAGCTTCCTCCTCCAAGAGTGCAAAGGAGGACAGCCTCCCCTGGGAACCTGCTGGTGGATTTGAAGCCTCTGTGCCTAGCAAGACCATCTGGATTGCCAAAGCCTATCTCTACCCATCATGGGCGGAAACCCTCAGTGGGAGCAGGCGTATAGGGTATGAGGATGACCACACAAAGGACCAATCCCATCACCCATATGGAAGAGGAGGAAAGCAGCAACTGCTTTGCCTTCATGCATGTCCCCTGTGTGGCTGCTATCAAGACCTATCCTGCTCTTGCAGGAAGGTTTCTGAGCAACCTTTCTACAATGCGTCTGCGCTCCTTAGAAATTCAGGGGATTTGTTTGGGAAAGCAAAGCCATCAGGACTTGGAGGATGAACTGTGCAGGTAAGCCCAAACACTTGGGGAAAGAAGTAGGAAAATAAGTGCTTTGGCCCACTCAGCTGCTGTTGTTAAACTCCAAAATGTGCCTGTTTCCAGCCAGGTGGTGGGACAGAGGTGGCAACATACCTGTGGGACAAAGATGAAGCAATTGATCGTTGTTGTACACACAAAGATGCCTCCAGAGGTAAAACCAAACAGCAAGTTGTCCCAAGTGCGAAAGAAGCGGTGGACTAAGCAGACAGTGCCAGCAGCCAGGAAAACGAGGTTGACCCCAACGATGAGCGTCAAAGATTGGTTGACTGGCGGGGAGCTGACATTTTCGGTCAGACCGGCCAAGTAGGTCCCATACAGTAGGAGGATACTCTGGAAGCAGAAAAAAGAGGTTTCCAGAGCGTGGAAAATTACAGCCTGATGGCATCAACCCCCACCTTGTACCAAGCCTAGTGAGCTCAGATACACTCAGTGCAATCCTAATTAATGCTCTTTGATCTATAATGCAGACTTTCAGTGTGCAGTGGTAATGCCACAGCAAATGCCCAGCACGCTGCTGTTGGTCAGAGGTGGAGCTGGGAGGGCAGGAATGACAGCACTGGTGGCCTACGGGCGTCCCAGCCGAGGAGCATGGGGAGCTGAGGGTCAGATCAGCAGGTGATGCCACAGAGCACGACATGGCCAGGAAAGACAAGATGTGAAAAACCTCTCCTTGGATGGCCTAGAGCAGGAACAGCAAAGATGAACAGACTTGGGGAGGGATGTGGGTGGGGGGGGCCATCAACACATAACTCTGAAGGAGCACAAAGACAATTCAGAAAGAAAAACCAAGGCGGAAGTGGAGGTTTAGACTGGAAGGAAGAGGATGTACTTGGAGCCTCTTTAAACAGAAAACCAGGAAACTACTGTCTGCATTTCTCCCTTCCCTTTGCTGTTTTCTACCTGATTCTACTGGGGATAAAAGGGACTACTCTGTACACAGAGATCCTCTGCCACCCCAGAGCGGGTCAGTTGTTTTACAGCAGGCTTCCTCACCATGCCACCCCTCAAGTATCTCACAGGCATCTTTACAGTGTGCTCAGGATTAAACTAACCAGCAGGCTGAATCTCTCCTTTCTTGGGGCACATTGACAGGAAACACTGAGTGCTTTTTGCCCATCTCTGTTGCACAGGGCATGGTCTACCTTCAGGATCCTCTGGAAACACTATCTAACAAAATCCCTGCTTGTGCAAGCACCTAGAATACAGAGAATGTGATTTTGGTGAGACTCTTGGCTTCAGCGCACTATGAATTCTCAAGAACAGGTTTTAACAGTGAGACCTGCCTTGCTAGGAACTAGGCTTATGCCCAATCCTGATTTGTAGGATCTGCACTGGCTCATAACCATGTTGACCACAGGGCACTTCCAAATACATGGCCCAAAGGCAAGCCAACTCCCAAGCACTGAGCCAGAACAAAACAGCACTAAAGTCCTATTTAAAATTCATATAATCTGTTCTGGGATGCAGACAACAGCACTGCTGCCCAGTAAACTAGGACTTTCAGTAAGCACAGGACTATATTTTTTGTTTGTTTATTTATTTGTTTTAATCTTGAGCAGAGGACTTTGGTCCTAGTTCCAGGCACGTCCTCGGCAAAACATTCCTGTTCATTGCTCTGTGCCACTAAAATCAGGATAATACATTGAGCGGCTTCACAAAGGGCTGAGCACATTAATGCTGTGGAAGATAAGAAGTGCTACGTGCATACACAAATAGAGCCTACTCTCACATTAGTGTAAATCCAGATTAACGCCAGAGAAACTACTAAAGAAATAACTCCCCGACCCCTGTGACCAGTAGGTAGATAGGATCGGGGTCAGGTTCAACACAGCTCTAACAAAGACTACCTGGGATTGGGAATGGGGATGTTTTATTCCAAAAAGCAATCTGTAGGAGCCGTAGGCAAAAGAGCTACCTGTCTAAACCCTAAGAGAAACTGTGGACAAAATGGGAGGTGGAAACACAGTACTGAGCCCACAGAATGCCTACAATCTCTAGTGCCAAAAGACTTTTAAGGAAAGGCTAGAAAAATGTCTTTAAAATGAAGCGCGGAGCGGGGAAGGACTTAGCTGTGCTCTTTTTCCTAGGACTAGAGGCAGGTGGTCAATGAGCATTATATCATGGTGAGTCAGAAAGGAACTGCCTGTACTGCACGCAGAGATGGAGCCATTCCTCAAGAAAGGCTGTGATCTCACAAGCTTCATCAACATCAGCTTTCTGAAATGTGTCCAGCTTCTGCCAGCCCAGCGACACATGAGACCACAGATAATTACAGCGATAATTATACCTACATAGTTACATCAGAATAACTAACTCTGCTGCAGTAAGAACGGTCGCATGCAAGGCTACACCAGTGAAAGTGTATCTCAGTGGTATAATTAAGCTGATACACATCATGTAAAGGCAGACACCAAGCGCTTGTCATCAGCATCTCCTTGACTTGAAGTCAGAGGACTGAGTGACTGAGCTGCAAAATGCATCACTGCGGTGGATGGTCACCTGAGGCTTTATGGAAAAAGAGGGCTTTAGAAGACAGTAAGACACATTTTTTAAGAAAGGAGATGTAACATGTGTGGACAGTTGCAGGGAGAGAACCAAAGAGACAGTATGTGCATGGAGTGTGTAAAAGTGGTGGCTATGCAGGGGAAAAGGGCTTTTACAAGGGAATGCAAAAAACCAATCAAGTTGGGAAGGACTGGAGATGGGTCAGCTTTCAAGATCATAGAATGGTTTGGGTAGGAAGGAACCTTAAAGATCATCTAGTTCTGACCCCCCTGCCATGGGCAGGGACACCTCCCACTAGATCAGACTGCCTAAGGTCTGGTTCAACCTGGCCTTGAACACCTCCAGGGATGGGGCATCCCCAACTTCCCTGGGCAACCTATGCCAGCAACTCACCACCCTTATAGTAAAGAAATTCCTCCTTATGATCTGGTCTAAATCTTCTCTCCAAGTTCTAGCCATTGCCCTTTATTCTATCACTACAAGCCTCTGTAAAATGTTCCTCCCCAACTTTCTTGTAGGCTCCTTTCAGGTACTGGAAGTTTGCCATAAGGTCTCCCCTGAGCCTTCTCTTCTCCAGGCTGAACAACCCTAACTCTCTCAGCCTGTTCTCATATGGGAGATGCTCCAGCACTCTGATCATCTTTGTAGCCCTCTGCTGGATCTGTTCCAACAGTTCCATATCCTTCTCATATAGAGGATTCCAGAACTGGACACAACACTCCACATCAGGCCTCACAAGAGAGGAATAGAGGGGCAGAATCCCCTCCCTTGACCTGCTGGCCACACTTCTTTTGATGCAGCCCAGGATCTGGTTGGGCTTGTGGGCTGTGAGTGCACACTGTCAGCTCATGTCAAGCTTCTCATCAACCAGCACCCTCAAGTCCTTCTCTACAGGGCAGCTCTCAATCACATTATCCCCCATCCTGTACTGAAACTGTGGACTGCCTGAAGGATGAACAGGAGTAGCTGGGTTGTGCAATAGGCACATAGCTTGGGAGGGCAGTGAAATTACAAATGCTGCTGAACAGCTTGGGCTGTAAGAGAGGAGGCAAGATATAACACAAGAATCATTAAAGAAGTTACATACCTTAAACCCTAAAATGAGAACAAGCCAAAGATCAGAATAAAGCGATGCGCAGGACTGCACCCGGCTCACTGAGCAGGTCATGCCTTTCTCTGTCACCTAGAAGGCAAGGGGAAGGTAGAAGTGAAGGCTGCTGCCCAGGAGCAGGCAGAGACTGATAGACAAACAGGTCTATACATCTGAGCGGGTCCTCTCTCTAAAAGGAAAGGCCAAAAACTGGTGCTTCCAGGGGCAGAGGGTCAAAATGAGGAAGATTCTGGCATTCTGCTGCCAGCAGGGGCAGTTAAACCTTTCTCTAAAGCACCTGCAGATGCCATGGACCTCTTCCCTGTGCAACCCAAGTAACCCGCAGGGGTTGGTCATGATCACCCACAAGACTGCAATGCTTGGCAAACCAAAGTGTTGCAACCAGTTATTCCTTGCCAGCTCTGGGTGTACAAACATCGAAATTTTGCTGCGGACCCTTATCCTTGCAATAGGCCAGACATAAACCCAACGTGGAGCACCCAGAGAACTTTCTGGCTTGTTTTGTCTTTCTATTTTTTTTTGCCTTCAAATGCCTGACCATCACCAACTTTGTCAATAGAGATCAGACAGAACATGGTACAATGATCCATGACCCCTCCTCATCCTTTTACCCGTAGCGAGACGCTGAGGCTTCGGAAACACTGGACTGGATCAGAGAATACCCATGTCAGGAGCAACACAGCATCCGCCAGCACCAACACTGACACCATCGCCAGCAACTGGAGGTCTTTGATAATCTGCAAGCAAGCAAGAAGTTAGTGTGGCCATGGAGAGGAACTGGACATCAATATCCTCCATTCCCTTCAGTCTCTTTCTGGTTATTTCTACGAAGGGAGATGTCCACTTTCTCCAAAGTGGAATCCAACAGTTCACCTACATCTGAGCTGGCCACAGGATCTCTATCTACAACTCCTAAACTCTTGGAGACCTAATCAAGCATGGGGTCAGCTATAAACTCTCCCCAACAGTGTGGCTATCTGGTAAATGCTGTAACAGAAAACAGCTCTTCCAGAACAAAAGTATCATCCCTTATGATAATACATCACAAATAAAGACAAAAAAATGAGGGGAAAAAGACTGGTAGGATTATAATTTTGCAAATTTATAGAATCACAGAATCACCAGGTTGGAATAGATCCACTGGATCATCGAGTCCAGCCATTCCTATCAATCACTAAACCATGCACCTCAGCACCTTGTCCACCCGTCCACCTTAAACACCTAACACAGTGCCTCAGGAATGGGAATCCTTACTGGCAGCTATTTCCCCTGAAAACCTTCTCATCTCACCTTTCATCTGAGACCTACTGTTTTGCTGCTGGAAAGTGGCCACTGAAAGCTAAGTGTACTGTTACATGCACAAATTACTATAGGTGGCTCTTATTTTCATCCCAGCTGCTGTATCCCCTTCCTTCAGTGCTGCAGAGGAGTACCCAGTGCTCTCGCCTTTCAAAAGGCCATCAGATGCATCTGGGAATGGCCCAACATTAAATGCCCTTGAGGATACCAGCTTTATTTTCATCCTGCAAAACCAATCAGCCCAGATCTGGACACAAACACTGGTGTGTAGCCATGGTAAAATGAGAACAAGACCTTGGCTGGTGATGTGGCTGGGACTCCACCAGGGAACAGGCAACTCTGAGAAAGCACCCACTTGCCTGTAGAATGGAAAACCTCCTGCCTCTCTGCACAGGAATAAATGAGGAGCCGATGCCCAGTTAGGTGTGAAGCGAGACCTGTAATTGTGGCACCCACTTCTGTCATGTGCCACTTTTATCTGCTATCCCATACCTGTTTGGGGCTCTCTGGCGTTTGTCCCCCTTGGGGATTTTGCCCTCCAGCTCCCCATGTACTTACCACCCGCTTGTCTGGCACCCGCTGGGTGAACACCTTGTAGAGCCGCCAGCTTTTCCCCAGGACAGGGCCAAACACCAGGGAGGTCCCCACACACAGCAGGCAGAGCCGCACCTGCCAGGGGCGCAGAGCAAGGGAGCAGAATGAGCAGCCATGGGGCTTGCAGGGACACCCCACACCCTCCCTCCTACCCAGGGATGCCATAAATATGGGTAGGGATGTCTGTGGTCAATTGGTAGGTCATATTGGATACTAGAAAGCTGAGCACAGGGTGAAAGAAATTAAAAGGTGTGTTTTCCCCTGCAGGCATGCTTACTGCCTGCCTTTTCCTCCCCACCCCAAGGGACCCTCACTGGAGGAGCAGGCAGCTTGGAAGCAGCAGGGGCACGGAGAATCCCAGCACTAATAAATCACTCACTGGCACCTCTGCTAATTATCCTCAACCCAGCAGCTGAGCAGGACAGCAAGGTGGGCTCTCTCCTATGTCCCACTCTCCCACCCAGCTGCATGTCCAGTCTCCAGTCTGGTAGGGTGGCTGCTGTGGGGGCAGGACATAGGGGTTCATCACACAGGTCACTGTGTGATGAAGATCTGTTTTGTAGCCAAAAAACTTGCCTGCAACCTTGCAGCACCTTTGCCACGTTGGTCAGTGGCTGTGCAGAGGATCCCATCTCCCTTCAGGCTGCCCTCTCCCTACTGTACTTTCACAAGCCCAGCCGGCTCCCTGCCCCTAGGGCAGCTGCCTATCACTGCCCTCTCCACTGGGAACCTGCCTTGCATGCCCCCGGCATGGCTATGGTTTGCACAATCAGTGAAAGCCATTCTGATGAAAAGCCTCTGGTTGCATTTTGTGTATGTGAAAACCACAAGCTAGCTGGATGCACCCAGCAATGAGGAGGTGACAGGCTGCGGCTAAGAGAGAGCAGGTACAAACATGCATGTATGTGTACACATGTGTATTCGTGAAGGCACTTATCCCAACAAAGCCCCCTGCTCACCTGAATAAGCTTTTCCACCAAGTCTCCAGATGACAGGCTCTGCTCCTGAATCCCAAAGAGGTAAGCACTAGTGTAAGTCAAGCTACTGCCCAGCAAGGTCACAATGTTGAGATTGGGGCTGGACATCTTCACGATCCTCCAGGAAACAAAGCAGGGAATACGGTGACAGTTACTAAGCGTCATGACCACAGGCAAAGGCCCCTTTACAGGGATGATGATGGCTACAAGGAATGCCACTGGCTCCCACCCCAGCCCCTAATGTTCACAGCTCCTCCAAAAGCTCAGCCACTGCTCTGTGGTGCATACCCCAACCTCTTCCCTATACTGCTGGAGTGCTTCACTATCTTTAAAGTATTTGTTTTGCTCTGCACCAACACTCCTGTGGGAGAGGAAGATCCCTTCTCTACCCTGGTGGGTACCAGGTTTGCCTCATGGCACTTCTACCTCCAACATGGATCTGCAGGACAGAAAAGGATCCCTGAGGCAGCTTCAAGCCAGCATCTCTATAGACAAAACTATGAGGAGCCATGGGCTTTTAGCAGCAAAGATGACAGGGTCATCCACAGCCAGGTCTCTCTGTGCCTGTGCCTGTGCCAGGCATGCAAAGCTGTGCAGCAGTGCCAGCACAAGCTGCGGCCACCCATCCCCACTGGGGCACAGAGCCAGGGGAAGCAATGCCCCACAGGGAAGCACAGCACAGCATCCACCTCAGTCCCCAGGTTCAAGGCCAACATCTACCTCCCTTGTCCTCTGCAGAAGCAGAAAACTTCACCAGTGCAGCCCAGGCTGACTGTCCCCAGCAGTAAACTTTACGTACAGCAGCTACAAATGCCTCCAGGAACAGGCTCTTTCCACTGCTCTTTCCTTTGAGGAGATACTTCCACCCTCAACACAGTCTCAGCTTCAGGAAGTAGCCAGCAACGTTCAGGTTTCAGCTTCCCCCTCTATAATTTCACACCATCACTCATAATCCTGCAACTTTATTCAGGGAGGGGAGAATCAGCCTACGGATCTCTCCCAACCTGTTGTTGTTCTCCAGCAAGCCCATCAAGAAAAAGCTGTAGTTCCTGCCATCCGCCTGTGTAGCTCTGTCCCTTTGATCTGCTGCAAAGTCAATATATTTCTTTACCTTTGAGCTCCTTCCTGGCTTGCTGTCTCACAGACTGGGATTCAACCTGGCTCTCTCTCTCCCTCCCTCCCTGCCTTCCTCGCCATGCCTCAGCCTCCATGGAAAGCTCACCCTTCCAGTTGCATGCTGGACAAGGTCTCTTTTGCCTTCCCAGGTTCAGTAGGCAGACCCATATTTATTTGCTGCAGTGCAAATAAATAACATGTATTCCTTACAGATTCGCTCTGAAAATATCTTCAGAGGCCTAAATAGTTTGGTCATCAATTAAGTTCGTCAACAAACTCAACACCACTCTGCTTCAGTAAATCAAGTGCTTGAGACTGGGACACAAGTTGTGCAGCTACTGCACCGTAGCAGGCACTGAGCTCAAAATAAACCCTTGCAAGCAAGGACCTCCTGATTGTACAACAGTTATAGGAAGCACAAAGTTAACAATCAGAGCACTGGAACAGCAGCAGCTCAGGCTGCATAAAGATCATAGAATCATTTAGGTTGGAAAAGACCTCTAAGATCACCCAGTCCAACTGTAAGCCCAACCCCACCATGCCCACTAAACCATGTCCCAAAGCACCACAGCTACATGTCTTTTAAGTATCTCCAGGGATGGAGACTCCACCACTTCTCTGGGCAGGCTGTGCCACTGCTTCACCACTCTTTCAGTAAAGAAATGTTTCCTAATATCCAATCTAAACCTCCCCTGGTGAAACTTGAGGCCATTTCCTCTTGTCCTATCACTTGTTAATTGGGAGAAGAGACCAACACCCACCTCACTACAACCACCTTTCAGGTAATTGTAGGGAGCAATAAGCTCTTCCCTCAGCCTCCTTTTCTCCAGTTTAACCAAGTCCAGTTATCTCATCTGTTCCTCACAAGACTTGTGGTCCAGTCCCTTCACCAGCTTTGTTGCCCTTCTCTGGACATGCTCCAGAGCCTCAATGTCCTTCTTGTAACGAGGGGCTCAAAACTGAATACACGATTTAAGGTATGGCGTCATCAGTGCCAAGTACAAGAGCACAATCACTTCCCTGGTCCTGCTGGTCACACTGCTGGTACAAGCCAGGATGCTGTTTGCCTCCTTGGCCACCGTGACCACACTGTTGACTCACATTCAGCTGGCTGTCAAACATCACCTCCAGGTCCTTTTCCACCAGGCAGTTTTCCAGCTGCTCTTCCCCATGTAGAGTTGCATGGGGTTGTTGTGATCCAAGTGCAGGACCCAGCATTTGGTCTTGTTAAATCCATGAAAACGACCTCAGCCCATCAATCCAGCCTGTCCAGGTCCCTTTATAGAGCCTTTCTGCCCTCAAACAGGTGTCAATTTGGTGTCATCTGCAAACTTACTGAGGGAGCACTCAATCCCCTCATCCAGATCATTAATAAGATATTAAAAAGAACTAGCCCCAACACTGAGCCCTGGGGAATGCTGCTTGTGACCAGCCACCAATTGGATTTAGCTCCATCCACCACAACTTTGAGCCTGGCCATCCAACCAGTGCTTTACCCAGCAAAGTGTACACCTGTCTAAGTCATGAACTGCCAGTTTTTCCAGGAGAACGCTGTGGAGGCAGTGTCAAAGGCTTTACTGAAACTGAGGTAGATAACATCTACAGCTTTTCTCTCATCCACTAGGCGGGTCACCTGGTCATAGAAGAAGATCAGGTAGGTCCAGCAGGACCTGCCCTTCATGAACCTGTGATGGTTGCACCTGATCTCCTGGTTACCCTGCACACACCTGATGAGCGCACTCAGGATGAACCACTCCAAAATCTTCCCTGGTACCAAGGTCAGGCTGACAGGCCTGTAGTGTTCCCCAATCCTCCTTTCAATCCTTTTTGTAGATGGGGGAACACTGGCAAGCTTCCAGTATACTGTTAACCAGGACTGCTGATAAATGAGTGGCTTGGCCAGCTCCCTCAGTACTCTTTGGTGGATCACATCCAGCCCCATAGACTTGTGAGTGTTGAGGTGGCACAGCAGGTCATTAACTTCTTCCTCCTGGATTATGGGGAATTTATTCTGCTGTCCATCCCTATCTTCCAGCTCAGGGGGCTGAATACCCTGGGCATAACTGTTCTGACTATTAAAGACTAAGGCAAAGAAGGCATTAAGTACCTTAGGCTTTTCCTCATTGTTGGTGACAATGTTTCCCCTGCATCCAATAAAGGATGGAGACTCTCCTTGGCTCTCTTTTTGTTGTTAATGTATTTGTAAAAAAATTTTCTGTTATCTCTTCCAGCAGTGGCCAGATTGAGCTCTAGCTGGGCTTTTGTCTTTCTAATTTTATCTCTGCATGACATAATGAGATCCCTGTACTCTTCTTGACTTGCCTGTCCCTTCTTCCAAAAGTGGTAAACTCTCCTTTCTTTCCTGAGTCCCAGCAATGGACCTCTCAACAAAACAATGGCACATGTTGCAAAAAGGCTTTGCCAGGTGAAGCTTGGCAGACAGATGTATATCTGTAGGAGAAGCAGTTGAGAGACCAATGAAGCTGAGGAGAAGGTAGCAAGAAGGAAGGTAAAACATCCAGAATGGCTGAGGAAAGCTCAGTGCTGGCTGAGACAGCTTGAACTATGAGGAATCAAGGAGCGTTTTACTTGATTTACGCCGCATTCAGAGGAGCAGGAGTTTGGACATCCTTTGTGCACACTGAACAGCACCAATGAAAGCCTGCACTTCACCAACCAGCTTCTCTCATCAATGGAAATCATATTCCCCACCAATATGGACAAAACCATCAAAAATGATTAGCAATATCTTCACTCTATGAGTGGCTTAACAGCAGGAAGGATATGTGCGACCTGTGGAATGTGTGAAGGCTTTGCTTGTGGAGCTATGCTGCTCAAAGCGATGCTCTCAAGGCTGTGGAATGGAGAAGAACAGCTCTCTCGCTGCTCACTCCTGTTGACGGTTTTATTGAACAGCACCTTCAAGACCATACACCGCTACCTGTGCTGTGCCAGAGGGCATCCATGCTCTGTCTCGTTCGCAGCTGCCTGGCTTGGGGAGGGAGTAGTCCAAACAAGACTGTTTCTACCAATGACCAACACTGGATGTGATGGAGAAAGCTGCAAGATCCTTGGCATTGCCCTTGCCTTTCTTGAGCTGCCCCTTCATGCTTGTAACCTCCTGATCCTTAGTTGGCCATGAGCTCAGAGTCTGGCCCTGAAGGAGCCCAACCCCACTGCCCCAGCTCAAGAGAGCTCTCACAGAAGAAGAGAGAAGTCCTTACCTGTTTTTCCTGAACCGGATTGTGAAGACAAGAAAGAAGAGTGCTAGCAGGACTCCTCCAGTCAGCAGTGTCCACACAACTCCCAGGAGAGCAATGGAGAAGGATGGGGAGCTCTTCCCACTGTGGTCAGATGATGTCTGTGGGAGGTAAAAGGGACGAGGAAGATGAGGACATTGCTGGCATGGCTGGTCCCACAGGTGCTCCTGTTCAGCCAAAAAGGCCTCAAAAACACATCTCCCAAAGACCTCCTCATGAGCACTAGACCATGACCTGCTGCTCTCAGGGCTAAGGAGATGTGTAGACAGAATGCATACTTTGCCACTTTCTGAGAGCATAGGAAGAGAGGGCAGTACAGGAGCCCTCTTCTTATGGCCAGCAAGCCAAACATGTAATGAAGCAGTATAAGTGACTCATAAACCTCAAACAGACCTGGTTATGGGACAGGGGAAAACACTGTCCTTCTCTGGAAAGAAAACTCTGAAGAAAGGCCTTGTGGTACCCCAGTTTGTAGCATGCTTCTTCAGAAAGCTGCGTAGGGCATCCTTGGCTCCCACTCTTACCCTGACATGCAGCAGGTAGCCAACCAGCCGGCTGATGTGACTGGGAACCAGCTGCCAGTCAGTGCAGAAAATGGAGAAAAGAGAGTGGGACAGCATTTTTCAGGTGTGTTAGGTAGTGACACACCAACCTGGGCTGGAAACTCATTTGATCCCAGGAAAGCATTAGCTGAGGGACACTCCCATTGAGGTTACGATAGAGGCACCTCTCTCCTTGCACATAAGTGGCCTTTTGTGTTTAACTCTCCATTTGAAAACAGTCTCTGCTATTTCCATATTAACACAGGATGGATAAAATGAGCCTATGTGAAACAAGAAACCACTGCAGATCTGAAATACTTAAGCAACACTCCACAGTGTGCATATGTGGGCTCGTTCTCACATACTACGTGTGCATGTTTCTGGTACTTTTTTTTCCTCTATAAAAAGCATGACTTTTACTTAGCACTCCTCTGGTGCTAAGTCATTTCTCAGGTATTTCAGTGCACCTGCCTGCAATTTCTATGGCAGAAGACTATTTTTTGCCACTGCCCTAAACTCTCAATCCTTCCTTCAAGGTCTGAGCTGTTATTGCTTCCAGCCTTGCTAGAAATAAATCTGCAGGGAGAGCCAATGCTTCATCTCCCTCTTCCCGAGTCAGGCTCCATCTCTTCTGGAGGACCAAGAACAAGGCACAGCTTGGACACAAAGGTCTTCACACAAAAATGTGTGACCTGCGTCCATGGGCTCCTGGCAGCATATCATCTGGTGCTGCGCTGGAGAACTGCCGGGTAAGAACAACCCCAATCCAAGAGACAACAGCCAGCCAAGAGCCAATGGTGCCGAGCTGTGCTGGGATACAGCTGCATGTCCAACTCAGCCCTGCTTTGCAGCAGCATGGAGGGATGCCAGGGAGGATATTAATCTCACTCCTGCAAATTGGGCCCCCATCTCCCCTTCCATCTCCCCATCCCCTGGGAGGTCTTTGGACTCAGAAATCAAGACCACATCAGACAGTGGAGACAGTCAGCCAGTTCAGTCTCCCTGTCGTCACACTAGGACTGGCTGTGCAAAAACCGCATCATTCAGCATGAATCAGGGCCATTTTCCCACTTGCCTGGAGTTCAGAGAGGCTCTTCAGGCTGCTTGGGGCTGCTACAAGGCTGTAACTCCATCCTATTTCTGCATTCTGCCTGGTCAAGCCCTGGTCAAGTAAGACATGTTTTTTTTGCCAGTAAGGTAAGCAGGGTGGACTTACATCCTGGGGCTTCCACAATTCATTCCCAGCTGCCTCCGCTATCATTATCCACCTTTGGCTGCTGCTGGAAGCATTACTGCACTCTCTTCCCAGCAATCACCCAGGGATAAGAAACACCCCCATGATTTCCATCTTTCCTTTCCTAACATAATCCACTCCCCACCCAGCTGCTGTTTCCCTAAATGTTGATGCTACTTGAAGTTGATGGAGCGCTTCATTTGCTGCTGAGCGAAGTAAATCCTGGCCCTAGCAGGGGGAATATTAATTGTAAGGCAGATGCCAAAGCCAGAGGAGCCAAAGAGCTTAAGGTCTTCTAATTAAAGGCCCATGGTCGTGCAAGACATGGTGAATTACTGAGCAGGCCAAGCCTCGCTGGTCCATCCAGTGGCCTCACGTGGAGCCAACTGCAACTAAGTACACCCTGGTGTCATTTCTACTGGCTTAGTGGGCGGGGGGAGGTACCATTTATTATAGATGATGACTTTTAATTAAATCCTGCTCTATTCATATTTGAAAAGCACTTTGAAGTTCTAGGGGATGGAAAAGGTCAAAGGCAGAGGAGGCCATCACAAGCCACTCCTAAGTGATATATGGGAAGGGCTGCTTGAAATGAGTTGGCTGTTGTGGCTGCTTCCTCACCTTCTACCTAACTGCTCAGTGTCATCTAGGCAGAGCTTGTTTCAGAGGCCACCTCAGAAGGTGACAGCACGTAGGCTTTGGCTGGACTGGAATTGATTTGTGGCTGCATCCCTGTGCCCCCTCCTTCCATGCCTCCACCCAAATCTACTGCAGAACAAACCTTGTGCCCCAGAATGCTCCCCCACCTCCATACGTACCACTGTGACAGTGCAGAGCTCCTGCAGTGCCCGCTGCTGCTGCTCCTGGCTGCCAAAACTGGAGCTGCCATCACAGAGCTCAGAGCAGTTGAACCCTGGCTCCATAGCACATCCTCAGCCGTCATCCAGTTGTAGTTTTCTCCCTGATGGAAGGATGAGGGTTGGCTTTCTCTAGCAAGAAGAAGCCTTTGCCACAATTCATACCTCTCTGCTGTCAGCAGAGTGTAGGGAAGGGGTCTGGAAGCCTGAGGCTGAGCTTACCCAAAGCGATGCAGTGCACATCCAGAGCTAGGTTGGGGAGAATCCTGGCATCCCTTGGCGTGTCCTCTGCAGTGAAGTGAGTCAGCACAGGGCATGGGTTCCCCCAGAGCACTGTGTCATACTGAGCCTGGCTACACCACCCTGCAAACCAACACATGCCAGGGTCACAGTGGCCCGTACACTGCATTTGCAGAGCCGAAACTGGGTGCCATGTCGGACTGAGCCAGAGCATGGCACCACTGCATCCCAAGCTGCAGCTTTCTTCTGCCAATCTACTTTCTCACACCAGTGCAAATTCAGGTTGGATCTTTGCAGATTCCCTGCTCTAGCAGCCACTGCTGGCTTCCTGAAGTGGTCCGTTCTTCCAGCAAAGAATCAGCAAGTGATGAGAACAACAAACAGCAACAAGTGTTGTCATCACTTAATGGGACCTCAACCCTGGCCTGACTGAGTAGGAGAGGAACACGCTTGAATGATGCGTGTACCAAGATGTTTAGACTGGTTTGGCTCAAGTAGCAGCCTGGCTAGCTCAGGAGCAGGCTGTTTATTAAGCAGATTTAAAAGCCTGGCACCTCTGTGCTCCCCGTCCCCCCCTGGCACTCTAGCTGCCAGGTATTATCCCCGCCTGTGTCTGTTCCCCTCGCACCACCTTTGCCTCTGTTCCCTCTTTCATTTCTCTTTTTGGTGGCGATTTTAATAGGCCTCATTACCATTTTAGACATGAGGTCATACTTATCCTTAAGCATCCTTACTCAATTAGCATTGTCACTAGTTTTAATTAGCTTCCAGCGCACGACCATAAGCAGTCTCTCATCGTTAGCTCCTAGGGAGGAAGCGCAATAGCTTGCTCTGTATTCGCTCCTAACAACACGTGGAAGGAAAACAATAATCCACATCGTGCTCCTCAGGGCTGCTCTCCAGTCAAAGCATCCCCTGAACTCACACCCAGTGCCTGACCAGCACTCCATCCTTCCCTACCACTGTTTGCAACACATAAAAGCACACAGAACAAGAATGGCTTGTGTTGGAGAGGACCTTAAAGATCACCTCTTCCACCTCCCCTGTCACAAGCAAGGACACCTTCCACTAGACCAGGTTGCTCAAAGCCCCATCCAATCCAGCCTTGAACCACAGATGGAGCAACCTGTTCCAGGGCCTCATCTTGATCCCCCTCTCCCTAGAAAGTCCTTTCTTTGGAATAAATCCCATTCTTACACAAGTTAAGGAAAAGTAAATTAAAATGAAGCATGGTCACTGAGACATGGTCTGAAACCTGCTGTTCTTCATTAGGTATAATCAGGATTCAACCACCAGAAAAGCTACAGGCATCATTTTCAGCTTTGGGGAAGTTACTTACAAGTCCCAGCCTGAAAACATCAGGGTCAGTGGGCCACTTGTCCAATTAGTAGAGCCACCTCTAAAGTAAGAGCCACACTTCTTGCAGTGGTAGAAGCCCCAGTGTACAGTGGGTCTAGATGTTGCTCTACCTGTGCCAAGATCGGCTTGCCACGTCCTACAAACACGATATTACACACAAGTCAGACTTATGATTTCATACCTGTTAGCGTTTGGTTTTTTTCAAGAGCACCAATTGCAAGCCAGTTCCATCAAATCTCCCTCTTTCTCTAGTTTGTAGCAAACCATGGTAGTGTTTTCCCAATAGCAAGGCCACCCTCTTCATTGCTCAGCTTGAGAGATAGGACAAGGGGTATAGCTGCAGGAAACATCCCACTGCTGCAGTGAACATCAGGTAGTGCAACAACAGTAGGCGGGCACTGAAGAAGAGGAGACAGCCTCCAGCTGAACAGTTCAGGGATAACACTGGTAAATCAGATAGCTCATGGAAGGGCTAAAGGCACTGAACCTTCGACACTTAGAAGATCTGCTGGCAAGTGCTGCCCAGCCTCCCAAAGGGCTTGATTTCTTGTGTGTTTCAGGACAAAAGGTCTCCCTATAAACACCTATAACTCCATGTAACCTCCTACTATGTCAGAGGGGAAGCCCACCTGCCACAGGGACCACTGCCAAGGCTTGCATGAAGCCAGCAGGCACTACAATGGCTCACAAATGGAGATGTTTCCACAAGGAGATGTAGACTCAAACTGATGTTCAGCCCCCGTCTTCCTGGGAAGCCACCCCTTGGCAGATGGCAGCAGCCCCTTGGTGTCTCCCCAGCCCCCACCCCACTATTCCAAAAACAGCTCCCACATATCTTTGATAACAAGCCAAGGCCAATTAACACTCATCAGTATGCAACAAAGCATTGTAAAGCATAGTGTTATTGTCGCTGAAAGGCAACAGGCATTCCCAGCCAGCTCCTGCACCTCCTTAGAGCCAGCAGGAATGCTGCTCCATGGCCTGGAGAGCATCCGAAGGGGACTAGTGCTGCAGGGGCCACTGCCCTTCAGGGTGAGGGTGAGTGATAGTTGCCGGGGTGACAGATGGCAACACAGTAAAGAAAACATATCCTTAAAATGCGAGAACCTCTTGAGGGCAGGGGTTTAGGGTGTTGGTTGGCTTTTTCTAAGGCCAAAATGCCCAGTAATTTTGGTGGATCACTTCTGGAGCAGAATCACAAAAGGGTTTGTATTAGAAGGGACTTTCAAAGATCACAGAATAGTTCAGACTGGAAGGTCCTCTAGTCCAAACCATTTGCAATGAGTGACTCAAACAGCTTGCTGGGAGCCCTGTTCAAGCTAACCTTGAATGTTTCTAGGGATGGGGCGCCTACTACCAGTCTAGGCTACTTGTTTCAGTGTTTTACCACTCTCATTGAAAAAGACTTTTTCCTAAACTTCTAAACTCCTCCTCCTTTAGTTTAAAGCCATTACCTCTCATCCTGTTGCAACAGGTCCTGCTGAAATATTTGTCCCCATCTTTCTTATAAGCCCCCATTGAGTACTGAGAGGCCACAATAAGGTCTCCCTGGAGCCTTCTGTTCCTCAGGCTGAGCCCCAACTCTCTCAGCCTTTCTTTAAAGCAGAGGTGCCCCAGCCCTCTGATCATTTTTGCGGCCTCCTTCAGACCCAGTCCAACAGGTCCATGTCCTCTCTATGCTGAGGACTCCAGAACTGAACACAGGATACCACATAGGTTCTCACTACAGCAGAGCAGAGGGGCAGAATTACTTCCCTTGAACTTCTGGCCATGCTTTTTTTGATGTAGCCCAGGACACAGATGGCCTTCAGGGCTGTGAGCGCACCACATCCAGCTTCTCATCCAGCAGTACCCACAAGTCCTCCTTTGCAGTGCTGCTTTCAATCCCTTCACCACCCAAGAGGAGCTGTTTCTCATTTTCTGTCTTTGTCAGAAACATTAGGCTCCTGTTTAGTTAATTTCAGCAGAAAATTCAGCTTGTAGAAAGAGGAAGGGAAAGGCTGAGAGTATTAACACCTCTTTGTGCTCTTGTTAACCTGAACACGATAGAGGGAAAAGGGAACCCAGAGAGTGATGCCAACTATAAGTGGAATATACTGCCATTTGATTCTCAAACAACACATGAAGCAACACAACAAGAGCAGTTTCCAACAGCCCACAACGCCCCACGGAAGCAGTCAAAGTGCCAGGTGATGTAAAGCCCTTGCTCAGCCCGCTGTCTCTCCTTGCCTTGTTCTCCCTCTTACTTCCCTTGGTCTCTGTGGTAGTTCATCTGCTGGCTGGTTGGATCATACTGACTAGTCTTTGTCCGTGGCTGAGCATAGGCACACACATGGGCGTGATCCAAAAAGCCTGAAGCTGATAGGAAGCAAGTGACTGGACCACGTGAAAAGTATCAACACCATTATTTTCTAATGTAAAAAGGAAGCACTGACTATGGAAAACGATATTCAGATAAAAGCAGTTTGTGATCATCTCTGTGGTTGACCTGCAGGGCTGGAAAACTTGTTTCTTCAGATTCTTCAAGACCCAAGATTACTTATCTACCAGTGCTGAGCATTGTATAACTCACAAATATCCCTCAAAAAAGATGCAGCTGCTAATGTCTAAATGCACATCTTGACTCTCTCTAAGTGTCTCCTTCCCTTCAAAGCCTTGCTTTTGAAAAAGCAGGGAAAAAAAAAAAAAACAACACCTTAAAGAAGCTGAAAAATTGATGCAGCCTGTATGGGCCCAGAGCAGGTAGAATGAACGTTTCACCTTCAACCAGTTCCTTTTGATCTATCATTGAAAGAGAGACTTCTTCCCAAAGAACAAGGCTATGTCAAGACTCAGTGAATCAAAAAGTGGAAAACTGAAGATGTCAAATCAGAGAAAACAGAACAATTGTGTTCAAAATGTGCCAGTTTTCCTAAGCCCTGCAATCCTGTCCAGTCAAATCAACCCTGACAGAGAAATTGTACATCTACACCTCTGCAAGGGAAGAACAGAGCACACCTGGAGAAGCACATTTGTTGGGGAAAACCTCTTGGGAAAATGGCTGTGGGGCCAGCTGCAATGCTTTTCTGCATTCTAGAGGGACAAAGAAGAACAACCAGGGGTGGGACAGTGGGAAAGGAGCAATGTGCAGACAGCAAAGTCACTCTTGTTGCCTCGAGAGAGGAGCAGAGGAACCTTGGCTCATCCATAGTGGATCTGTGCTGTGACTACCGCTGCTGATGGGAGATGGAGATCTGCTGGT
Source organism: Coccyzus lansbergi (assembly GCA_033558105.1). NCBI lineage: Eukaryota > Metazoa > Chordata > Aves > Cuculiformes > Coccyzidae > Coccyzus > Coccyzus lansbergi. Next base: position 220,678 of record JAUMJK010000500.1, on the reverse strand, counting down.
GGGAACCAGCCCCAGCTAGACAGGATGTCAGGGTCACACATTTAAAAATGCCAAGTTGTCTGGATAACTGTTCCGGTGAGATGAACAACACGAGATGGGGTTTTGCAATTCAGAAAATGCTGGTGCTTCTCAGACAGGCTCCAGCTTTCTGCTCTTCTCGTCCAACAAGATCACTTCTTGTTTGGCCTGAGAAACCTGCAATATTGCCAATCTCAAGGCAATCAAAACCATCACAAGTTGGTTTAATGCAATGCCCCCCCCACCCAGTGAAGGTAGTTAAAGCACACAGATATCTGAAGCTTATTTTTAATTTATATTTAAAATTTCAACACCTAGGTTTTCACAGTTTCCCCTGCAATCAAGAATGAAAAAACAACGAAAGCCAAGAAACTCAGCTCATCACATAATCCTAAAACCTGGGATACAAAGCCTCAACACGCAGGAACACAGCAAAGCTGCAAAGCAATCATTCTACTTCTTAGGGATCATGCTATGCCCTTGCTCCATTCTCTTTGGTTTAGTAGGCACGATGGTATTGTGTGGATGGTTGGACTTGATGATCTTGGAGGTTTTTTCCAATCTTAACAATCCTATGATTCTAAGGTGTATCTCTCTCCAAGGAACTCATTAGGCGACTCTGAAACCTGTAATTTCATGTTGACTGAAGCTAGTTGCAATTCTGGTCTCCTACCCACTTCTGATAGCATATTCCAAGATCAATTCTTAACTCCAATCTCATTGATCACCTCAACACTCCATGTCTGTCCACTCAGCTCAGGAGGATGGAACAAGGCTGGCATTTTTAGCTCTGTGTCTGGTCTTTTTAACTTTTTGAATCCAAGTTAAATATCCAGCTGGTTCTTTTCACTTCTCTGGCTTACGTTTTGAATGTAAAGAAACTTCTGCTCAAACAAGTACTGACTTCTTTTGAACCACCACACAGTCCTGCAAGCAGCAGACTCACCAATCACCCGCTAAGGAGCTGGTAAGGCTTTTAACTCTCTAATCTTAATTGCTATACAATAAGCATACAACAAAGATAGACAAACAGCCCATTAGAATGGAGATGCCCAAATCAAAATTGGGAGCAAATACTGAGAGCCCAGGTGGAACATGTCACACACCAGACTGACACGACCAGAGCTGATGGGGAGGTAAGCCAACTGCCTGAGGCTGTTGCTGAGTGATCCTGTGCCATGCAAACACTGGAGCCCTCTCACATGCTCACCTGTATCAGTGGCCAAGGCACACATGGACCAAATGAGTGTAAACCTCCAAGTTTCTGCCTTCCTGAAGTAGCTGGGAGCCCAGAGGTTGGGACCCCATCACTTGTTGTGCTGAGCTCATCCCAGCTTGCACCACACAATGCCCAGCCACTGCCGGAAAAGCCAGAAACCCCTCAGAAAGCACTGGCAAATTTAAGTGCTGCCATTGGTACCCTCAGGTAGAAGTCCACCTTTCTGCAGGAAATGAATGAAGCAGTGGGATCTCCGCTGCAAGACAGCAGCCTCACTACCAAGGCTAAGTGAACACAGTTGCCCCACCAGAAATGGGGCAAGGGACAAGCCCCACATACAGATCTGAGAACATGAGGTGCTGCTCCTCAACGCTTTCTCATGCCCAAGCCTCTGGGATTTTATCCCACTTTGGGTAAAATCTTGGGGTTTCATTACTCCATAAATTAAACAATTGATGATGAAGTTGTTATTAGTAGGAGATCACACCCATAGGTGCTGTCCTGCTTCCATGGGGCAACCTCCCCTTTTGTCCTCAAGCCCCAGACCAGGAGGGTCACCAGACCCAAGGACTGGACATCCCAATGTGTGTGTTGTTGCACTTCCCCACTGGGATGGCAACTTGAGACAGGGTGATGGCATCTTGGGCATAGCATCATCAGGTCTCAGTGCTCAGAGCCTGACCATGCACGTTGCCTATATGGTCCTCTTCTGCTTCCCTCTGGCCACAGACACGACCTCCTTCAAAAAACTGCCTTTTTCTAGCTCGTGCCTATCAAATGCCACTGCTTCCCATTCTGTGTGGTGCCCAGATGCTCTGGTCTGAAGCACAGGTCAGCCTTGAGAACCGCTGGCAGCTCCAACATCCTCACACTATAAGCTCCCTCTGCCTTCAGGGTGCTTGCACCAGCCTCATGAACTGCAACGGGCTAAACAGCTTTACAGGGATAGCCTGCATTTTTTTTCCTCTCTTAACTGTACCATCTTTAGAGATCCATCATGAACAAAAGCCTAATGATATAGCATTTTGATGTACAAGAGAGATCTACCTTGCGGTTGAGGTGTGTATGACTTCATTAAGAAGCAGAGGTTCACCTCCACTGAAGCTTTTTTGCTGCTGAGCTCTCAAACGCAGATCATAAAAGGCCAAAGAGGGGATATTTTCATAAAGTTACATTTCAGGTTGAACCTATGCCCTCAAGAACTCCCTGTTTCACAAGCTGGCAAGCAGACACAGCTTATGCAATAAGACACCAGCCCCTCACAGCCTGCAAAGCACCAGCCTATGTTTTCACAAGCATAGGTAGGATGGCTAGGTTGCAAAGTCTGAGAGCTGCAAGCACACGGACAGCTGCTAACCCTAACAAGATCAGCATCTTTTTAATTTTTTTTTCCTGTTAAATTTGGAGGATTTTGGAAATCAAGTGACATATTGCGTCCCTGAAAGAGGAGGCTGCTCTTTTGCCTTGCCCCTGCCAACCAAGAAGCAGGGTATAGTTTCCCCCAAGAGTCAGATTTCAGCCAAGGTTCCGAAAGCCCGACATGTCCACAGCTCATCTATGTCACCTCCCAGGTACTCAGGCTGTCAGGCTGCATCTAGTGGTCCCTCGCCCCTTCAAGGGACAGGGACATCAAGGTTTCCACGAGATCCGCCGGCCACAGTTCTCTGCAGATGGTGGTGAGGCTTGCTAAGGTGTTGAGAGGTGCTGCTTCAGAATTGCAGATGCAACCAAGTCTGGATGGAAAGTGCTACATGTAAACTGCGCAGACACAGTTGTCTGCAACAAGAGAAGAGTACACAATGCCCTGGCACCAGGCAGGTAAATGATGTGGCGGATACATCAAGGATGCATAAGAAATGCCAGCTGCAACTCAACACTGACAGCTCCTGGTTACCAGCGATCCAATTTCTTTAGCCTCCTCTCTGCACCTCTCAGGCTGCAGAGCATCTGTGGGCTAGCAGAAAATCCAGATCTGGGTGAGAGCTCCATGAGCCACTCTTTCCAAGCCATGCCCAAGCCCTGGGGTGCTGAATGATGCTCAACTCCAGTAGCTGAGGAGAAGAAAATGCACTGGATCCTGGAATGCTTCCTGAGAACCTCTCATCTGTAGCAAGAAGGGGCAGGACCATGGATCCAGAACTAAAGGGGCACACACAGGTTCCTCTCTCTCAGTCTCCCCCAAGGGGACAAGTTGCACCGTGGGGATGGCTGCAACGTTTCCTCGCTCCAAATTAAACTCTGCAACATGTGCGGCTTGCCTAGCTAGCAGCACTTCATTAGAATAAACTAACCTGCACCACAACTTCACATCTTTGTGATAGAAAAGGGCCGTCTTGCAGGATGCAAAGTGCCAGCAGACTCCCACTCCCACAGCCTCCTTCTGTGGTTCTGCTTGGAGTGCTTGGGACACTGTTTTCCAGAGAGCTACAAAACACTGGCACACATCCACCACCGCTTTGAGCTCAGGGCTTCACTCTAGGTATCACCGAGCTAAGGAGGAGCGCTCCATGCCCAGTACACCACACAAAACCTGGCCTACTGGCCACTACCACCCATCTGCTACAGAGTGGGATACCTTGGGGTATGTGTTTTCCTTCCAGCAACTGCCAGCCCAGACTCAGCCCCTTGCTGATGTGTGGGTCTCACAGGGCTGCTCCCACAACGCTTACAGTGGGGGAGCTGCCACAGGAAGCACCCATGGCAGGGAAGTTGGCATGGGGAGCACCCATAGTGCTTAAAGAGGGGCATGGGGAGCATCCACACTGCTTACAGCAGGGCATAGGGAGCACCCATACCAGGGAAGGAGGAATGGGGAGCATCTGTGGTGCTTACAATGGGAAAGGGGGCACAGGGAGCATCCACAGCGGGCAAGGGGGCATGGGGAGCACCCACAGCAGGGAAGGAGGAATGGGGAGCATCCACAGTGGGCAAGGGGAGCACCCAAGGTGCTTACAGCAGGGCATGGGGAGCACCTACAGCAGGGAAGGGGGCACAGGGTGTACCCACGGCAGGGAAGGAGGACTGGGGAGCATCCACAACGCCTACAGTGGGAAAATAAGCACAGGGAGCACCCACGGTGCTTACAGCAGGGCATGGGGAGTACCTACAGCAGGGAAGGGGGCACAGGGTGTACCCACAGCAGGGAAGGAAGAATGGGGAGCATCCACAACGCCTACAGTGGGAAAATAGGCACGGGGAGCACTCGTGGCAGGGAAGTTGGCATGGGGAGCAGGCACAGCAGGGAAACTGGCACAGAAAGCACCCACAGCGCTTACAGAGGGGCACGGGGAGCACCCATATCAGGGAATGAGGAGCACCCACGGCGCTTACAGCAGGTCACGGGGAGCACCCACGGCGAGGAAGGGTGCACGGGGAGCAAAACGCTGCAAAGCAAGGAACACTCTGGCAGAAAAGCAACTTCGGATACAAGCGCCCGGTCCCCCCCCATCCCAGCCCCCTCGCCCCGACCCACCTGAGGGCTCGACGCGGGCAGCAGCCGACCGGGAAGGCAGCTCAGCGGCGGGAGCGCCCTCCCCGGGTCGGGATGGGGCGGAACGGGGCGGGGAGAAGCCTCGTCGGGACGGGATGGGGCGGGAGCGGCTGCCCCGGGGCCGCGGAGCCCCCGGAGAGCCCCGGGGATGGGCGGCAGTGCTTCGCCCGAGGCCGGGAATCATAGAATCACAGAACAACCAGGTTGGAAGGGACCCATCGGATCTTCTAGTCCAACCATTCCTATCTAACACTAAACCAAGTCCCTCAAGACCTCATCCACCCGTGCCTTAAACACCTCCAGGGAAGGTGAATCAACCACCTCCCTGGGCAGCCTATTCCAATGCCCAATGACCCTCTGTGTGAAGAACTTCCTCCTAATGTCCAACCTAAGTCTCCCCTGGCGGAGCTTGAGGCCATTCCCTCTTGTCCTGTCCCCGGTCACTTGGGAGAAGAGGCCAGCTCCCTCCTCTCCACAACCTCCTTTCAGGTAGCTGTAGAGAGTAATGAGGTCTCTTCTCAGCCTCCTCTTCTCCAGGCTAAACAACCCCAGCTCTCTCAGCCGCTCCTCATAAGGCCTGTTCTCCAGCCCCTTCGCCAGATTTGTTGCTCTTCTCTGGACCCACTCCAGAGCCTCAGCGATAGGGAAAAGTTCTCCCGACCTGGGACAAGTCATATCAAGGATAGGGGAAAATATCCCTCTGACCCACTCAGGACAAGAGTTGTCAGTGATAGGGAAAAGTCCCTCTGGCCTGGGACAAGACGTATCAGTGACAGGGGAAAATTCCCTCTGACCTGGGACAAGACTCATCAATAATAGGGAAAAATCCATCTGAGCTGACAAGACGTGTCAGCAATTAGGGGGAAAAAATCCCTCTGAGCAGGGACAAAACTTGCCAGCGACAGGGGAAAGTTCCTCTGACCTGGGACAAGACGTATCAACCATGGGGAAGATTTCTCTCTGACCAGGGACAAAACATGCCAGCCTTGAGGAAAATTCCATCTGACCTGGGACAAGACTAGTTAGCAACAAGGAAAAATCCGAGGGCTGGGGCTGTGCTGGCGGTGTTGGACCCTGCTTCACACTGGTGCCTTATTCCCTAAGCTGGGATTGCACCTGCTTCTTAGAAAGGCAGTCATAACCCTTCCCAAAAACAATCCCCATGCCTGAACCAAGGCGAGTGCGGACCCCACCTCCCTTCCCAAAAACACGACCCATGCCAGTGCCACAGAGAGTAGGGCTCCCAGCATAGCCCACCACCCCTCTGGGCCCATCTGACCTGTCCCGTTAGCCTCACGGGCCACTCTTCTGCCCCACAGCCGTGCCTGTCTCCTCTCCCTGCAGTGCTGCTGAAGACGAGAACACAGCCTGACCAGCAATAAGTCATCTTGCTCGGGCCCTGCCTGCAGCTGAGGCAGCATAAAAACCCCACATCTTGTGGCAAAACCAGCCGGAGAAGGTGAGTAAAGGGGAGGGCGGCCAGCCTGCGCTCTGTGACCTGCTCGTGCAGCCCCATGGCTAGTGGTAGCCAACATGACTACTGCAATAGGTATGTCTGCATGAGCAACACTCAGTGTCATGTGGACAGGCCCACGGCTTCTCTCGGCATCCTCATGCCAACTGTTTCCCGCTCCTGCCTCCCGCAGCCCTCACGGCCTCATTAGCTTCTTGCTCTTTCCCCCCCCCAGACATCCACTCAGTTTTACTGGATTTTTTTTCCCCTGATGCTGAAAGCCAAAAACTCTGTTTCAGCACCAAAGTTTCTCTCCTAGCCTGCAGCACAGCACCAGGTGCTGCAGGAAAGGGTTATTTGCAGCAAGGCATAAAGCTGTGCACCTTTTCTCTCTTTATACACTTCTGTTTACTTCGTTGCCTGATTCTGCCAGGCCTTGGCGTGAACAACACTGATTTTTCACTCCTTCCTCTTCTCAGGACCAGATGCAGCCTTGGTCCAAACAGAAGCAGAGAGATTCACACAGCCCCGCTAGGCACGCTGTGCCATGTGGCACTGTCCTAAACACACAGACCTGCTTGTTCCCCAGCCTGGTGAAAGCATCTTGTTTGTAGCTACTGGTTCTGGCAGCAGCTCCCACTCCCTTTTACTAGATTTGGCCAACATCTCAGATGAGAACCTGGGGAAGCTGCAGTAGTGGCACTTCACTCCTTTGTCCCCATCATTCTCTGATGGGAAATGGAGGGATGTGCCCTTCCTCAGGGATTCAGATATGCTGTTCTCTGGACAGCGTTTTCCAGCCTAGGCACTGGTGGGTGATGACGGCAGATGTGTTGGGGGTCAGTCCTGGAGCTGATGGCAGGGTGGAGAGTCGCATCTGGAGCAGGTGAAGGAGCTTGGAGCTTTCTTTCTGCCACTTTCAAAGGAGAATTCAAAAGCCTTTTGGAAAGCCTCAAAAGACCAAGATCCAGCCTTGACAGACAGTGGATTGAGAGCTGGAGGCCCTAACATGGATTAATTCTGTATTTTAGCAGGGGAAGCAGCACTTCGGCTTGTAGAGGTACAGATCAGCAGCAGCTTATAGCAGCAGTGAAGAAGGTCCCTCATATCTCAATACCCCTGGAAATTCAATCTCTTTTAAAACATGCAGGTTTTTAAACTGGATTTACCAATCTGGTGTCTGCTTTTGTAAAGCAAGGCTCATAATCCAAAACAACTCATGGTGGGGAAAGAAGCGGTTACCTGACTGTTCACACAGAAACAGGAGCTAAAGTGTTGTGTTTCTGGTTCCTCCCAATGCTTACAGTAAGCGCTTCTTGTCCCATTGACTCATGCTTATTACTTAGTTCCCTGTAAACAGTGATAACAAGAAATTACCGCTTTGTGCGTGCTTCAGTTTTGCTCCTGGGTTTAGGCTCTCTGAAAAAAAAAAAATAAATCAAAGCTCTGGGGGTATTGACATTTCCGCAGCAACTGCATGTGTGTCACCTCACCAGCAGAAGCAGGACCGCAGCCTTATCCTGGCACGCTCTGCAGCCATCTGAGGGCTGATGTGCCTCTCCGATGGTCATTCAGCACTGTTGAGCACCACACAGCTGCAGCCAGGATGTAAGGAACACTGGAAAACACCTGGATGTTTTGTCTGGAGTCAGGAAAGTGTGTCCTACACTACAGGTATGCACCAAGGGAGGGTTCATGCAGGTGGGCAGGGAGGAACAGTAGTCCAGAGAGGCACAGATGAAGGCAGAAAGCCTAAAGTTAAGGTCAATTGTGTTGGTATCTCTGCAGAGATGAAGGCTCTTTCATCCCAAAGGATGCTGCTGTGCCTAGAGAGCAGTGAGTAACCCCACTTTGCAAACACATTGCCCCACGCTGGGGTATAGCTGGACCCCAGCAGCATTATGGCTCTGTCTGAGTCCAGGTCCAAGGAAGGAAAAGCAAAAGCTGAACTCAGTTGAAATTGCCATAGGAGGCAGGATACGCCTTTTTTCCTGCTGTTTTCTATGGTTCAATCCCTACTCTTTTTAAAGACCTCGTTGAAATGGGAGACTGCATTGCTACCCCTGAGGGTTCAGTGGCCACCACAATACTGCCTGGTAGGAAGAATAAACCACCAGCATGCAGCTCAATAGTAAGAATAAAACATCAGCTGAGAGCTCTTCTGGCTCCTCATTCCCAGCACCTTATTCACCCTTCCTCCCGGTGCAGAACTATTTACGTGTTACACCCACAGGATTCAGTTCATTCAACAGTGATATTATATTTACTACAAGTATCTTATCAAGAAATGTGGGCCTTGAGATGATTTTTTGTGGCATAAGACCCCTACTCACCAGTTGTTAGCAGTAATACCTCTCTTTTGGGGTCTGGCAAGTAGCAGTTTTTCAGCCCATTTAACACATACGCATTTAATGGTTGGACTTCATTATCCCGTGGGTCTTTTCCAACCTAGTGATTCTGTGATTGTCCATCCTCAAGAGTTCACACTCAACCAGAGTGTCACAGTACACCACCAAAACTATTGTTTAGCCTGGAGAAGAGGAGGCTGAGAGGAGACCTCATTACTCTCTACAACTACCTTAAGGGAGGTTGTAGAGAGGAGGGAGCTGGCCTCTTCTCCTAAGTGACAGGGGACAGGACAAGAGGGAATGGCCTCAAGCTCCGCCAGGGAAGATTTAGGCTGGAGATTAGGAGGAAGTTCTTCACACAGAGGGTCATTGGGCATTGGAATAGGCTGCCCAGGGAGGTGGTTGATTCACCTTCCCTGGAGGTGTTTAAGGCACGGGTGGATGAGGTCTTGAGGGACTTGGTTTAATGTTTGATAGGAATGGTTGGACTAGAAGATCCGATGAGTCCCTTCCAACCTGGTTGTTCAATGATTCTATGAAACTCACCAGACAGATTTCACTAAACTTGTGTAAGTTTTGTTCATGGTGAATTGCAATTTGTAGTTTCTTCAGTTTAAGGAATATCAGCCTCTTAGAAAACCCAGTTTCCTGTATGACCTCCTACAATCGTTCTGACTTTGCTCACATTGACTGCAATCAGGCAACTTACTGCTCGTAGCTCAACCATGAATTCTTCTTTACACATCACCGTGAAATCTAAAAGGGAGACAGTGTGTGCTGGATGGATGCATCCTCTGCTGGGAAATTACCATCCAGCACACTCAGAAACTCTCATGAGACTTTGCTGTGACCTGCAGGCAATCTCCACAGATGCATCCTAGAATTAAGTTCCTTATGCAAATACAGATTTCTTTTCACACATTGCAAATAAACCTGCAGAGAGACATCCGTCCTGGGCCTTGTTTGATGAAGTAGTCAGTAATACACATGGGTGTGCACAAAGTGCTCCCTCCTGGGCTTTACTAATTACCGTGTTGGTCTACATACAGTCTGCTTGGAGTTACTCCTCCATTCTATAACAGGTAATGTTGCCGTTAGCATAAAGCACCACCCTTATCTCTTTCTCTCGCTATCTCTTTTCTCAGCCTGTGGCAGCCAGTAGGTACAATATCTCTGTTGAAAAACAGCATCTGGCCAGGCTTAACCAATACCAATTTCATCTGGTTTATTCTTATAAGTGAGACTTTTCTCACTTTCCCCTCTTAATGACAAAATTTCTTATTCAGGAATTTAAATAACTGTTTTCTTTATTTCGCATATCTGCTTAGTCTGTGATCCCTTCAGTTGAAGCTTCTTCCCATTTGACGATTCTCTTTGTAGGTCTTGTTGAAAACATCCTGCCTTTTTCAGGCTGTGAGGCTGGGTGCTGGGCTTTGGCCAGGCAGGCCACTCCATAGCACCACTCCGTACTCAGACCTGGGCTGAGTTGCCCCATAGAATCATAGAACAACCAGGTTGGAAGAGACCCACCGGATCATTGAGTCCAACTGTTCCTATCAAACACTAAACCATGCCCCTCAGCACCTCATCCACCTGTCCCTTAAACACCTCTAGGGAAGGTAAATCAACCACCTCCCTGAGCAGCCTATTCCAGTGCCCAATGACCCTTTCTGTAAAAATTTTTTCCTAATGTCCAACCTAAACCTCCCCTGATGGATCTTGAGGCCATTCCCTCTTGTCCTGTCCCCTGTCACTTGGGAGAAGAGGCCGTTACCCTCCTCTCTACAACCTCCTTTCAGGTAGTTATAGAGAGCAATGATCTCCCCTGCAACACAGCCTCTCAACAAACACCAGCCACCGGTCCGATCTCCAGGAGCTTCTGTCCCCTTTTTCAGCTCACAGGAATAGGACCTTTGAAGTGACCACTTGCATTTTCTTCTTCTTTTCTGATGCTCCTGAAATCTTAAATAACCTCTTGTTATTCCCACACCATTCCATTGGCTTTGTGATTCTTTCTAAACAGCCTCTTCTTAACTCCTCTTCACTCTCCTTAAAGGAAGCTGCTCATTGTCATTCCTTGCCTTGTTAAGGCAACCAGGGACATGTGTGGACTACTCTTGCAAACTGAGCCAAAAAGTGGCACCTGGGGAGGTTTGTCACTGCTTGCTTCACGCCTCTCAATACATCCTGGAAGACTATCCTTTCAGATGGTCACGTCTCTGCCAGGAGACTCAAAGAAGCACCAGGTTGGAAAAGACCCATAGGATCACTGAGTCCAACCATTCCTACCAATCACTAAATCATGCCCCTCAGTTCCTGGTCCACCCGTCCCTTAAACACCTCCAGGGAAGGTGACTCAACCACCCGCCTGGGCAGCCTCTGCCAGTGCCCAATTATCCTTTCCATGAAATTTTTTTTCCTAATGTCCAGCTTGAACCTCCCCTGGTGGAGCTTGAGGCCATTCCCTCTCATTCTGTCCCCTGTCACTTGGAAGAAGAGGCCAGCTCCCTCCTCTCCACAACTTCCTTTTAGGTAGTTGTAGAGAGCAATGAAGTCTCCCCTCAGTCTACTCTTCTCCAGGCTAAACAAGTTAGGTACGGCTGAGGGGAGATGTATGGAGCTCATCACATTCTCTTTCAAAGTTGTTTTCTAACAACTTTGCGTAATTCACTCCTGCCATAGGAAATTACTTGGCCAGTTGGTGCTGCTCCATCCAGGACAAGGAATAAAACCCTTTCTTTATAACACATGGACCCACATCTTCCTAGATTTGAAATAATTTCGCAGAAACATGATCTTGCAATCCTTTTATGATTGATGTGGACCCCACTGTTGCATGGTGGACAAGTCAAGATCTTAGGAGTGACTCAGGTGAGAACAAGAATGGGAAAAAATTGTGGAGAACCAGAGGAATCTGAGGAAAAACTTTAGCAATATGGTTAAAGAAAAGCAATTTCTAAGGGTATGAGGCCCACATCCTCTTATAAACAAAAGGTATGGCACTTAGAACACATCTAATGCAGGAACATCAGCTCCAGCATGGTTACCATGATGCTCAGAACTCAAGCTCACTCCCACCAGCGGAAACTGGTTTGCTGGCAACACACTACTCATCCCGCCTGCCTCTTATGCAAAATAAAGCTAATCCAAAATACACCTGACAGGGAGTCAGAAAGTCACAGGAGGCTTGGACTTGCGACATGACTGCCTTCCAGCCACTGCTTGTCTTGCTCCCCAAGGGGCTGGTGCTCGCTGATGGTAGAAAGGCTGCTGTACTTTAACTCTCCCTAGTCTTTCCTGCACCAACCCTTAGGCAGAAAGATGGAGTGTTAAAAACTTCATGAAGACTTTCTGAATCCTGTCAGTAGTAACGCTGGATGGGGATCAGCCCACCTGCGGATGGGGAAGGGTGGCTGGATCTACTGTGAGAGCAGGGCAGCTGGATAGAACATAAATCCTCTGTCAGATGTGGGAGAGAGGTTGTCAGTGTTTTGTAAGTTGGTTTCCCACAAGCTGTCTAATTATTATTTTTTTGGGATGGCATCAAGAGTAAAACATGAGGTTATGAATTAGGTACCATGCCAAGGAAAAGGAAGCCAGAGCAGGGTTTCTGAGAAAGCAGCAGACTGACCATCCACCACAATGTGTAACCAGTGTGAAAGAGAATTGAGAGAGGTTGTGACCAAACTTTCTTATGGAGGAGGTAACAACCACCTCTGGTTCTGACAAACAGGGATGTTCATACAAATTCGGTCCCAGGACTCTAAGACAAACAACTGCCTCATCTTTGAGAAGATCTTCTCCAGCCGGTTAGGACCATTCCCCTTTTTAGAGTGATATCCTAAGGGAACAAGCCTTATTCAGTATATGTTTGTTCAACATCCATTCTTCACCAACAACTTTTAAGCCACTTGGCAAATTATGACAAATTTAACAGTGAGCTGGGATTCTCAAAGCTATCAGGTTTCTGCAATTGCCAGTGGCTGATCAGAGGAGAAAGAAACCTGGTGAATCGTTCCTTCTCCCACTCTCATGTAGGGAAGAAGCAACTGCACAGATTTTATTAGACATCAGCAAATCCCTCTCAAAGTGATCTGATCAGGCAGGCAGAATTGAACCTTATAAAAAACCCAAAGGGTCTGCTGGTGGGAAGACTGAGGGCCCCCTAATGATGTTTTTTCTTTACTATAACATTGAAAATGAGGGAAAAAAAACCAAGGAACCACAAGGTTTTCTGCTTGTTGCTTTTTCTACTTGTGTTTTTCCTTGGAAATTTTTTTTTTTTATCGGCCTCCATTCCTGGTGAACGAACGACTACTGTCATGCAAGGTTAGATGGCACTTCAGTGAAAGTGTACCCTGTGTACCACCCCAAAACTTTGGAGTGACCGTGGTGAAAAGAGCTCCTGAAGGACGAGGCAGGGTTTGCCCAAGCTCGAGTGCATGCTGACACAGGATACCAGGAGTTTAACTAATTTTAGTTAAGTGACTGGTCATGCCCGATGCAGCAAATAATCCTGCCCACTCTTTCCTGTCATACCAAATCTCAGTAGAGGAATTTTATTAAAGGCTTAGCATGACCTGGAACCCAGGGAAAGCATTCAGCCTCTTTGATGCTAATCTGAACCACCAGGCCTTTCAAGGTTGCTTACCAGCAACACCCAACCCCAGCAGTGATTAGTGGTCTTTCTGGGAGGTATCACAGCCTCTTAGGATTTTACAGGGAAACAATAAAGTCTCCAGTAGAACTGAGTTTCAGCTGTGCCCGTCTGCTAAATAACAGGTGGTAAAAGACAGTTTCCTTCAATTGTAGCAGTTTGTGACTACTCATGAAGTCACAAAATAATCTCACCACAGTCATTCACCATGTTCTTTCTTCTACCTAGCACTGTGAAGATGTTTTTCTTTCTAACAATAGAGAATAAAACCAAAAACAAACCCCTTTCAATTCAGGCAAATCTAATTCAGATCCAAAGCACAAAAGAGGCATCCCTTGTTTCTGGCTCTGGCTGCCACATCTGAAGTATTTTCCTTATAAGAGTTGGAAAGACAGGCCAACACCTTCCTTTGGAGGTGGTTCCTTGCCACAGTGGGCATCGAAGACTCCTCTCCCAGGCTGCTAAGTGCTCTGCTGTCAGGCAAGGACTGCTTATCCCTTTTTTAAAGGTCCTCACAGTCAAGGAAAACCCATGCCTCTTGCAGTCCTTAGAGACAAAGACCAAGATCATGGTCTCAGTCTGAGGCTGGCAACCACGTGGAGCGTATGGTGTTGGTGGGAGATGTCCACTGTGCAGTGTTTGCTCCTAAGGTTGGTGGAAGGGTGTCAAGCAAGGAGGTTCCCACATCCATCAGACCTGGGTCTTGGATGAATGGGTGATCCTGGAGCAGAGAGCAGCAGGCTGTGTCCTTACCCATCCCCACGGGGACACGTATGACATGCTGGGGGTCAGAGGTGGAAAAAGGTATTTCTTGGTGTGCTAAGAGGCTGATAGAGGATGCAAGTAAAGACAGAAGGAAGAAAGAAAGGCCATCAATCACTTACACAAGCACTGTGGAAAAGTGCATCTATGTCAGTGGGGATTCTTAGCAGAGCAGACGCAGGCTGCCAGAGAAGGGACTTGCTACAGGAGGAATGGAAATGCTACAGGAGGAGTATGATGGGGTCATGGAAAAATCCTTATGCAAAAGAGAGAACAATGAGAGAAGAAAGGAATACTATGTGGAGGCAAATGGGAGTAAAAATAGGCCAGTAAGGCTGAAAAGCTGAATCAATCTGCTAAATCAATGCGAAGCCTCGACTTTCACGAGGACAGGGCTGTTGATGTCAAAGGCAGAATGGGTTATGAGAAATAGAGTCAGGAGATGGAAGTTACCACCATTTAAGTTTTGATATCAGTAATATCAAAAATAATTTCATAAACCTGAGTCCAAGAAAGGAACTGGGGAATGTGGGACAGTAAAAAGAGGACTAGTATCTCTGAAGGAACTGACACATGTGCCTGGCAGCAAATATCTTTAAGAAATCTGCCAAGTCAGAAGATCAGTATGTGCCAAGAACAGCAAATGCAGAGGTGGTGAGTAGCGTTGTAGAGGGAAAGGCAGCTGAAGGGAAGGTTGCTGCAGAGTTCCTTCATGCCCAGGATATAATATTCATTTATGGCATCAACACAAGGTGCTGGATAATGAACTTACACTGTGGGTAGGACAAGCACATCCTACAGAAAGAAGAGGTTGTGCTATAGGACTTGAGTAAGAGTATCTGAATGACATTAAACGCTGTGGGTTGTAAGGTGCATGCTTTAAGATAGGCCACAATGCTGCTGGAAGCCAGAAGTTTGTCAGCTGAAGGTAACAGAGGAAGCAGAGCAGGAACAGGAGGATTGATGTCTGTGACACAACAAAGCAAATGCAAGCCTGGCTTGCAAGGAACCAGTTGTTTCTTACTCTTTGTAGAAGCCAGTACAAATACATTTTCAAAGAAAATTTCTTTCTTGGTTTTTTTTATTTCAAATATGGCTTTGCAGCAGCTTTTGTTGGATACACAACACTATTTAACAACTTCATTCTTGATGTGGACACACTAAGATCAATGTCCACTTTACACCTAAAACACAAATCATATGATGGATTTTTGAATGGCCTTTAAGGTTGAGTCAAGGACATGTACCGCAAAAATCACAGACCTCTAGTACAGAATTTTCAACTAAGCTTTGAAGCACTTTGATAAATAAGCTTACCACTTTGTTGCCACCAAGGAATTCAAAGCAGGGGCTGCAGATTGCTTTACCACAACCTTTAGAATCTGAAATGGGAAAACATTTTACAACCCACGACAGTTTTTGTTTGCTGTCATTTAAAAGCACTATAATCACAGACTTCATAGAGCAACACACACCAGCCCTGACACTGTGAACTTCTCAGTCTCTCTGAAGGCTTTGAAAACGATTAATTGTGGCCTGCTTTAAAAATAAAAGAAACACACCTTTCTTTTCTTACAAAAAGAAGAAGAGGCTTTGAAAAAGTTTATGACTAGATGTTTACCAATGAAATTTGCATAGAGAAGACACTTATTACAGGATAAAAGATCATAAAGACAAGACAGTTGTCAGCTTTTTTTTCCCCTGGAGAATTATGAAAAAAGAGTAGACGACAAAAGCAACAGGACTTTCAGGTTTGAAAAGCTTGTTTCTGTAAACTGAAGGGAGAGGAGAAGACAAACTCTTTGCTGAAATGCTTGGACTTCCATAGAAAACCCGACAGTCAAGTGGACACCTCTAAAATCTGGGATGTTTAGGCATGTTTCTGCGAGGAGAAAACCTGGGCAATGGAGGAATTTTTTATCACTCTAGCCAGGAGTGCCAGCAATGACGCCTTCTCATAAAACACCAACTCAAGTTCTGCAACTTGAGTTAAACCCTAGTTAAACCCAAGGGTGTACTACTTTTCTGGGAAGAAAGCTTGGGATAATACATTATCCTGGCAGCAAGAGCAGTAGAAAAAGATGACTAGAACAGTCTTTTCTATTTGAGTCTTTCTGTCACGAGGCTATTACTGTGGACTTCAGAAAATAATGCACTGCGTGAACAGTTTCCACAGAGCCAAGCCCACCTCCTGCGGTTGTCTGGACCAGGACTACAACTGTTAGAGTTGTTTGGAGACCCTTTGGAAAGGTGAAAAGGTTTTCCACTGATGATGAACCAACCATCATCTTGAGGATTTGCTGGGTCATGATAATCACAAACTGTCTCACTATCCCAGGTATTACTAGAGGATTAATCTGTCAGCACATTAATCAGTGTGACATAACTATTTGTAAGGCATGTTTCCACATCTCCAACTCACTGCGTTTTCCACAGATGAGGATGTCAAGTCTGTTACCTATACACATGATGAAGTACGTTCTGCCTCTATCCCTAGGTTCTCTATTACACCACTATTCCCATTTAAGAAATGTCAGACCAGAGCAGATATGCCTCGTTTTGTCGTGTCGAAGTGTCATTAGGTTTCACCCTTGAAAGCTGGGGACAATGCAATGGTGGTTTTAAAACAGCATCAGATGAGACTTATGAGGCACTTATGATGTACAAGGTGGTATAGAAGCCATATTCCATAAATGTGTTGAAAAGCTAGAGCTTTCCCAAAAAGGGACTGGAGTTCCGAAAATCCCATTAAAGGCAATATTCTCACTCATCTATGACAGAAGGCACCTCCTACTCTTTGTCCCCTCTGACAAATGGCACAGATCACCGCCTCATGTTGTGCTTTTGCCAGAAGGCCACAGAGTTGTTTGAAGGTGTTCTCTGTCTGGAAATCTGTGGTACTGAGTTTGAAGAATTATCCTGGGGTCTACGTACCTTCAACCATAAGCAGAACCCCCACCAAACTTAGGTAACCAATAGTGTGACATGGCAGTGTCACCCATTTTCAATACGCTCAAAGGCAGCCACCTTGGAGCAGATCCGTGACTATGGGAGCAGAGACCCTGTGACAAGGAAGGCTCCAGAAGGATGCAGCCACTGGAGAACCTCTTTCTTCAAGAGAAACCACCTTCTGTGTGCTCAGCTGCATAATTCCTAGGCCTGGGTGGCACCTCACATGAGTCTTTCTTGTTTTCATGTGCACTGCTCAGCCAGAGCTGTGCCTCCCCCAGCTCACATAGGGATGCGTGGTTTTACCATCCTTGCTAGCAGCCCAGCCAGCTCTCAGGAGAGCTTGTTTCTGGGCCAGCTGCCCATACAGTCAGCAGTAATTGCAGTTACTCTCTCTTCCCCTTGCACGTTGCATTTTTCCATGCTCTTGAAGGAAGACAAACCTCACTAATGCCTTACTGTGCAAAGGGCATTGCATGGAGGCATTTAGATGCAACTGGTGCAGGTAAACAAGCACAAGCTCCAGCTCCTCCTTACTGCAGGAACACACTGGCCCTGGGAGATGCCCTGCCTGCCTTTGCCCTCTTTCCTGGGGGGAAATTCACTAGCCACAATCCCCCACTTGAAGTGAGGAACACAGAAGCAGGAATACGCCCCATCAAGGCTTTGCTGGTCACTACTAGCAGGAGCCAAATACATAACAACAAACCAGAGCAGAGACACACTTTTAAACTTCATGTGAACAGTGTAAGGTGCCCACAAAACGTTTATCAAGAGATGGATAAGTGAACAAGATGCTTCTGGATGTGCTCCACAGCAGTTTTCCTTCTTGTGGCCCACAATCATGGAGACCTGAGTTCAGGGATGAAAATACACGCTGCTACGGCAAGCCTGGTGTATGCCAGCTGGCAGCGCTCGATCTAGGAGCACTTTTACCTCCTTAAGGCCACACTTCTCCCCTCCACACACACACCAAGCAAATTCTGCTTTCCTAAAAGCACGACAAAGTGTTTCTAGGCAGAATGCTTGGAGGGCTGTGCTTGGGACCAGCTGTAGGCAGGTGCCCAGGCTTTCAGGGTCATACCGAAGGGTCATTTCCGAACAGGTTTTCTAAGTGCAAGGCAGCCAGATGGGGTTGCAAGTTGGGAAAGCCCAACAAGAAGTTTCAGACATTCCTGGACCGTTTCAAAACATGTTTCAACGAGCCCAGTCACATGGGGTTTCGGGAAGGCCTTTCATGATTACATCTCTCTGTAGAAGACTCACAGCTGCTTTAAAGAAAGAAAAACAAACAAAAAAGTGCAATTTAACCCCAAATATCTGAAGGGAGTAAGTAAGGAACCCAACTTTGGAAAACACACTGCAGTGTTTATTTGAAGATAGAAACCACTGCTGCAAACCACTCTGGTCTGATTTAGATTATAAAGGGTGTTTGGTTATACAAATGCAAGGGATTATTTAAAATCTTCCAGCAAGTCCCTTTCAGCACAACAGAAACAAAGCGCTGGGTTCAGCCCATGATTTCACCAGTCCCCTCCGCCTGTGGGGAGGTTTTACAAGCAGGGAGTTGAGTTCAGGGAGCCCCATGGGCCCTCTGAGGGCAGAGCAATACGCGAACAAAGTACTACCCTGAGCGGCTCAGAGGGATCCACCGCCAAGGAGGTGCAAGAGTTTCAGTGAAGCATTTACCTGAGGCAAAGGACATTCTCCAGAGGCCAGACTTCTCCCACCTCCAAAAAAAACCCTGCGTGTCTGTAGCAGAGGGCTATCGCTAAGGGAAATACAAGGTCCCTTATTTCTAGTGACCAGCTCTGCATCCGCACTCCTCCCATCCCCCTGGATCTGCCAGCTTGGTGAAGGACTTGTTCAGCATCATCCTGCTCACAGCAGAATCCACTAAGTCATCTACACCAACCATGTTGCTGAGGAACAATGAGGCTGCCCTCTCCAGAGTTAGTAAAATAGCATTTGCAAAGCAAGGCTTTGGAGAGCAATCACGTAATAATGTTGTCTGGCATAAAGGACGTTTATTCAATATTACACAGGTTTGATTAAAAGTTCACTTTTACTGTGGATGACAAGACCCCCAGAAATTACGGAAAAATATTTTCCAGAATCATGTTTTCCTTTCCTATGCATTTTCAAAGCCATAAGGTTGAAATTTACTCTTTCAGAGACAACCCTCCAACATAACAACTCCACGCCTTTCATGTGAGTCTTTTCGCCACAGGTAGATGATTCTGTCCTTGCTGGGTGACATGCCAAACTGCTAAGCTTCAGCTTGTGACCCCCTGCCTGCACCCATGTTGTCATCCAGATGAAGGGTTTGTTTGCCCTCCCAACTTACCAGTTCATCAGCGTCTGTGTCACAGCGCAGGCAAGGATCTTGTAACACTCCTGGTATTTCACGTTCCCTTACACAAGATTGGTGAAATCAGTCATTTGCCAACACAGCAGCAATGACCTTCAGAGAGGTGTAAAAGGCAGATCAGTCCTTCAGGTGACACCAGATGAGCCGCATCCTCACCTCGCCACAAAAGACCAGTTGGAAACAGGACTTGGGCTCTGTTATGGATTACTGGTCCCCTCCATCCTAAAAGGACCTTGGTTGCTGTTAAACCTCCTTTTCAAAACTCTCCCCTTTGCTGACTGGTGAGAGGAGACCACAGCAAGCTGCAGTACAGGAATGGATGCTCTCAACCCTCCTCCGATTAAGTCAGAGCAGCGGCTACTGGAAAAGTAAAAGACACTTGGACACAGGATTCTTTTTCCATATCGCAACTAAAAGTGCAGATGGCCCTGGCCGCCTTCAGTGTGACACTAGGAGCAACCTTCTTCCAATAACTTTTTAAACGGTTGGCAACTGCAACTCACAAACTTAGTGCAGAGGGACATGTACATAGATTCAGCCCTAGCTGTCTTGATTACCTCAGGCAGCCCATTTGAGTGGGATATGTATAGCTCTACTTTATGTCGATGCTTTTGAAGTAATCTTCATAACACTCCTTTCTACATGTGTATAATTCTGCAAGAGCCTAAAATGTCAATTTGACATTCTAAGCATCTGCTTCCAGCATCTTAATTACACGTTTCATTTACACTATTCTCACTGCATTAGTGTGAAAAGCAGAGAATAAACTGAGAGTCAAGACTTGCTTCTTGAGATAGAAGGCAGGCAACTAATGTAAGGAAGACAGTGGACACTTGGAGAGACTTCTGCACTATGAGAAGATTATAGTACCAGAGACAGAAAGACTGTGGACTCTTCATCCTTGGAGGTTTCCAAGACTCAGCTAGACAAACCCACAGTGACCATAGTGCTGCTTAAATGAAGAGGTTGGAGTAGAGGTTCCTTTTTCCCAGAAGTTCCTTTGAACCAGCACTTCTAGGATTTTGTTTCCGAATGTAAGAAAGATATTAAGATGAAACAGAAAAGTGTATCTTTAAATTAATTAACAAAAAGGGGCACAAATATTCACAGCCTGGTTCTTACAGCAAAGTCACTACATTCCTCAGTATTTTATATTATTTGAAATGGAGTCATGGCATAATTTGAGAGGTTTTATATTACACAGGAAGTTGAACCATCTCTGAAATAGTTCCTGATGAAGTTAATACAAGTAATTCTTGCTTTCCACTGTCCCATTTTCCAATACACATTTCTGCACTGACGACTGGTAATTGCACAGCAGGATCTAAAACATTTTGGCAATAGATCACAAAAACTCTTCAGGACGTAGGAGAAAACATGGGATTACACAAAAAATGGGAACACATCACCCAGTTAACATGATCAGAAAGTTAACAAAAGTCATTTACAGGTTTCAGGGTTGGTGTATTAAAAGGGAAACAATTCAAAAAGTTCAGAACTGCTGTTTCTTACTGCTGGGAAACTCCACCATGACGCTGCCTGCCCTTGTTCATACATTCATCTTGCCCATGAGTTATTTCTACCTTTAAACTGTGGAGCAAATTTCTGCAACACTGTACCAGACACAGAATAGGATCTGGTCTGTAACACACCCTGGTCTGTCACAAGTGGGTCCCAAAAGCCAAGAGTGTCAGAAGTCCCTTTG
Organism: Coccyzus lansbergi; assembly: GCA_033558105.1. Lineage (NCBI taxonomy): Eukaryota > Metazoa > Chordata > Aves > Cuculiformes > Coccyzidae > Coccyzus > Coccyzus lansbergi. Next base: position 199,706 of record JAUMJK010000500.1, on the reverse strand, counting down.
GGAGTCTCACCTACTCTTGGTTTTACACAGCGCAGGTCAAATTCCATCTGTTCCCCAACCACGTGTAACCCCATTTTTAATGTTTACAATTCTGCAAGGGCTCTGCTTGCAGAAATACCAGAATCGAGATGCCGACAAATAACAGACAGACAAGTGCAGAAATAATATTTTTGGTTTAGTGTTTGCAATTTGTTTTACAGCTCATAAAGAAATACTGTTAAAGATATTCTGCATTCATACATTTCTAGCAAAATACACTTTTAAAAACATAAGGCACATTAAGATTTCCTAAAACAAATGCTCATAATAAAAATTCAACAACAGGGCTGGATGAGAAACCTTCTACCCTTAATGTTCAGGTCAGTAAAAGATTGATTCGCTAGTCAGGCAAGCAAATGAAATAATCAATAGAAAGTTTTCCAAGATAGAGTTACTGCTGTATTAGTGTGCATTCCGAAGTAGTCTATTTGAAGTATGTTCAGTTGGGGAGGAAGTGCATGGTGTGAATAAGATGCATTAAAATAGTTCTTTGAACTGGGTAACAAAGACACGTTGCAGGGATTAAGTTTCATTACTTTCATTGGATTAAATTCCTTCCATTCATTATTGCCAACAAGAGTAAGGAACAAAAAGGAGCTGGTTCTCCCCTCCCTCCCCCCTATTCCCATTATAATTCAGCACAAGATTTCAAAGACTTAAAATGACCAGGACAGAAGACCATGAAAAACTGCATCTGGCCACTTTAGAGTATGTTTAAATATTCATTACTGACTTCCTCAAGTCTCACCTCTTACTAAAGAAAGAGAAACATAAAAGAATTGGCAACAGTATAAGTTGCTTCCAGTCAAATTGATATTTTGCTTCTTTTTAACATGACCCCACTGTTCACATTAAGTACCTGCATTCAGAAGCACACCAGCAGCTCCCCTTGGCAGGGAGATGGTGGGGCAGAGGATGAATGCAGGCAGGGCCCCAGGCCCCGCAGGGAAGAGGGAATGAGCAACTTTGCTTCACACACTTGTGTCTCGGCTTAAGAACAGTTTCAAAAGCTGGACGTGCTGGGCTGCTGTAGCAACAAGAGGACTGATACCAAAACACTGACTGAAGACTTCACTCGGGGACACATCTGTAGGAACTGAAATCCACTACTTAAAACTGACAGAGAGAGCTATAATGCTGGCAAGACCACTGTCTACTTCTCAGGGCCCCTGAGAAGGGGATGGTAGGAGCTAGTCCCCATCATCCATCAGTATATTTAGAAGTTGTGTCTTACCTATTTTATTGTCCTGTACATTTTCCAGTACTTGGGAGACAACTGCTGAAAAATTTCACTCCTCAAGGCTCGGTACATGAGGCACTACAGTACAAACCTGCATGCCATGTCCTCTCAAATAAACCTCTGAGGGAAATAAAAAGCCAAACCCAACCAACAAATCGTTTGTTTTCCTTACAAGTCCTTGATTGTTTTAAATTCTGACTTACTTGAATTGCACTTTAACGCCCAGCAGCAAAAAGAAAACTTGGTAGATATATTCTGAGATATATATCAACTTCTTTTAAAAGACATTCTATCAAATCTAAAAACACATAGAGATATCAACCGCATAAGCTGTCAAGTTTTGATCCGGCTACAGTGAAGAAGCTGTAAAAAAGATTACATTACTAGCCCTATTAGAATTGGGGCAGAAATGGAATGCCTGTTCAGTCAGAAATGAAAATGCAGTTAAGGATGGAGCTAAACTAGAGAGCCAACCACCACTGGTCTTAGCCCATCACACAGAGAGGTGCTACTGCGCAAACAGTAACCATGGTGAAATCTAAGTTCATGAAGAGAAGAAAATGCATGACTAAGACAGCTGCTGCTCAAGAGAAAAAAGAAGGTGGTACCTCATGGCCCTGAGCTCAAAAGATCTTGAGATCTCAACTTGCGTGGCTCACTTTCACTAGCAGAAGAGCCAAGCTCTAGATCACTCAGTGGCTCACTACTTTTATACTAGCAGCCAATTAAAAATTGTGGCTCTGCAGTCAGTTTGCTGTCCTTCAGCAAAAGCATGATGATATTGACTAGGGACAGGGAGTATATAAAAGAGGAGATGAAGAACAAAACACAGGCCACTTGCTGATCCCAATTTAGCTAACAGCATGCAGTTGGTTTCTCTCAAAATCTGTAGGTTCTTCTTGCCAAGCAAACCTCACAGAACTTGCTAAAGTGACATCCAGTTGCTTGCATATATAGGCAAAGACACCTTATCGTGTCCTAAAAATATACTTAAACTATTTGGAAAGGCACAGAGCATGTGCAATTTAGTTCCTTGTGGATCTGTGCATGTAGGGAATCTTCAGACTAAGTTGCAATGATTAATAACGGACAGGGTGCTATTTTACAATATGATAATTTCTTTCAAATTCCAGTTCTCTCCAAAGGAAACCAGGGAAATGAGCAGTGCTGTCAAGGAAATGCAAGGAAAGAAGTTCAACCTGCACACCAAGACAGACTGGAACATACAATGTTTCATAGACCTTGTTCTTCAGGTCACATTAAAGGAAAACCTGTAGTCTAATGAAAAAAAAAATGACTAAAGCTAGTTACAAAGCGTAGAATTATCAAAGTGCTTTAATATATTAAAGTGTCAAATATAATTAAACAGGACCATTAACACAGAATTGCCATAAGATATTCAAATATGAGTATGCATTTTCTGAATGCAGGAGAAGAGCACAGGTTTTTAATTTTCCACAGAGTGGGTTAAGAAAAGCTTTTCTTGTTCATTTAGTTTCTTAACACAATGTATTTGCTCTGCTCATGCATTCAAAGGCACAGTTGGATTTGCTCTATCTGAAACCGCATCAAAAGGACTGTCTTCCATTTAATATTAATAAAGGGGCAGCTCTCACTGAGCAAAACACAAAACAGCCCCATAAAGTAGATTTATAGATACTTGACGATTCAAAATGTTCATTTTTATAAGCTATTTCTTTTGATACTTCAAAATTATGAGCCGATTTCTGCAGCTTTCCTTTAAACATAGCTCAAGATAACCGAATGTGTTATTTGAACAATCCAACAGACTGCCAAATCTATCATAATGAGAGTAAATGCAAACAAATAAATAGGAAAGAGGTTTCAAAGTCACCTTGTGCAAGATGCTCATACAACACGCCTTAGCCTCCCTACCAGCTTCTCCTCTCATTATTAGAGAAGAAAAAAAATGCATATTCCACGGCACTTCTCTCAGTACTTCCAATTCAGTAGGCTGCTGCCAACTTTAAGCAGACAGTCTTAAAGATGGAAAGGAACTCTGTACCAAGCACAACAGAGCTGGCTGCAGTAGGGCACGTGGTTGTTTAGAAACTAGAAATGCCAATTGAGGTCTTTCCTACAATTCACAAGATATAAAAGTGGATTTGCTCCAGTAAGCTGAGATCAAAACCACGATACGCAGCATCACATCTGGTCCCTTGCAGGTGTGTATGGCCACAAGTTTGAAGTAATATCAAGTCTCAATAGGACAACTCATCTGTTTTCTGAAGGCACCATAAAGACAGTAACGCTCCAGGTGTAATGAGAAGAGGAAGAGGGAGGAAAAGTAAGAAATACAGTTAGGAGGAAACACTAAGAGCAGCTTGGTTTAACAAATGAGAAAAAAAGGTGGCTGAGTTCTACGATGGCTGTAACATCTGTAACAGCACAGAGACCCTACACCTCTAGGCAAAGGAAGAGCAATCAAAGTTTGGAAAGATCTACTCCTGAACAACAACAAAATACAACTCCCATTTTTAGTGGAGGGGTGTAAAATCTGAAACTGAAATTAAAGGAGACAGCAAAGAATCATAATGCTATATAAAACATTGGGGTCCATACGTACTCACATGGCATCATCAGCCTGTTTCTGATTTACCACAGTGTTAAAAGGTCTGGACAGTATCCTTTGCTCTGCAGGATGACTGAAGTCCAGTGAAGTGTCATATATTAAACCCCTTCTCAATCTGCCAGTGAGGAACAAAGGCCCCTCCCCAGCCCATACGAGGGAGGGTGGGTGTCTCAGAGAGCAGAGTTTTCTAACAACCCCAGGCACCCTACAGGCAGTAACACCATGGAGTTAGTTCTAAGTAGCACTGCACCCAGCAAGTCTAGGCTTGCTAAGATGTTCTGCCCCTTACATGGACTTGAGGATAGTTTCTCATGAGCCCTTCACACCAGAGGCTGAGGCTTTGCTGTTCCATTATTGCTTTTCCAAATATGTTTTCCTTCCAGTCTTCCCCTCTCACTCCCTGTTATCCGAGAAGGACTTTCTGCATCCTGCGTGCAGCAACACTGGCTTCATCCTCGGAGTCAGACTCACTCTGGGAAGTAGAGCTCTGGGAGGCAGAGCTGCATGGAGATGAGCACTCGGGGGAGCACAGGTAGTGCATCAGCGGGATGCGATACTTCCCACAGAAGTCAACGAACTTGATTTGTCTGACACAGCTGTCAAAGTAGACACCTGTAGGAGCAGAGGGAAGAGTAATGACACATTAGACCCTGTGCAGAGTAATCTGCAGGCTCTGAATGGTTGCTGTTCCTGCTGCAAGTGCGTCGAGTTAGGATTTAATTGACACAGAGATTAAAGGACAAAGGATACTGGAAGAAGAGAAGCATCCAGGACACCTAAGGAAATGAGAAACCTATTGTGTTAGTAAAGAAGCCCCCAGTCCTGTAAAACTGTATTTGGTAGGTGATTCAGAATGGCACCCTCTACATGAAAATACATGGAGCAATTACTTCCACATTCTTTAATTTGGCAATTTATTCTAACCATTAGGGAGAAATCTCAGGCTGGGAATTTGCAAACTTCTTAAATGTCAAATTAATTCATCTACTCTATTTTCAAACTTGTAAAACCTCTCTTACCAGCTAGCAAAAATGCATTCATAAATAGACCTTCATAGCTCTACTTTTCTTCTTGATGAAGTCACCACACTGAGTTTGGACACTACTTTCCATGGCAACAGTGTTGCTGTAGCACACAATTAGGTTCTCTTCCTGTCACAGCAAGTGATTCTAGACGCTGACATTTTCAGAAGTTTCCAGCGGTGTTTTAAGTCCTAGCTGGCATACAGTAAGCTTTCCTCCTGCAGTGCTAGAGCAACGGTGCAGTGCTACACTAGTTCATATGGAAAAGTGAAAAAGAGCAAAAACCAATCCACTGTCATCCAAGCTGTGCAAAACTCTAAATAAGGAAACATTTATTTCCCTCCCAATGTGAGTTCCAGCCCTTCCATCTTTGCTTATGGAGCATTCTTTGACATAGTCATATAAGGAGATAAGATAACAGCCTGCATTATGTCTGCAGGGTAGATACTAATTAATGATTTTTTTCCTTAATCTTCTAAAGGCTAAATGTGCAGATCACTTACTCTGAATAAAGATTAAGTATTAAGCCAAATTACGCCCAAGCATTCTAGGCTTTACTACCAAGTCCTTTCCTTCCAGGAACTACATGCTAGTAGTCCCAAGCAAGAGTTAAAGAAGTTGCTTTTGGCAACTGCTAAGCACTACGGCCTCCCTCCTCTTTTCCATCCAGAAATGAAGCTTGCTGTTCAGTAAGAGTGCTCTTATAAATTCTCTTGTTCATTATCTAGTTTGAGCTACTTAAGGGCAGACGGATGGGAAACTTCAGGCTACAAAAGCATAGCAGAGCACTGGGATAAGCTGTAAATACTTGGACAGAAGCACCGTCTCACATGCCCATGCAAACACTGTAAATCAGCATTACAACTTTGAGTATTGCCCCTAAATGAACATGGTGCCTTAACAGAGAAGTTTGCAGGAGACCCGAAGCCAATGAAACACAGGTAGAATTGGGATACAACAACACATCTAACCGAACTGATCTACTAAATTTGTGGCAAGTGAAAGGGAAAAGAAAACCCATCAGGTAAGAGGAGGATGCAGAGCGGTCATGGTAAACTTACCTCCGCACTTAGGATTGGGACAGTTGCTGGCCAAGCTCAGGTACCGGACAAGGTTCTCTGGGAGATCACTGGGAGTGTAGGGAACGTTGCGAGTTTTAATTGTGCGCCCAGCCAGTTCCTGAAGGCTTGGGGGATTGTAGGTCAGGTCACGGACAAAACGAACCACCAGTGGGTTCCCACGCAAGCTCAGCTCTTCCAGGTGGACCAGGTTAAGGATCTCTCGTGGAAGGTAAGTCAGCAGGTTATTGTGTAGGCTAAGGGAACGCAGGGAATGCAGCCTGAGAATGGAGATGGAAACTCAGTCAAGATGTGTGAGCAAAATCATTTCACATTACACAGACCTGGTTACCTTCCTCTCTCCCACCAATTCATTTCCCTTTGGTTTTTCTTCCTTTTAAAACATAAATGCATGCTAAAAGAGCTGCTGTTACACATGCATTGCTCTAAAAAACCTGGCCCAGCTTTGGAATGCCTGTTGAAGAAAAACAGCCTTAGATATGCTGCTGTTCCTCTCAGTATTCCCCTTCATAAACCTCCAAAAAGGTAGCACAGAACAAAAGCATACAAACTGAGTGTTTTCAGGGGAGATTATGTTTCCCTGTGCCCAGCACATGCATCAAGAATGATTCCATGCAATGCTTTGAATAAGTCACCTGCTTTCACTCATGCATTAAAGATGATTGCTGGTAGGCAGCCAACCCTGGAAAACCCCATGTTTTCATTGCTTGTGGCTACGTCACCTTGTGCTGTGATATTACTTGATCTTGAAAGCTAAGCAAGGTCAGGCCAGGCAAGCATCAGCACAGGTGACAAGAAGCTTCTTGGCTGTTGAAGGAGGTGTTCTCCTCTCTCAGGAAGCACAAAGCAATGCTCCAGCACAGTATCCAGGGATGCTCTCAAACCAGTACAAGTTGCAAGACAACTGGAGTCATAAACATCGCATATCAAGAATAATCCCACTGCACCATAAAATTCCAACTCAGAAAACTCCATGCTGCCATTCAGCTGCTTTTGGGGTTTAAACTATATATTGAATTCATCACCTCCCATCTCAGGCTACCCTAAGTTCGCAATGTCCTGCAGTAACTTGCCCTCTAGAGCTGTGCTGTAGGATTTAACAAACAGTAAAACATTCTGAGATCCTAGAGAAGTCCCAATAGAACACAGGGGATGGTGGAACACAAAAGCGCACACAAAAAGGCTTTGAGTGAAAGATAAAACAGACCAAGCGTTCATCACTGAAAAATATGACAGCTTGGCAGTTTATCTTTTCTGAATTGCCAGGGTACTTCTCAGGGCAACCTGTACAAATCTATTAATTCACCTTAAAGCATATACTGTGACTTTTTTTTTTTTTTTTTTTTTACTCATAACACTTTGATTGTGATTTCTATATTATATATTCATGGTCTGCCTGCAGTGCACCATGCTTAGGATCTTCTTGTTCAAGTCTAGTCATACTAACAAACCAAGGAGAAATAGATCCTCCCTGGTGCTTTTATCCACACATGCAGAAGAAGTTCTAAGAGTTCACTACAGCTAGTGGCCGATGACAGTAAATACTCACTGAGCCAGCTGTGGTGGAATGCTCTGGATCTTGTTGTCACACAGAACTAGATAGCTTAGAGAAGGCAGGTTTGCTAATTCAGGTGGAATTGAAGTAATGAAATTCCCTCCAAGGTACAGAAACTCTAAACTGAAAAAGGAAAGAGAAAACACTGCATTATTTCATTAAGTTCATTTCCAGTTTCATTTAGCGCTAGGTTCTTCATCTCCTTCATTTCATAAAGAAAACTTAGATGACTATGTATAAGATAATTTGCTGGGGGGGAGTGTGGGGAAGAGGCCAAGTTGCACATAGGAATTATAACAGAACTGCTGTTTCACAACAGAGAACATTGAGATTTACCTCCCAGTCACCACTACATTTTTAGGCAGATACCAGACAACTAAGCATTCCTACATCAAGCCCACATGCAAAGCTCTTGCTCATCTTCCAAGGAAGAACAGCCTGTACATACCTGGCCAGCAGCACTGACCCAGCTCCTGGTGAAGCCAGTGGAACCTCTCTGTTTCAACAGGAGCCAAGCAAGAGGACAGTGGCTCTGCCTGAAAACCACGGCCCTGCACAAGTGCAAGTTACTCTTTATGGCATCCTTTGACTCCCTGGTGACTAACTGCAACCTTTCAGCAGAAATTGGAGGCATCCAGTTGAGCTTTGATAGAATTCACATACACTCAATGCCACAGCTGCAACAGCACAATGTGCATCTAAATCACACAAGTCCATGCATGCAATTTGCCAGGCAGACTGATTTCAGTAATACTGAAGTCACAGAGCTCAAAGCTACCAAACCCACTAGCTGGGCTTAACTGCAATTTTGGCCTAAATTACAAAAGAAACAACAAAAATCAACCAACCAACAAATAAATAAATAAATGCACTAGATGTCCTGTGAAAACTCACTGGATGGGAGACAGGGGCTCTAGATCCCTTTTATCAGGTTGACTATCCAGTATTTGCTGTGCATCTCTGCCCTTCTAGGAAGAAAAATTTGCAAGCATTTCTCTTCAACGTATTAGCACCGAGTCCTTTTTTCAAGACTCAAACTAGTTTTCCTCCCTTGTTCTCAAATGTTGTCAGGAAGAGGAGCAAAGGTAGGTTCAGTTTGGGTACTTCTCGCTGGGGAAAGACACCATGGCTCATCACGGTCTAGACAACACATTCTCATGCCTGAAGACAGCACAGAGTTTTACCTGGCCATCAACAAAGCCCAGAACAACAAAACCACTCCAACATGTGAGGAGAAGCTTAATTTCCCCTGGATTCATTTAACTTTTTGCACTGTGGTCAGAGGAAAGCTAAAGACCTGAGATTTGAAAAAGCAGGTACAGAATTAAGCCATTTCTAAGCCTTAGATTTAAACTGAATTTGACTATATGAAAGAAAGTAACCATACTTGTTTCAGAGGAGAGATAATGCAGGACAGCACATTTGGAAATCTTGAACATTCAAGAAAGTACATGCGAGGGAAAAAAACCCACCACCAAACCCCTGTTGCTCAAAAGTAGCCTCTCTTCCACAGCCAGCTAGTGGGTGAGGTGGGAGAAAGGTTACTGTGCAGAGACCACGGCCAGGGGAGATGAATTCAAATTAAATTTTGATCCCCTAACAAAGCCCAGAGTTCTAACCAAATTCCTCCTCCAACCTTCACTGTTTCCCAAGGTGGATATAGGCTGCTTGGCTGTCATTGGGAACTTAACTGCTGACCATAGAATTCCTAGGCATATTTTAACTCTGTGCCATTGCTGGAGCCCACATTGAAAACTGTTGGGCAAGGGAATTCTATTAATGTGGATTTCAATGTTTAAACGAGCCTTAGATGAGTACAAGTCTCCATTTCCTAGGACAACTGAATAATTAACTCTTCATCCCCTGTGTTTAAAGACAGTAATGCCTGCAAAACCACGCTGCATAAAACATATACTACCAGGAAGGGGAGGAGAGGAACAAAATATATAGTCAATAGTGGTTTTGAAATTTGTTTCAAGGTGTGAAATGTGCAAGATCAGTTTATTGCAAAAACTAAGCATGGGAAACACTGCCTACAAACTACTCACAGCTTTCAAATCCATTCTTTGTAAAGTATACATCACGAGAACACTCAGTTATACCAGCTAGGATATAAAGCCCCAATGTTAGACCTCAAACTGACACTAACTAAAAATCCACCAAGTTAATTCCTTCACTTGCAACAAAGGTGAAAAGTTTTAAAGAAGCCCTATCTTCTGAATCGCCTTTTAGAGGTTAGCAGGCTAACGGAGTCTAGTCTAATACATCAAATTCAATTTCCAACATTGACTTAAGATATGGATTAGTAAATTTACTTAAAAGGCACAGGAAGGAGGTTTTGAAATGGTAAAGAAACTTATTTCAAATACAGCAAAGATATTCTTACAGTTTCCACTGAAATACTGCTCAGTAGGCAAAAGGAATCCCTAACTCCCAAACTCCAAACACAGTATGCTAGAAAGAAGGATCTCTAGTCTAGTCCTGGCTGAGTAAGATGGAAGAACTAATAACAGCCATTTCTGCCTCAAATGAAAGTGTCAAGAGCTGTTTGAACCAAGCTTATCACAACACAGGCAAGATCTTTCAAGAGATGCAATCCTTTCATAATGAGCAATGATCACGCGCCACTGGGGCCACAGTTCATTCCTAGCTCACCTGCTCCTGGTCAGACTGTTGTGTTGTACTAAGCCGGTACCTAGAGACTAAGGCAATGCTGGCTCTTGAACCGTCCCACCTGGGGGACAATTTGCTGCTCTTTAAGACAAGCAAGAGCACTGCCAAGCTCTGCCCTCCTCACAAAAAGGCCCCTCTAACAAGGCCATCTACAACTTACCATAGTTTGTCAAAGGAGGACCATAGCCGAGACAGGACTGAGCTTAGAAAACACTTCTAACTAACCTTTCACACTAAGACCTAGATTTTCTGACAATCATTAATCTGCATAGTCATTCGGACTGGCCAGTTGAGGCCTCGTGCATCATTGTGTACACAGAGGGAGAGCTAGAATCTTTCTGTACTTTCAAAAGTCACTCCAGGATCTCGGAAAAGCCAGAGAACAACCAGCCTCAAATGAAAGTCAGTTCAGCTCCTATTTTTGAAACTAGAATAAATAATGTTCTTCCAACCTTTGGCTGAACAAGTTTCAAGAGAGGACAACCACTAACAAAATCTATCTCAAAAAACCCCAAGCCTCCCTCCATTTGACAGGATAACTAAGGGAGGCAGACACTTTCTCTCCCACCTTTAAGTGATGTTTACAAATACACAAATAAAAGGCCTTTTGGCCTCATATCCAGCAGGACCCTTTCTCAGCAGAGCAGTACCGATTGCTGCCAAGCAGCAGCCAGCACGCAAGGCCTGTCATGTGTCACAAGGTTCGTTGTGCATTGCTTCTCTCCCACCAGGGATTTCACACCACCAGGCTGAAGGGTGGCAGTGAAGCCTTTTTTATATTACATATATATATATAGAGGAAGGGAGTGGGGAAATGTTCAAACAACTATGAATCAAGTCAGGTGGTGGCAGCAAAGTTTTAACATGCCACGTACATTCTTGTTAGAGCACGTCTGAGGTTTCCAGGTCATAATATACTGCAAAACAAATCAAAAAGCCCCCAAACACTCAGTAAATAAGAGCCCACTCTGAGCACTAGAAGTATTTTTGGTATCAATTACCACAACACTTCCACAGTCATGTTTCAAACACACAATGTCTTCTGGCATAGAAGATACTTAAATTTTCAATCCACCCTGTTTCCCCACAGATGCTTCTTTGGATAAAATTTATCAGCTGACATCAAACAGATGCATCTAAACAGGTAATCTAGAAAGAAACAATGGAGCCTGAAATAGCTCCAGGTCTTTTTAAGATAAACTTTCCAGCAAGAAATTTCCAGGGCAGTTTTGAGGCTCATGCAAGGGAGGAATTTAAAAGCAGCCCACAATACGCTCCTGTTAACCCTGTTCTACGATTTGCTAATTCCTGAGAGAACTGCACAGCCTTTGCTGACACGCAAATTTGAGATCAAACAGTCGACTGAAAACTATTTGCAAAACGTTTGAAGAGGGGAAGAAAAAGGGAGGCAGCAAGCAGATTTCCCAATGCTGTCTCTTTATCAAAGCCTCCCTTGCCATTTTTCCCACACTGTAACAGCTTTTCTTAAGCATATGCATGTCTAACATGCTTAATACTACCTGCAAATAAAAGCAAATACTCCGGTTTTCATGGCATCTAAGTCTTTACGCAAAACTTGGATGAATCTAGTTAGGCATTTCAGGCCTTTGATCCCAGCCCTTGCATAACTGGGCTTTACTAGTGGAATCCAAGCAAGCGGGAAAGGAGCAGGCACAGCAGATGCCTGGAAAGGGCCTGGCTTTTTTCCAAGCTCCTTCCACCTGCTCCTGGTGCTCTACTGAGCATCAGAGTATTAACTGGAAGAGGAAGAGTAAACTCAAAATGCATCTCAGGAGATTCAGGCATTGACCGCATTTTGCTAAGCTCTTGAAAATCTTTCCCTTTACAGGATTCTTGCAAGACAGTTCCCCAACTGTGCAACCTGATGAGGGCAATTCATTGTATCCTCAAGCCAAAGGCCACAGAGATGCACTTTACCAGACTTCCCAAACAACTCTTATCCCAAACGGGCACAAGTAGATGACTGCATTTTAGTTCACCAGCTATAATACACGATGTCCCTTAGCGCATCCCCAGCTGGATCAGCAGAGAGAGGCCACACACCACCGATACAGCAGCCAGATGTCTACACAGATCACAGTTCAGGAGCTGCTGTGAATCAAGTCTGAGAGAGAGTGACTGACCACAACACCTCACACTGAAAACATAGCAAGGTCAAATGATGGAAGGAAAACTGCATAAAAGATGAGCTTAGTTTAGGTAGTCAAGAGTGTCATCCTTTACCTGGTGACAAACAGGTAAGCAATGCTGTCACCCAGATGGCATGTTTTCTAGTTAAAATTCACAGCAACAGCCAGTGCTGCAATTCAGGTCTTGCACTGTGCCGACACACCAGCCAACAGCAACTGGGGGTGGTGGGCATACGGAAACCGCTGGCACAGCCTCAACATGAACAAAAAAAAGCCTTCAGCAGGGCCCAGACTTATCCTTCTCAAAAAGGTAAGAGGCTGTCACAGGTCACCACAGACACTTAGAGTGGAATTAGGAGAAAAGAGCCCTGCATTCTCCTAATGGAAAACATGAAGCAAAGGCTACTCATCCTTGGTGCTGGCATGCTATGATCAGCATCAGTCTGCTATCATCACCAGAGCAATCAAGATCATTTACTTATAAAGCCACATGAAGGAAGACTCAAGCCTCAGGACATCCGCAGCTGGTCATTCTGCAGTGGCCTAGGAGGTAACTGATAATCAGGAGAAAGTCACTGACTTTTGGTACACGATCCTGAACTGCACACAAGATTTGTGTAGACAAGGATGGGGCAGATGGCTGAAGCTGGAAGAAGACAGACAGAGAGCAGCAGGACTGGCTGTGGTTCTTACTGCTGTTCATTAACTTGCCAGATCCCTAGGAACATGCTAGTGAAAAGGTTTTGTACAAAATGCCTGACCCCAGCTTTATCATCTTCATGCGAGTTACAACACATGGCACATGTCACACATTGTAGGGCCTTTGCGTTTGTATTTGCCAGCACATTCCTTCTTCTTTGGCAGATCACAGCTTTTTATTCTTTCAACTTCACCATGTAGACTCCTTACCAGCTGTATTCCTCATCTTCACTAAAACCAACATTCTGCTCTTTCAGAAGTTACAACAGGAAACTGTACGGAGCACAGAGGAAAGATCAGGCTTAGTTAAGAAGAATGATTTTTTAAAAAAAAAATCGCAGAGCTCAGACATTCTCTGGAAACATAAGAAGTCATTTGAGGTCTCTGCAACTCTGCTAAGCTCTATAGTCAGTGACTGGAGCAAAAGGGAGGCTACCAGGGTCACAGGAAGAGAACTACTGGCCTGAGGAACTCTAGTACCAGCAGGAGAAACGTGTCCGGTCAAAGGGCTGCCTGCATTCCTTTGTGGTCTTGGAGGCCACGAGACATGAGAAAAATTTCTTTATGGGCAGCTGCACATGGAAAACAGCTCAAAGTCTTGGCTTACCAGCCACAACAAGACAGACACTTGGAACTTCAGCTGTGAGGTTAAAAGAAGTCCCAACACATACACCAGGTCCCACCTTCCCATACTAGAGTTTGGAAATGAACAGATGGTTCTATGTTGTCCTGCTACAACAGCTGGCTCTGCTCTGTCCTTGCTCAGGCTCATTTTACACACTCAACACTTCACAGACTCACTACACGAACACTCCTCCTGTTGGGAGGAGTGGGGAAGGTCTTGCATCAGTTTCTGTCCAGTACATATTTGTTATCTTTTTGGCAAGTGTGTCAGGTCACTAGTTAATCTGGCTCCCAACAAGTAGATTCGGCACTCCCTTTGGAGGAATATTAAGACTATAAAGTATTGCTTTCTCCCAGTGCTGGCATGCAAATGTGCTGCTCCTTTTCATTACTTAAGCAGTCCCTAATACAGCAGAGTCACTGATGGCATAGTGGTAAAGAAGCCAACAGCCCTGGCAGTTCATGGATTTGCTATCACGAGCTAAAGGTCAATTATATTATTGTGACACGTTAGCAGTGCAATGAGTTAGCAGAGATCACGCAAGCAGCAGGCGCAAGCCGGGTCTAGTTTTCCTACCTGACACATCATTTTGTAACAATAAACTGATAGTTCAATAACCTTGTCCACATTTGCCCTCTCAGAATTGTCATCCTGGGGTTTGAGCATGACCAGCACAAGAAAAGCTGTAGGACAGCAAAACCAGGAGCTTTACTTCAGGGCAGGCCAGAAGAACAAGGCAGAGTAACCATGCAGTAATCGGATAGCGATGCAGCACAGCACAGAGCCCACTGGGGTACCACATGTAGAGCTGCATAGCCTGGTACCTTCCTGTGGTCAGTAGCATAACAAAAAGCAGGGCTAAAATTTGGGATTTTTTAGGGGAAAGGAAATAAGAGGGAGAGAAACCACAGCCACAGATGGCAGCACATAAGCAGTAGTAGGGAGGCTTATACTTCTCTGCTGAGAAGTATACTGGGATTCTTTAGCACTCAAAATGCCTCACAGCACCTCTCAAACTTAGCCTAACACAGCACTGCTCCAGATCCTCAACAGGTGCCCACTGCACCACCTGGGCAAAAGCTGTATACCCAACTGCATTACACTGCAGAGGACAAAACACCAGCACTCAAGTAGTTCTGTAACCTCCAACCTAGGACCACGCAAGACAACAGCCCACGTACAACATCCTGTGCTTTTTCACTGGGTGCAGCTCTGATGGACATCAAGTTGAATCCAGCTACAAGGGTCAAGGTTGCTGGAATCCATGTGAGAAAGGCTGCCACTGGCAAGTCCCCTGGTAAGAACTGGAGAGAAGAAAGTTCAGACCCAAAGTCTTAGCACAGAGCCACGTAGGAACACTTGAGGAACCAGCAGAACACACTCAGGTGCTCACATGTAACGTACAAGTCAGAACATGGCCCCCAGCTTGCCCAGGAGGGTGGCAGGCTTCAGAAGTACCTAACCCAGGCCAATGTGGGCAGTTGATACCCAGTCCCACCTAAGATCCATTCCCACCCCACCAATGCCCCTAACAGCCATGATTCAGCTATAGGTTTCTAGTCACCAGCCTGCAATGGTCTGATCCAGCCCCAGCACTGGACGTACCAGTGCACCCAAGCACAGCCTCAGGCTCTATGCTTCAGAAGATCCATCAACAAATCTGTCCGATCTACACAAGCTGGATGGTCGTGGAGAAATACAACAAAACCCCACCCATGCCAGCAAGAATTCTGACGAAACCAGAGCTGTATCAGCAGAAAGGCCCTATTGTTTGTACAAGCCACAATCAGAGCTTTACTGTCCATTGTGCAGCTGTGAGTGGGATGAGACAGGGGGTTTCATTTTGCTCCCCACTAGAGACCTGCACTAAAGCAAAGCCACGGAGTGCCTTCTGCACGTCAATGCTCACAGCAACCACAGCGTCATCAGGAGAGCATCCCTACCACCAAGGCAGCCTGAGGACTGGAAAATCCTGATAGGTGCCCATTCAGCAAGTGCAGGAAGTCTGCTGTCTGCCTGAGGAGCGGCTTTGAGTAACTCAACCTGATGAAGCAGCAGCAGCAGCGCTAGGAGACATCTGAGGCTGGACAAAAAAGACTCCCTGAGTGGGAGCCAGACACCATTTTGTTCTCACCTAGAGACCTGTACTAAAGCAAAGCCATGCAGTGCTTCCCTGCCACCAAGACACCCCAAGGACTGGGAAATCCTGTCATCCATTTGGCGAGCACAGAAGGTCCATTTCTCTGCCTGAAGAGTGGCTTTGAGTAACTCAATCTGATGAAGAGAGATGTTAGCGGCAGCGGTGCTTGGAGACACCTGAGGGTGGACAAAAGAGACTCCATAAGCGGGAACCTGACATAATTTTGCTCTCACCTAGATACCTGTACTAAAGCAAAGTTCTGCATGTCAATACTCACACCAACCACACTGCAACCAGCACATTTCAGGAAGTCCTGAAAGAGTCGCCCATTTGGCTAGCATGGAAGATCCGCTGCCTGCCAGAAGAGTGGCTTTGGGTAACTCGACCTGATGAAGAGACAGGTTAGCCGTAGTAGTGCCTGGAGACATCTGAGGGTGGACAAAACTGACTCCCTGAGCAGGAACCTGACATAATTTTGCTCTCACCTAGAGACCTGTACTAAAGCAAAGCCATGGAGCACCTTCTGCACGTCGATCACCACAGTGTCATCAGGAGAGCGTCATTACTGCCAAGGCAGCCTGAGGACTGGGAAACGCTGATAGCTGCTTTGAGTAACTCAACCTGATGAATCATAGAATATCATAGAATGAGGATTGGAAAAGACCCACTGGATCATCAAGTCCAACCATTTCTATCACACACTAAACCATGCCCCTCAGCACCTTTTCCACCCGTACCTTAAACGCCTCCAGGGAATGTGATTCAACCACCTCCCTGGGCAGCCTCTGCCAGTGCACAAGGACACTTTCTGTGAAATTTTTTTTTCCTAATATGCAGCCTAAACCTACCCTGGCGGAGCTTGAGGCCATTCCCTCTTGTCCTGTCCCCTGTCACTTGGGAGAAGAGGCCAGCTCCCTCCTCTCTACAACCTCCTTTCAGGTAGTTGTAGAGAGTAATGAGGTCTCCTCTCAGCCTCCTCTTCTCCAGGCTAAACAACCCCAGCTCTCTCAGCCACTCCTCATAGGGTCTGTTCTCCAGCCCCTTCACCAGCTTCCTTGCTCTTCTCTGCACTCGCTCCAGAGCCTCAACATCCTTCTTGTGGTGAGGGGCCCAGAAACGAACACAGGATGTGAGGAGTGGTCTCACCAGTGCAGAGCACATAGTTTGGGTTGAAAGGGGACCTTAAAGATCATTAGTTCCAAGCCCTCTGTGATGGGCAGGGACACATTCCGTTGGATCAGGCTGCCCATCCAACGTGGCCTTGAACACCTCCAGGGATGGAGCAGCCA
The DNA here is from genome assembly GCA_033558105.1 of Coccyzus lansbergi. NCBI lineage: Eukaryota > Metazoa > Chordata > Aves > Cuculiformes > Coccyzidae > Coccyzus > Coccyzus lansbergi. The sequence continues at coordinate 182,602 of JAUMJK010000500.1, read as the reverse complement.
CAGCTTCCCTGTGCCTCACTGCCTTCATGGTGAAGAGAGACTTCCTCACTGGTCTAAATCTGCCCCTCTCCAGTTTACACCCAGTGACCCCAGTCCCGCCGCCACAGGTCCCCCCCCCCCCCCCCCAGCTTTGCCGCAGCTCCTTCAGGCCCTCGCAGGCCGCAGCCAGGTGTCTCCCCCGCGCTGCCGGGGTCAGGCCGGGCCGCCCCTCTGTCCCCGCACCCACCTGCGGAGCTCCTGGATGTCGGGCGGGATGCTGTGCAGGCGGTTCCCGCCGAGGCTGAGGCTGCGCAGCCCCCGCAGCGCCAGCAGGGCGGGCGGCACCTCGGCGAAGCGGTTCCCGCTGAGGTTGAGGACGCGGAGGGAGCGGCCGAGCGGCGCCCGGCCCAGCCCCTTGGGCAGCGACCCCGGCGGCCCGAGCCGGTTGTTCTTGGCCAGCAGCGTGTGCAGGCGCGGCAGGGCCAGCAGCTCGTCGCCCAGCTCCGACAGCCCCGTCCCGCTCACGTCCAGCACCTCTAGCGCCGGGAACCACCGCGCCAGCCCCGCGGGCAGCGAGCCCGGCAGCCGCCGCGGCGACAGCACCAGCCGCCGCGCCTCCGCGCTGCGCCGCGACCGCAGCTCCGCCAGCAGCTCCGCGCCCTCCGCCGGGCTCCGCTCCGCCTCGGGCCCCACCGCCTCCTGCTCGGCCGCCGCCGCCATCCCGCCCCGCGCCCCGGAACCCGCGCCGCCCGCAGGAAGCGCCGCCCCGCGACGCTTATACAGCTTGCGGGGCGGCCGCGGCCCCGGAGCGAGCCGGGCGGGGAGGTGGCGGCGCCGCCCCGGGGCGGTGTCACTCGCCCCGAGACGGTCTCACAGCCCCAGGGTATCGATGTAGACCCGGGGAACCGATATAGGCCCAGGGTATCGATACAGGCTCAAGGCACCAATAGAGCCCCAGGGTATCGATATACCCCCGGGGTATCAATACAGGCCCGGGGTATCAAAAGAGTCATAGAATCATGGAATCATAGAACAACCAGGTTGGAAGGGACCCATCGGATCTTCTAGCCCAACCATTCCTACCAAACGCTAAACCAAGTCCCTCAAGACCTCATCCACCCGTGCCTTAAACACCTCCAGGGAAGGTGACTCAACCACCTCCCTGGGCAGCCTCTGCCAGTGCCCAATGACCCTCTGTGTGAAAAACTTCCTCCTAATCTCCAGCCTAAATCTCCCCTGGCAGAGCTTGAGGCCATTCCCTCTTGTCCTGCCCCCTGTCACTTGGCAGAAGAGGCCAGCTACAGCCCTGGGGTATTGATATAGCCCCGGGTTATCAACATAGCTCCAGGGCACTGATACAGCCCCAAGGTATTGATAATAGCCCTAGGGTATTGATATAGACCCGGGTTATCCGTATAGCCCCAGTGTATCAATACAGCCCTGGGGAACCAATACAGCCCCAGGGCACAGTCACTCATAGAATCATAGAACAACCAGGTTGGAAGGGACCCATCGGATCTTCTAGCCCAACCATTCCTATCAAACACTAAACCAAGTCCCTCAAGACCTCATCCACCCATGCCTTAAACACCTCCAGGGAAGGTGACTCAACCACCTCCCTGGGCAGCCTATTCCAATGCCCAATGACCCTCTGTGTGAAAAAATTCCTCCACCGACAGAGTCCAAGAGCACCAATACAACCCTGGGACACCAATGCAGTCCCATGGCACAGATAAATCCCCAGGGCACTGATAAAGCCCTAGAGCACCAATACAGCTTCTGGGCACTGATACAGCCCAAGAGTACCAATAGAGCCCTGGACACCGATACAGCCCCAGGACACCAATGCGGCCCCATAGCACCAATACAGTTCCCGAGTGCCGTCACTCTTCCCCAGAGCAACCACACAGCCCCAGGGCACTGATACAGCCCCAATAACTAATACAGACTGGGGCACTGATACAGCCCTGCGGCACCAATAAGGCCCTGGGGCACTGACAGAACCCTGGGAACTAATACAGCCTGGGCTACAGATACAGCCCTGTGCACCAACACAGCTCTGTGCACCGATACGGTCCCAGGATGCCCGTATAGCCCTCAGGCACCATCATAGACTGCTGTACTGTCTGACTGCCATAGAGCTGCTGAGTGCCCCTGTTGAGCCTGGAAATGACACCCGCTCCCTTCAAAACCTGTCCAACCAAGCTCATGGAGGTCAGATGATGCTGGAGCTCTGAGTATCTCTAGCTGAAAAATAATCTTCCTTCTGTCCTTTCTTTGCACCTTGAACACTGTGTTCAGTTTTGGACTCCTCACTACAAGAAAGACGTTGAGGCACTGGAGCATGTCCAGAGAAGGGCAACAAAGCTGGTGACGAGTCCAGAGCAAAATTCTTATGAGGAGTGGCTGAGGGAGCCAGGGTCGTTTAGCCCGGAGAAAAGCAGGCTGAGAGGAAGCCTTATTGCTCTCTACAGCTACCTGAAAGGAGGTCATAGCAAAGTGGGTGTTGTTCTCTTCTCCTAAGTAACAAGTGGTACGACAAGAGGAAATGGCTTCAAGTTGTGCCAGAGGAGGGTTATATTGGATATCAGAAAAAACTTCACCAAAAGTGTTATGAGGCCCTGGAAGAAGTTGCGCAGGGATGTAGGTGAGTCATCATCACTGGAGGTATTAAAAGATGGGGAGACAAGGTGCTCAGAGATATGGTTTAATAGTGGACAGGTGTGGTTGGACTCTATGATCTCAAAGGTCTTTTCCAACCAAACGATTCTACGATTTTCCCTCAGAACCCAGAGGAATGGGGTGCTCTGTGCCCAAGGCCTCCCGCTGACCTAGTTGTAGGTGGCAGAGCTCGACCTGTGGCCTTACCAGTCTTGCAGTTTGCTTATGTTTTATTATCATAGAATGGTTGGGGTTGGAAAGGATCTGAAAGATCATACAATCATAGAATTGTACAGTTCCATGGGCAGGGACATCTTCCACTGGAGAAGGTTGCTCAAAGCTTCATCTACCCTGACCTTGAAGACCTCCAGGGATGGGGCAGCCATGACTTCTCTGGGCAACTGGTGCCAGTACGTCAGCACCATCACAGGAAAAATTTCCTCCTAGTGTCCAATCTAAAACTCCCCTCTTTCAGCTTATAAGCATTCCTCCTCCTCCTGTCCCTGCACTCCCTGACAAAGAGCCCCTCCCCATGTTATAGCCCCTTTCAGTACTGGAAGGCGACTCTAAGATCTCCCCAAGCCTTCTCTTGTCTAAAGTGAACAACCCCAGCTGTTTCAACCTTTTGTCCGGGGTTTGTCTGCTTTGGTCATTTCAGACCTGCTGCTGGTGGAACACTAGACCAGAGTTGCCTCTGCAGAGGTATTTTGATGTATTTCCTTGTATGGATTAAAAAATACAGCTTTAGTCTTGAGATGGGGCATTAGCAGGAGTTAATCCACAACATGCAAGCCTGCCAGGTAAAGAGGCCAGATACAGGTTACAAATTAATATGGCGCTGCCCCTGGTTGTACTATCTACAAACAGGCAACTCGAGATGCATGATTTCAATTCATCGCCCCTTGGACACAGATTAACAGTGTTGTAATCAGTAATAGCCCATTAAGAAGTGGCCGCAATGTGTGGTGACAATGAGAATATTCACAACCCAAGGGAACTTTTGCCCTGACAAAGTCCAGGCTTAAGAAACAGGCTTGGTTCCTTGTGAAGCATGCAGAAACTAAAAAGAAGGGAGCAGCAATCTCCCACCTGCTTATACCATCTCTTAAAGACTGTGGTGGTTTTGGCTGAGATAATTTTCTTCACACTAGCAGCTATGGGGCTATGTTTTGGATTTGTGCTGGGAACAGTGCTGATAATACAAGGATGTTTTCCTTATTACTGAGTGGTGCTTACACAGAGTCAAGGCCTTTTCTGCTTCTCACACCACTCCACCAGTCTGGGGTGCACAAGAAGTTGGAAGGGGACACAGCAGGGACAGCTGACTCCAACTGACCAAAGGATTTTACACACCGTATGATGCCATGCTCAGCATATAAAGCTGTGTGAAGAAGAAGGAAGGGGGGTTGGGTAGGGTCATGGTGTTTCATCTTCCCAAGTAACTGTTATGCATGGTGGAGCCCTGCTTCCCTGAAGATGGCTGAACACCTGCCTGCCGATAGGAAGCAGTGAATGAGTTCCTTGTTTTGTTTTGCTTGCAGGCGCAGCTTTTGCTTTACTTATTAAATTGCCTTTATGTCAGCCCATGAGTTTTCTCAGTTTTACCCTTCTGATTCCCACCCCCCCCATATCAGCACGGGAGAGTGAATGAGGGGCTGTGTGGTATGCAGTTGCCAGCTGGGGTTAAACCACTACATACACAGAAGTCTCTGTCCTCTTAAGAGTAGAAGAAATGAACACAAACAGTGGTTTGTACCAGCCAAGAGTTTAAAAAGAATGCATGAAGCAGCAAAGATGCTGAGTTTGAAGGTGTTCAGAATACTGTGGGTGAAACCCATGATCCACTTGTCCTGCCTTTGGCACTCCAATGAAATCTGGATTTTACCACTAAAAATATGTTGAAGTGATAGCTCCTGTTCAGGGGGCAGGGAGCCGTCAGGGCTGCACCCAGCCTTGAAGAAAGGATGAGCTGTAGTGGGTGAGGGTAAATAGGTCACCTTCCATTGCATTTGTTTCGTTTGTTTTATACACCTCTATGGATTCATGGATGCAGCCCCTGATACAAACCAGAGATAGTGCATAAGACCAGATGTCGTAGAAGTATAGTTGTTTCTTTTGAATATAGTTTCACTCGCTCTGTAAAGGTTGTGCTCTCTCAGCTGGATCAGGATAGTTTGTGGGAGGTTTTTGTAAGCACAAGAATAAGGTCATCTGGATTTTGTTTGTCTCCTGTGGTGCTTTAAGACTGTGCTCTCCCGAAGTTGTATCGTGTGATCTACTTCAATTTTTTTCATGAACCTGATCTTATGATAGATTAGTTTGGTCCCTTCTCAGTATTAAAGTTAATAAGTACCTTACAAATGCAGTTCAGGGGCCACTTAAATAGCATATGTCTCAGTTCAAAGCTTAACAGTGCTGGAAAGCAGTGAAGTGATTAAGGCCATGTAGCTATGCAGTGCAGCAACTTGTTAGCACTCACATGTGCTTAACTCCATAAACAGACAAGTGAGAGTTTTTGCTAAGGCTCTACTTGAGGTGGGTAACAGCCTTCCTGCTCTTACTCTCCCCCACTCCAAAATCATTTCACTTCAACAAGCATGCATGATGCACAAAAGCAAAGTATTTATAGTGCCATCTAGCTAAATTTGTAGCTGACATTTCCTCTTATTCCTTCCTAAAATCTTAGGAAATACTACCAGTAGAAATTAAAGTAATAAAGCAGCCCCAGTTGACAGCTGAGCAGTGAGTAGGCAGGGAACGCTGCAGACAAGACTGCTCATGCAGCCAGTGCTGAAGAGGCCAATTTGTGTGAAAAGTAGTGTGTCAGAGGAAACAGCAGTTTTTTTTAAAACAACTTTGGAACGTCATACTAAGTCTCTTCAGTTGGACTGCCATTTGCACACAAGAGCTCACAGGGGTAGAAGTCACAAAATCCATTACAGTTATGGGGGGAGATGAATGGTAAGACACTACCTTCCTGTTATAGGGTACCATTAAAGGCTATTTCATTGTTCAGCTCAGCGAAGGTGACTTGAGCAATTCATGAGTTCTGCCTTCATGGAGTAATATCAGAAAAGACCTCAGCAGAGTTACCACTTTGTACTCCCAGGGGAGGATCAGATATGCTTGGCGTATTCCTGATAGCTGTTGCTCTAGCCTGTTCTTATAATCCATACAGGGAGAAAGCCTGTGAAATATCAAGGAAGTATCTTCCAGTTCTTTGCTTAACCTTGGTGTTTAAAAGCATTCCTTGATGTCTTGTCTAGATCTGCTGACTGCTGCAACTAAAGCTAGTGTCCCACCTGCCAGAGCGAGATGGGTAGGTTCTTCTTGGTAGCAGCATCCACCTGAATACAAACATTGTGATCTTTAACTGTGCAACTGTGTTTATCTTGTGATCACATCACAAGTGGAGAGCTGCTAGCTTTTTCTTCCCCAGCGGCACAGGTGGAGCCCATGCTGAGGGTGTGAAAGGGGAATACTGAAAGGATTGTGAGGCAATCTTGTCATTAAGGTAGTGTGGCTATGAGGCAGGAGTCGTGGTTGCCACCTGCATCTCTGCTGCTAGGTCGCCACATGACTGCAACTTCATAGGGTTGTAGAATTACTAGGTTGTAAACTTCCCACTGAACCTCAGTTTCCCCAGCTATAAACCAGAGACAGCCATGTCTCCTGTTTGTTAATCACATTGAGATCGGTGTATAAATGTGCAATCAGACAGCTTATATATATACACTTTTTTTTTTTGGAAGAGGAAAACAAAGAATGTGGCTTGTGGGAAATAAAACAGAATACATACTACTTTTAAAATTTTCTTTCATTTATTTGGCAGTAATAACCAACCCCCCCTGCTTCAAAAAAATTACAAAATCAAGTAAAATAAGTGCACTAAGGAAACCTACAGAATACTGATAAATTTCACACATGTACAGGAGGGACTAGAGAGGGAGGAGTGGGACTTTTTTTGTTTGTTGCTTAAATTTGGCTTTTTGCAAAGAAAAAAAAAAACCAAAACAAACCTTCCCTGCCCCCTGCAGTCCTTACAGCAATTGTCTTGGAGGGCAATGGCTGGAATTCAGCACTTCCTTCCCCAGCAGCCAAGTCACCCTGCAGAAGTCAGCCTGCTACCTAGGAACAGCTCACCAAATGGTTGCCCTTCCCCTCAGTGTTAGGGAGGTGAGATTTTCAAGTCCCCTTTGGGTACTGTAGCCCTTAGAACTGGCATCACTTTCCACAGTTGCTCTTCCCTTTGAGAGCATGAGGAGGAGAAGGTTGAGCGTGTGGCAGCCTTTTCCACGGAGGCATACTCACTTCACTCCTACCCCACTGCCCCAGCCTATCCTAGGATATGTGGTATGGCTTGTCGGAACAATCAGCTTGCCTTGCCTGAGAGAGCAGCCCAACCCTCTGCTTTCAGTGCAAATGCAGGCTCTGTAAACCTCAACTGCCAGCACTCACTTTGTCAGCTGTCCCCATCAGCCATCCTCATAGACTGCACATAGACAGGAAAGGGACTAGAGAAGGTATCGCATAATGCAGCCTACAGAAGCCCTTCATCATGATTAGCCTCCCCTTCCTTCACATGCTCTGGTTCTCCCAGCTGGAGGTATCCATGACAGGACAATGAAATGTTACCTTCATCCAGGGAAAGCCTTTAAGGCAAGATGTTATGTTTTCTCTAAGGCACTTTAATGATTCAAGCTGGAAGGAAGTGAGCTGGGAGACACGGACCACCTTTCATTTCAGAGCAGGGTCGGAATAAAACAAAACATTTACTAACAATGTTCCCATGACTCCAGATGCAGCACATGAAGCTGTTTTGCTCAGACTGCTGAGGAGCGAGGATGTGTCTGATGGGTGCTCCTATTCCACCAACCACTTTCTCCAGAGGCACCAGAACACAAATGACTGATTCCCAGTGTGGCATTGTCCACACTACACTCAGTTCCTGTGGACTCCCCTCACCCTCACAGCTGAGAGCTTCTTAAATCCAGATTGCCATCAGAAAAGAACCAGCCCCTTTCTGGCTTTATTATGCCAAAACCTCCAAGCATGGCAGGACAGGTTATGATTTTCACTGGAAATGTGGCACTATGCCAAAGTCAACAGAAGTCCTAGGTTCACATCAGAAAAACAGCTCAAAGACCAGAGAGCCTTTAAGAAATCTGTCTAATGGGTGAGACCACGGGAGGGACCAAGCTTTCTTCTTCTTCTACACTCGGTAGGAGCTGGCTAGTTCTTCCTCTCCCAGCAAAGCACTGTGCAAAAAGGGGAAGGTTGGGACCAAAGTCCTGCTGATCTTCACTCAAGCAGAACATGCTTTTGCAGGTGCAAGTGGAGTGTCACTTAAGTAAGCGCTGCAAGACACCTGGCAACAACTGCTGAAGTTGCGGGAAGATGGAAAGAATTGTCAGGGAGATGCAAGAATCTTCCTGAAGAATGGGAAGATGGAAATCACAAGCAGTCATCTAAACTCAGGGTATGTGCAACTGCTTGGGATGCACAGCAGGGGCATGAAGGGAATGTGGGAACAGGATATTCAAGTGTGTGAGTGTATGAAGTATGTTTGAAACTTGCAGGAGAAAATCAGCTGGGCTTGAGGCCACAGAGGTGATTGTCAACAAACAACAAAACAACATTCCATGTACATCTAGGACCAATGCTCTGCTAAAAGGATCAGATGAAAATGACCCATGAAGGGATGTGAGGGTAGTCAGAGATGGTTTGATCAGAGACACTGTGAAACATGTCAGTAATGAGACTTCCAGCCCTGACGCCAAACCCAAACCTGGAATCACAGAATAATGCTGCTGCCTCAGCCCAGAGGAAGACAGAAAGCCCAAGATAATGGCTAACAGTCCAGACTTCAATGTAGTTAAGCATTTTAAAGTACGCTACTAACTGGATTGCCTGATCTCTCTGTCCCTAGATTACTTAGCACTTTTCCCTGGGCAATATAGAGAGGCACAAACACTGGTTTTAAGCACATGGCCAATGCTAGCTAAGGGAGCAAGAACTAGGAAGCTGCAGCATCAATCTGTGTCTGGTGAAACTAATTATATCCAGCCCTGTCTTTTCTTCCCATGAGGAACATTTCCATCCCCAGTTGGGAAATACCCTGTAGTGCAGGGCTCACAAGTTGCTTGTGGTGTTTGCGGTGGCTAAGTGCAGTGTGAAACAAACTGTGCATGGGCATTACAGCACTGTCAGTAACAAAACCCTGCAGGCTGGGTTTTCTGGAAAGATCTAGAGCTACAAAACATACAAAAGCTGAATTACTACCATAGGAAATAAAGTAATAAAAAAATCCAACAAACAAAACAAAAGGCAGAGTCAGCATGTGAATGCAATAAGAAAAAAAAATGATAGCACCTCTAAGGAGGGGGCAGGGAGAGTAAGAGTGAGATGAGGTCAAAAGGGACCATGTTGTGTTGGAGCCCACAATGTACTGGAGGAGCTGCTGGGGACAGTCTGATGGAAAGCAAGGAGGAATATGCTGGACACATGCCAACAGCATGGCACCATGACTTCCAGGTGTCACACCAGGCTGACCAGCTTTGAGGAGCTTGAATGAAAGGGGAGCGTAAGCAAGGCAAGGTCCTTGGCTAGTGATGCCCTGCAGCACATGTGCTTGGCCACACAACTGCCGGGCCTATATTTCTGCAGCCAAGGCTGGTGCTGACAATTGTATCGATTGAAGACCCCCCTTTTCTATCCAGCACTGACCTCCATCCTTTCCCCAAACCCAGGGGAACAAGAAATCCCTTTAGCTCTTGAAGTAAGCAGCTGTTTTATCTGGGAGAGGGTCCCAGAGACTGCTTTAAGTCCCTTCCCGCCTTCCAAGGCCCAAGCAATGAAGCTCCCTGGACATGTGGGCTCTGCTCCCCTTTCCTGGCCCCCATTCTCTGTGTATTACAAAACAAATAACCCATCTCTATACAATGTAAATATCTGTGACTGGGCAACTGTAGCAGACACTTGTGCATACTGAGATCAGTTCTGGAGGACAGGGCAGCAGGCTGGGCCCAACCTCCTGGGCTCCTCCAGTGTGGAGGTCCCTTACATCTCCTTGGTGCTCATTCTCTTGGTCTTCTCAGACGTCTCCTAGAAAAAGAGAGCACAACAGTGAAGATCTGCAGGGACACAGTAGCTGGCAGTGCCCTGAAGCCTTTGGCTCATCCACGAGCCATGCCAACACTGGCTTATACCTCAAAGCCCCACGTCTATATTTGTCCCCATAGGCAACAGGGGTCCCCCTTTACTCTGCTTCCCCTTCTAGCAGAAGTCTCCAAGAGACAGGAGCAGAGGGAACCTCTCTAGCAAGGAGACTTAGTGCAAGCAGACCCTCCCAGCCTCATGCTAACCTGATGCTTCTGCAGTTCCTGAACGTATCTTGCCATCTCCTCCTCAGTCAAGTCTTGATCAGGTCGCTGTCTGTGAGCAGATACATTCTCATTCTTCCCTGCAAACAGAGTTCAGTGTTATCACAAGGGGATAAAAGTTTCAGGGGATGAACCATGTAGAATATAAAGAGGCAGGTCAGCAACAGCACATCTCAAGCTTAGCAAGGCTCTGCTGGATGAAGGTATAGGTTGGCATTTTAGAAAGAATATGGGCCTTGTGGCTGCTTGGCACTTCAGAACCTGGGTATCTAGGCTGTCCTCATGTCCCAGACTCTCCCTCCCAAGTGACAAAAATATAAAAACACAAGGAAGAGGTAGAATATTATTTAAAAGAAGCACCTGTAGTTAGTTAGTTCAAATGTCTTGGCCTCTTGTAGGGAATAAATGGAAGCTCAGGACTAACCAAGTACAATAACTGGTGCCTTGCAAAGAGGTAATTTTGCTCAATGGAGATGCTACCTGCTGATGTAGCTGATCTGGTTCTTTGGTTTCATTGTCCCTCTAACAATAGCCTCTAACCCCTCGGCTGCTCTGACATGGGCAGAAAGTCAAAGAATTGTTGTCCCATGGCATGCTTCTGCCATGGATGCAAGGGACAAAGCAGGCAGCAAGACTGGGTGTTGCATAGCAACTTTGAAAGTTGTTTCTGAGGAGGCAGCAAAATGTCTCTCATTTGGTTGCTTAACCTTTGACACCAGCCCACAGCTTCTCTGGCAGTGCTATCAGTAATGCAATTATCTTTTCTGAGGTAAGCTCCTGCTGCCATAGCTAAGTCTGAGCTGTAGTGATCCCAAAGCCTCTGCTGCCGCAGCCCAGATAAACATTACAGAAAGTCTGTACATATTTGTTGCAGTTCCCCTCGCTCCTACTCTGACCAAGCTACTGGCTATACATCTGAACTAACGCATTACTGACAGCTCCCACTCTGCACTGAAAACAAAGCTCACACAAAGATTTGGGTTTCTAGGGAAGAAAGGCATTAAAAAAGCAGTGCAGTACAGGGAGGGTGGACATGGCTCCTTGAAAAGGACCCGCAGATTTCCCAAGGCATGAGGAATGTTGGCTTTCCACTGGCCCTGGGCCATCCTGAGGAGGCAAAATGGAGAGTCATTGATAGTAACCACACTATGACTGGTTACAATTGTAACATGGATGTGAAAGTTTAAAAAAGTCCTTCCAGAGGGACCAACAACCCTGCCTCACAGGGGACACCAGCTCCCTTCACCTCCATTGTCATTATTTTGTGCTACTTCGACAATTTTTATGGCAAGCATCTAAAGTGCCTTCTTGGCATTACTGGATTAAATTTCCTATCTCCCTTTTGAGGGAAGACAAGACCCTAGCTCCTGTTTTACAGATACCACAAATACAGATACAGTGAGGATAGCAACACACATACAGGAAATCTGATTTGCTCACACCTACACCTATGGTTGCAGACAGTGACCTACTTGGCCTGTGCACGCCCCAAGCCAGCTGGATGCAGAGTGACCCTGTTCTGGGAGGTTAGGTCCTTAATTTTCATGACACCAAATCCAACTACAAACCCCAGCAGCACTGCCTCCAACCCAGTTACACGGTTTCTGACCTCTAGAACAGAATCAGCTTAGGTTTGACCAACATCGACCACAGGAGGGTGATGCAGAAGCTACCCATAAAGACGCTGAGGAAAAGCTGGAGAGAGAAGAAATCTGGATAGCTGGTGCCCTCAGGAAGACAGGAAGCAAAAATCCCTTTTGTGCAAAACCAAATAAAATAATTGTCTAGAGAGCATACGGACCCTCGCATGTCATTGCAGTGCACACCCAGTTCCCACAGGCACAGACACAGCGGTTGCACTCCACCTGGGTCTCTGCTCCATCCTCATAGGTTTCGTCTTCCAGGGCACACCCTAGAGAGGCACAAAACAAAGTCAGTCATTGTGAGACAGCAAGCAGGCTAAAGACAATATATGTTGGAGAAACCTTGAGAGGGAAGAGTTACAAGGTCTTGGAGAAGGCCTTCCTTCCAACACCAAGAGCTTCATAATGACTAGAATATTCATTCTTCATGTGTAAAATCAGTGAAAAAATAATTTGGAAAAGTCAAACACTTCAACTTTCTTCCTTAAAAGAACACACTTCAATTTCTCAATTCCAAATGAAATCTCAAAACTAGATTTTTTTGAATTTTCTAATCCATTATTCACAAAAGAGAACTCCCAAAGTTTTGGTAACTCTGAAACAGTTCCTGTTTCAAGTGGGGACAACTTGAGGAATTAGGTGGTGTATTTTGTATTTCTCTTTTCAGCTCACATTTCTTCTTGCAGCTCTATTGTATGTTTAAGTTGAGACATCAAGAGCATTCAAGGGCCTGTATGGTGTTAAGTGAAAAACAGTTGATGGTGTTTTCTGAAGGAAGTGCAGCATTCCTAGCTTCCCACTGAAATAGGTAACTTAAGAGTTCAATCTGTAATCCCCAAGAGATATAGCCTCTGTCTGCTCCTTGGTTCCACTGCAGTGGGATGTAGCGGTAAACCTGGCACCTTTGGAGCAGTTTTCCCTGAGGAGCCAATCAGGTGAATGGCTGGGTATGCCTGGTCAGCAGAACACTAAGCTGCGTCCAGGTGAACTGTAGCACTAAGAAGGACTTGGAAGGATAGTGAACTTTGAGATATCTGTTCATCAGGGAGGCTCCCTGTGTGAAAGGCAGAGCATGGCAGAACTTTGGTCTGGTTTGACTTTCCCAAGTTATCTGGACGTGAACTCCTCATGTGATTTACCTCCATGCTGTTAAATACACAACTTGACCTTCCAAGCACACCATATCCATTTGACCTACACCCTTCCTTCTAAAATCCAAACCTTTTTCATTAAAGCTGTGAAAAGTCTGGAACAGAGAAACTAATACTTTTGGTTGCCATTATCATTGGGAGTGGAGTTACAGCATTTGACATCTGGCTCAAAGCATTTCTCTTTTCTTTCATCCCTTCCCTGGATACCTCAGATTCCCCCATATAAGTGAGGAGTTCCTACTTTTCTCTGGTGGGTTGAAGGATGGGCTGAGGCACTTGAGAAATTCATTGAAGCTGAGCTTCCAGTCAGCATTTTCATCTGACAGCTCAATCAGGGCATCTACGCAGAGTCCCCTGAAATGAAACAGAGAGACAAGTTCTGCACAGGGCTGTACCAGGCAGGTCCCTCCTCTACTGGCTCCACAGTACAGATGAGTAAACTCCGTAATAACTATGAAGGCTCCAATATGGCTGGCAAAAGTGGCTTCTCCAAGGAAACCTCACTGCATAGAGTCAAAAGAAAAACAGACACAAAATGCTGACTTTCTGGTAAAGGGCTGAGAAGTAAGGAGATATTCAGAACAATGGAATAAGACTCTACTGACATCGATAGGCTGTCACACAAGTAGAGAGGCAAGCACAGCATAACCACCTGTCTCCTCACTGTCTCACACAGTGGCACATGCACAGAAAACCGGAAACCTCTCAGACTACATTTCCATGTGATGCTTGCATGAGCTCTTACTGCAGACAGCCCACCTGCTGTGCTTTCCCACCATCTTCCTTGCACTGGATCTAGCTACCAGGTAAAAGATGAGTAAAGTCCACCAGAAAGCTCATTTATTAGGAAATGAAAAAGACAACAGATTTTCCATCACCCAACTCATCTCCTAGCTGCACATCTACTACTTTTAATGCAAATGAAGTCTAGAATGCATGGACTAATGTGAAAGGTAGGGGTGGGATCACTCCTTTTGGCGGTATTCACATCTAATTATGTGAGGAGCCACTTCACATATAGTTATCTTAGTGCGAGCCCTGTTATTTCCCATGAGTTAGTTTCTCACACTCCTTTCTACCACATCTGTCTCTCTTGTACATTGCCCACCTGAGCAGCTTGTTGGTCTCCTGGTCCATATAGGTGGTGATGTTGACAGCAGTCTCATTCTGCTCTACAAACTTCAGGAATTCAGTGGAGTCCAAGCGAGAATCACCATCATCAAAGCTCTGTAGAGAAATATGGGAAGATGTGAGACGGTCTGACTTATCTGTCCTTCCTTCTCCCTCTTCACAGAATAGTTTCGGTTGGAAAAGACCTTTAAGATCATCGAGTCCAACCATAAACCTGACACTGCCAAGTCTACCACTAAACTACGTTCCTAAGCACCACATCTACATACCTCTTAAATACCTCCAGGGATAGCGATTCAACCACTTCCCTGGGCAGCCTGTTCTAGTGCTTAATGACCCTTTCCATGGAGAAATTTTTCCTAATATCCAATTTAAACCTCCCTTAGTGCAACTTGAGGCCATTTTGTCTCCATCTGTACTTCACATTTTCGAAGCTTTAGGGAAACAAACTTCATCGTCCCTGTTTTGCATAAAGAACAGAGGCTCAGAGAAAAGCAGCAACATACCCATGTTAGCAACAGAACTGGGAGACATGACCCTAGCCTTGTTCTCACCGATAAGATACACTGCCTCTCAGTCATCTCCTGCTGCTTGATTTATGGCTCTGACCCCTTTTTTCCTCTTTGTTCCAGCCAGCTCTTAGACTTCTTATGTACCTCCTGCAGTAAAGCAGACCAGCTGCGTTCAAGGAGGTGTCAGCTTTCCAGTACATGTAAATCCAAAGCTGTGCCTAGACTGTGACAAAAGGGAAAATAACAGGAAGCAATTTTCTGCTGATCCCAAAGAAGGAACAATTTGATGCAACAGCACAATGTCTTGCTACCAACTTCTTAAGGTCCTGACAGGACTCCTCCCACTGAAGAGCAGGATTTTTAGCCCTGAAATCCTGGCTGCACTGCCAAAGAAGTAATTGCGTTTTGCCTTCCTGTTTGCAGATGTCACATCACAGTGCTGGGCACTCAGCAGGAACTGCTGGGCCCTCTCAAGAGACAGCTGCATTGCAGTGAGGGGAAAATGAATTCTGTGCACAGACTGCTGCCAGTTATTTTTTGCTCTGTGACATGGGCAGGTCAGTGGGTCTCCTCATGCAGTGCTTCTAGGATTGCTGGTAGACACACTTCCTGTTACCTCTGTGTGATTCAGGAGAAGCCTGGAGGGCTAGGAAAATTGTTCTGTGTGCCATAGCCTATGATTAACTGCTCCTTTAACACGTTCCAACTTCCACTAAACTTTGAAGCCTCTTGACCTGCTATTTCTCATGACAGTGGCTGCAGTTCCTTTAGTGATCTAGACTCAGTTAAGCTAGTATTCTTGCTTGTCAACACATTTATGTCTTCCCCCAGAGACCCTCCAAAACAGAGCAGCTTCCCACTAGAGACTTCACTCCTCTTGAAAGAACACCCTTCAGGGTCATGGCCTGCTCAACAAACAACTAACAGCCTGGTGATACACACAAGTCAGTCTTCCGGGTGGTAAAAACTTAAAGTTACACCTACAACCTCCCCATCAAGGAAAGGGAAAAACTTCATGTCATCATTGTCTCTAGTGTTTAGCATCTGCAGAACAGGAATCAGGCCATCGGCAAGGCAGATGAGCCAAGCTCCAGGGCTGGGCACCACAGGATACCTCCAGTGACAACCTGCCCTCACTGGTGAAACAAATTGGTGTGTGTTTGAACCCAGTTAGTTTGCTTTGCTTGGCTTTGTCCCAGGTTGCTCCAAGCTCTGAATTCCATATCTCAGAGTTTAAGGGTTGTTGATACGGTGGATGACCATGTGATAGAGAAGGAAATTCCCCCTTTGGTTAGAGAAAAGGTATACCTTTCACCCACTTGTGCTTGGGACCAGTGCTCCAAGAAAAAAGGGACAAAAAAGAAAAAAAAGAACGAGTCTGCCCCTGAGCTGCAGCCACAGTATTTTGTGAGCATCCTGACAGACATGGGGCTGGCAGGGGAAAACAAGCTGTACCATGGCATTGGAGCAAGCTGCTGGCTGGCTCAGGCACTTCAACAAAGCCCATGGCTTGGGGAGACACCTTGCGAAGGTGGCTGGGGACAGCACGTTTGCAGGGGGAGGGACCGAGCAGCTCCGCTCCACAGGATGCTGCAGCTTTTGGGTGCCTGCAAGTGCCAGCAGGGGTGCCTGAGGCAGTGGGCCACAAGGGGGTTTCCACAGACCAGCAATAATGGCTACAAAGACAAAGATGCTCTCTGGAGTGTGGGGACCTGCTCCTCTGTCTCACCAGGGGGTGCCATTGCCATGGCAAATTTGCTTGGAGCGCTAACTCCTGTCAGGCACCATTAATCTCTCGCTGTCAACAGCTTACGATTTAAAGACTCTCCTCCTTTCCCCACCTGCTCGTCCAGCTCCATCCTGAATGCTTTGAAGTCTTTATCAGGAGCTGGGAGTGAGGGGGAGGGATGCAGCAGTGCATGTGGCAGGAGCATGGGGGAAGTGTGTGATCTGCTGGTTACAAAAGGGGTGGGGACTGCTGAGGCACAGACTAACAGGGAGGAGGGAAGAGGAATGGGATTATTGCAGGACTTGACAGTCACCAGTGGCTCCTCTCTCCCTGTAAGAGCACTAGGGAACTGACAGCTCTTGGCCACAACTGAGACATTCTCCTTGCAAGTAAATATTCCCCTTGAAACACTGAAGTATCCCCTACCCCCATATCAACATGATCTTGGAACTGTCTGGAACAAAGAATGAGCATCCTCTGCCCTGGCTTCCTGTTTCTTTGACCTGCATTTCCAATGCTTCCACCCACCTTTTCTCCTCTGGCTATCTTTTGCCCCCAGAGATCAGCTCTCACTCTTTACACTTGCCTGTCCTCCTCCTCTTACTCCAGCGCAGGTCAGATCCCTAGGGATGCTCTGGGTCTGGACTGTCACAGAGTTGTGTCAGTGGCTGTCAGCAGCTGCTGCAGGCAGCCCATAACATACCATGCTGTAGGACACACCAGACCTCTCTGGTCCCCAGCTCCACAGTCTCATCAGACAATGGAGCCTCTTGGGCTGGGGCACAGCAGCAGATTTGCAGGGACAGGGCAAGAAATGTCCTCTGGTTTCTGAGGTAGGTGCTGCTCTACTTGCCTTGAAATACTTGTCCAGGACTTCACTGTAGTTGCTGCCCTTGGAAAACCAGCCATCTGGGATAATCTCAGCTTCCAGCCATTGGATCACACGGCGACGAAGCTCATCTCTGTCTGACTGGTAGCAGACAACTGTCACGAGAGAGGATGTAGCGTAGAAGAATTATGGATGAGAGAAATGATGTTGGCAGGGAGACCACAGAGGCAACAGGAAATAAAACCACCCAGACAGCCCTGATGGCTGTCTGCAGGCTCCTTCATTTTTGGAGATGCACGGCCAGATCAAAGCAGAGATGCCATGTGCTGAACAGTGGATGGGCTGTGGGTGACACCATGTGGCAAGGCCAGAAAACAACACTCCTCCCAACGCCCTTCTCCCTTCCCATCCCAGAAACTTGTGAGTCATACGGGCCTGACTCATTTTGGTGTGAAGAGTCCCCATACTGCGGGAGGAAAGCAACTGACAGGGTCCCCAGGCTTCCCGACGCCACACAGAACAGGTTGGGCTTGTTTGCAGTGCTCTCCAGAGTCCCAGGTTTCTGTAGGTGGATATCACCTTGTGTGCTAACACTGAACTATATATTTTGAAGCAAAATTGAAAGCCTACGTCTTCTGGCTTCTGTGAGTTGTCACGCCTGCCCAGAGGCCAATGGAGCCAGAAGGGGAATCAGTGTGCATTTGCGTTGCTTACACACACTAAGGATCTCCTTCTGAATCCAGTGACTACAATCACAACTGGACGGACAGTTTCTGCATATTTAATGTTGAACTTTCTTGACGCTGCTTTGAGGTGGTGCCCATGCCCAGATCATGGTCCTTTCCCTTAAGCCTGTACAAGGGTTTGCTCTCATCTGTCCTAAGCTCCAGCACTTAGAGGCTGTGGATGGATAATGAAGCACAGACCATGGTCTCAGAATCCATAGTCTCAGTACACAAGGCAAGGCATAAGGCGATAAACCAGGCACAGGGAATCAAACATACTTGTTAGCTGAGGGGAGAGGTGGTTCAGCTACACCTCCTGACTTCCCAGATAATGCGGCATTCATTATGTAGATCTACCTATCAGTTAACCACTCCTGAGGAGAAGTCTTCTCTCAAAAGAGTGCTCTTGGAGCTGAGGACAACAGCCCCACAGTTTTTGTGCCTTAGACTCCCAATGAACTATGCAAAAAAGCATCTCTTCCCCCTGACTGGGTGACAAACACAACTTGTGTCCCTGGGGGCAAGTTGGGTCTCACTGCACCAGTTCATGCGCAGAGTCCCTGAGACATCCCAGCACAGTGAAGGGCGCAGGAGATGCATGAGCTCTGAAAGGTTACCCAGGAATGGTTACCCAGGAGTGAAATGCTGGACAATCATATTTCAACTGATCTGCCACCTCAGACTGCAACAGCCAGGCAGAGGCATCACTTTTTCACAGAGCTGTTCAGCTTCCCCAGCAGACCCTCCTCCCCACCTCACTTCCTAAGTACATGCAGAGGACCCAGCCATGCAAGGGGATGGCTTCTCACCTGGACTTGCAGCTGGACTCTCAGACTTCTTCTCTGTTAATGGAAAGAAAGAAGGTGATATTTCTTACACACTGTGAAGCAACACAAATCTCTTCCCACTTGGGCTGCCACTTGGGCAAGAGGAGAGGAAGCTGGGAGACTTTGGAAATAGGAGGGATACACGTGTAAACTAAGGGACTGAAACACGAGTCACCTGGGAAAGGCTAAGTACTCTTTAACCGGAAGAAAAGAAGGCTCAGGGGCAATACCATCAATTTTTATGAATCTGGAGTGAGGGAATGAAGAAGATCAAGCCAAACTCTTCTCTGTAGTGTTCACTGACAGATCAAGAGGCAATGGGCACACATTTAAACACAGGAAATGGTGTCTTAATATAAAGAAACACTTTTTTAACATGAGGTTGGTTGAACACTGGAACAGGTTGGACAAAAAGGTTATGGAGTCTCCATCCTTGGAGATACTCAAAACCCTGGACTGGATACAGTCTTGGGCAACCTGCTCTAGGTGACCCTGCTTGAGCGGGGAGAGCTTGGATGACATCAGGAGAGGAGTTCCCTTCCTACATCAATGATCTTGTGGTTCCGAGCAACAGGCTACATGAGATTCTGGCAGAGGGTCTGCTCAAGTAGCAAAGGAGATGGGCAGTTTTAGCCTGTGCTACTTTTCCCTTGGCATTTTTTTACTCTTGGAACAGTCCTTTTCACAGAGGTTCCTCTCATTCAGGAGAGATGGGCATGTGCAAATCAAGGACCCAAGGTGTAGGGGTGAGCTAAACAGCCCCACCGTTGAGGCAAAATCCTTGCTCCTAAAGTTCTTGAGGTCCCTCATGAACTTGGGCAGTAGTATGGGCTTTGGGGCCTTATCCTGGGATCCTGACCTTTCCTTGGCAGGTAGACTGACAGACTTCCTGGGCTGAATTCCTGAGCTCAGAGACAGGCAGGCAGGAGCAAGAAGTTGCCTTGTTCTCCTGAGTGCCTCCCTCCCACCAACCCAGTGAGAAAATATAGTTCCAATATCCCACCACAGCCAAGTTGTCAGGGCCCTGAGTGGACTCATGAGGTCTTTAACGGCCTCCCAACCTTACCTAAGGCCTCATCCACACTCTCTACCCATGATCCTATTTCAGCTCATGCCTCGGCCCCTAGTCCTTGCCTGGGATTATGTTGTAGGTATTCATGTCTCCAGTTCTGTTGTAACCATTCCTGTACTTGCCATTGATCCTGTTGATATAGGCCCTGAGAGAATGCCTTCCCACCTCAGACTGCTCAGACTGCATCACCATGGACTGGTCTGGCAATTAAAGGGTTGTGCCCGATCTGGATTAATCACTGGGCCTGATCCTGACTCAATTTCATGGCTCAACCTCAGGCCAACTTCATCACCACAAATTTGCCTGGTGATCTGGAATCTTGGTTGAACCTGTCTTCTGTTCCCAGGCTTGCCCTGCTAGACTGCTCAGTACCTGGGACAAGGTCCTGGCTGACAAGACCTCTGCCTTGCCTTGTTATCGTGGTTGGGTCCCAGCTCTCCTCCCTTAAAAAGTAGCCAGCCCTCACCACTCTCTGACACAGGGTTACCTTTACAGTGGCCATCGTAATCCACCTGGATCTTGGAGCCAGTGAGGCAGGCATCACGATGAAGCTCACAGTGGTTCAGGTAAGTCTTGCCATTGCTACCGCACACAGGCCTCTTGTGAGGTTTGCATTTCTGTGAGAGATCCAGAGAAAACATTGTTTTACCTGCCAGCAATCAGTTCTGGATCAACAGAAGTTCCAGTATCAGTCTGGACCAACAGAAGTTTGTGGAACAGCCTCCTTGGCCCAGAAGGTGTTTGGAGCAGTCCAAACTCATCCATCACCACCCCAGAAAAATCTGCACAGAAGTCTTAAGTCCACCAGCACAGGAGAACCCAGCAGATAAATCAGTGCCCAATGTAAATACTGAGTGTAATCCTGCAAAACTGCTGCTTTGCGTGCCATGGATGTGCCTGCCTGGAGGTGTTTCTATGAATCTCTTCTATTCACCTCTGCTTGCTCAGCTCTGTTAGATTCTGCTCCACCCTTCTGCAACTGAATGTAGAATAAGCCATCAGCAACAAGCAAACAGCACAGCCTACAGTGGAGGGAGGGTTCACTAGTGACAGTCTTCAGGCTGCAGGCATCTTTCCCATGTCCTTTTCAGACTGGCCAAGACTACCCAGAGTGATAGACACTCTTCTTGGTAACAGGGCATTTTACTCTCCAATAACCAGCCTGGCTGTGTCAGAACTGCAAGTTCTGAGGGAAGTGGGAACAAAGAGTCACATATCCATTCCCAGTAGCCAGGCAGGAATGGTTTTAAAGCACAAGGCAGAGTGGAGTGGGGATTCTCTGTAGCTGGGAAAGGCTCTTCTAATCATCTCTGGCTCCCTGCTGGATGGAGCTATTCATCCTCACAGCACTCTGGCACAATTATTTCCATTTTACAAAATCTGATTTTTAGTAGGGTGTTGTAACCTCCTCCAACAAGACACCAGTGAAGGTAGGCTTTACTGGAGCTTGTAGACACTCCTTACAGTGCCCTCCAAAGCCAAGTGCATACCAATACCCTACCAGGTTCTCGCGACAAAAGACCTCCAGCCAAGTCTCCTGTGTGTTTAAAGATTGTAGGCAGTTGTGTGAGTAGCACACCAGCAAGACCCAGATAATATCTACCCTACAGAACTCTTTGTTCACATTGCGCTGGGAAAGGCCCTGCTGTTTGAAGGGCTACTGTGAATTTGCAGCTGCTCAAAAAAAGCCTTAGCCTCATCCCATCATAGGATCCTTCTAGAAGCCAGGTGTGATGGTGGTAACACCTGTCCCCGATGCAGAACCTGTGGTTCCTCTGTACCTCAATGCAGAGGCAGGTTGGCTCTCTCTTCTCAGTCACTGCACACTCTCGCCCAGCTCCGCAGAAAACATTGGCACAGATCTTGGATTTGCTCCTTGGCTCTTCCTGCAAGACACAGAGAGACACAAAACACATCAGGTTACCCAGATGACCAGCAACACAACTTCAAAAAAACAACACAGGCAATTTGTAGGCTGGACCAAAGAGCACTAACGTCGTAAGTCACAGATTGCAGAATAAGAAAGACATAACTGCAATAGATGGGACAGCTCAGACAACCAGGAGCAGATGCAGGAGTTAGGGCTACAGCCCCAGCAAGACTTCCTTGAGTTTATTCCTGGCAAAGCACCTAGGAGAACAAGCAAGAGAAAGTCTAGCACAAATGACAAGAATAGTGTCAAGGACTGCTGTCTTCAAAATTTTTATCACGTAGGGTAGGGAGCAGAAATGTCTTTACTCAAGACACTTAAGAAGGTGAACATAACCCCGGAGAAAGGTGTGATACTGAACAGGTTAAAGAAATCATCATCAGGCACCAGATTATGCCCCTGTCACAAAAAACCTTCACAAAACATCATGACTTCTTATCTTCCCTCCACTGGTCAAGATTAAGCTCTTCAAAAGAAGAAACACTGTCATAGATAATTATACAGTAAACTTCTCACAGAGAAAATTTCTTCCTGCTACCTGACAGCCAGCAGCTGACTTATGCCCTGCGGCACAGTTTATATGCTTTATAAGTTTTCTCCTCGACAAAGTCAGCACAAGTATTCTAGTTGTTTATGTAACTGTCAAATCCTTTTTTGAGACCTGCTGCATTCCCTAATCAGTGACACCTAGCAAGGAAGATTTCCACAGGTTAACCATGTTTTCAATAAACCTACCGTTAACTTTTATTAGTCTAATGCCTTTTTCTTCTTAGATCTGTAAAAGAGAAGACGGTGCCAGGAGTTCAGACTTTGGAAACTCTGGTTGTTTCGCTGCTTGTTTCCTTTGTGATTCTCATTTCATTTAACATTTTCCCCCTGTTCTATAAGTATTTGGGTTTGGGCAAGCCAGCTGGCTTCCTCAACAGTTTTGCAGAGACAGAAGATTGAGTAATGTAAAACAATCAGTGAGAATGGTCATCACATCTACTGTGACTCTTCTCTCTCATACACAAAGTTTTTTTTTTTTTATCTTCTCATGTGAGTAATATTCTTAACTTCATTTGTGGAATCTTTGTACCTCCATAATGTACTTTTGAAAGTAGATGATCAAAAAAGGAACAGAACTTGCTGAGAAGCACACATTATTGATACAAATAATGACAAATGCTGAGCACATTTTCTCTCCTGCTGCTTCTTTATCCTCATTTTTGGGTTGTTTTTTGTTTTGTTTTGTTTTGCTTTTAAATCACAATTCCACAGTGAGTTGCTGTCTTTACTCAACAGTCCACAGTGACAGCCAGGTCATTTTCTGAATGACCTTCCCCTGGTTTTCAGAATATTTTGTCTGCTGGCCTACTGCATAGTCATCAAGCCAAAGAAGAGCTTTTCAAATATTGCAGGATTCCCTCCAGGTTTGCATAGCAAGACGCTTTTCCTACTCTGTGTTCCTATCTCACTGCTCATGCTGTAAAATAAAAATATAGTATTCAGACACACCAGTCTTTGTTCACTGTGTCCCAGACCTGCTCACCCCATGAAGAGGGTCTGTTATTCTCCCTCTGCCTCTTTGCTCTCCTTTCACATATTGTTTATGAGCTATGACAGACACTGCCCCTTCTGCTGCACCCACCTCTCCTTAGCTGTCTTCTGATGGAGGGCTGGGCTAAATTATTTAGGAGCTTCTGGGTTAGGATGGAACAACATGAGTGCTTCACCACAAAAAGCAACCTCACACAACTTAGGTCAGGAAAGGAATCAAAGCTTATTTTGCAAAAAGCACAAAGAAACCCCAAATTCTCCCAGATTGGAAACCAGTGAGGGCACTCCTGCACCTAAAATGCACTGTAGGCACCTAAGTGCTGATCTCTCTAAAGGGTTTCAAACAATGTGCCCACCCTTCAAAGACCACCCAAGCCGAAGACCAGCAAAACCAGAGCTAGACAAGGCTTTGAACTGTCATCCACTGAGGTCTATTATAAAGGTACCTGTCAATAGATGGCAGTACTCTGCCTCTCCCTGCCCATGGCCAGGATTGCCAGCAGCAGACTCTTGGCCATGCCCACTGATGTCTCTTGCCTCCTGGGCCGAGATGGCACTGCAACAACAGCAGCTGGCCTTGAGCAGGTGTATACAAGGACTGAGCTTGGGTTTCAAGACTCCTCGACGCTCACCAACTCACTGGAAATCAGGCCTGTGACATGGCTGTCCTGGCCATGGCTCCCTCCCCTGTAGTGCCAGAGCCCAGGAGGCAGATTGCAGCTCTCCCACTGAGATCACAAGCAGCAGGGTGACACAACCAGAACAGCTTCTGAGGCCAACCTGCCTCCTGCCGGGCTACAGAGCCATGTTGTTCTGATTTTTCTTATTAATCAAAGCAAGATGGTTTGGTGGTTGCTTCTTTGTTTTTGTTGTAAGCTGTCCTAGGCTGGCAGTGGCTTGGAGCTGGTTGCCACATCCTGGCATGGTTGTCTTCACCCCAGGGGTTTGCCAGAGAAATAAATCTATCAAGCTGCTCTGCCTCCCTGCCTGCTCTCTCACTCTGGCACAGCATTTCTCACAACCAGCTTGCTCATCCTTCCTCCTGGCAGCAGTAGCCATGGCAGGACCTACTAAGCTGGGTGCTTGCTTCACCTCTAGTGAAAGCAGCTCTCAGCCTCCATCCTGATTCCCTTAGCCCCCTGCATCCTCCATCCTTGCAATGCTCACCTTACAAACCATACATCCTCCATCTACAACCTACAAACAGTAGTCCCTTCTATTTGTACACCCCCCTCCCAAAATCCCCAAGACCCTCATGTCCCTCCTTCACCAGATATCACCTCTTCTACACTTACATCTACCCCACCCTGCAACCTGATCCCGCTCAGCCGCTTTGCAGGTCCAAGCGTGCTCCTCCTGCCTTCGACTCCTCAAGAGCCAGACACCACTTTCCTCTGCCAGCCGCACACACACAAAGTTAGCAGTTGCCGCCACCACTGCTTGGTACAGCCACACAGCTCAGAGACGGGTCATGGCTTACTGCAGGGTGGGGACTCTCTCTAGAGCTTCCAGTCGTGTTCCCAGGAAATGCCTCAAACCCCTGGGCATAATTAGGAAAGATTGGTGGATGACTGGATGAGTACGGTGGGGGTCTGCAAATGAGGCTTTATAATTTTCCCTCTTGATTCTCTGGCAACTTCCCAGATACCACAAGCCAAAACAGTTTCTGGTGACAGTTATTCTGATATTACCGTGGACATTGTCACCATCTGCTGGAGTCATGTGAGTAAGCAGGGATGGCATCTGCCACTTCTATATTAAATAGCTTGTCCTGGCACCTACCCTGCATAAGCTTGAAAATATGAACTGCAAATGTTTAAATAAAAGGTCGCACACACAAAAGGATCCACAGTGTTTCAATGTCATTGCCATAAATTAATTTCAGGATCTGGGGGCTGGAATCATGTTTTTTTCACACTGCTTCCTCCCTCTTGAGCTGCCATTCCCTTTTCTGTCACCACGGGCCTGGGAAGTGTCATTCATTCTGTGTACAGAGTGCTTGGGCAGGCGGAAGGGAAAGGGCAGGGAGTCATTATTAATTGCTGCATGGTGGCATTTACACTGAGAGCTGTGACAAGGCAGTTCCCCTCTCCTGCCTCAGGTGACGTGCTCAAGCTCTCTCCATTTGGGCAATGCTTTTAATTACTCCTTTGCCTAGAGAGCAAGCGGGAAGGCGTAACAGCTGCGAGCATGAAGCCAGAGCAGGCATGCCTGGATTATGGAGCATTTGCCATGGCACAGGGGCACTCCTGACTCTTCATCCTGTGGCCTCCACAGGGGTACAACCTCCCCAGACATCTTCTAGGACAATGACTACGGAGAAAGCTGTTTGCCAAGGGCTCATGGGCCAGAAACCCAGGGCAATGTCATGTTTGCACAGTCCAGACTGCAAACTGAACAGGAAGAGGGATCCATCCCACCTTCAGGGGATCAGGAAGCATAACCTTGTGGATGAAAGCTTATTGCACGTGAATGGGTAAGCGCCAAGTAGAAGACTTGAACTGACAGTGCAGCGAGGCACATGCACTGCTTCTGCCTCAGCTGTTGCTTCCTGGGGAGGAAGAAGGAAAACGGAGACATTTCCAAGGAACCCGCTGGCGAGAAAGCCGGCGGCAGTGCCGGAGGTGAGGGATCACCATGGCAACCGGCAATGCGGGGCCTCAAGGTGGAGAGCTAAAATTAGGCAGCAAGGAAGGGCTGTTTTTCATCTCTGGCAGCAACTGGTGCTGAGGAGCTGGACCCCCAACACAGTGTATGCACCAATGCTGGGAGCATTTCTGAGACCCTGCCTGTACCCAGATGTCTGGGACTGAGTGCAGCTCGATGTGTTGATACATGGTGATGTATGTTGTGCAGCCTGGGTCTGCACAGGAGAACAAGGTCCTGCAAGCAGCCATGTGTACTCCACACTGGCAGGACTGCACCAAAAGACAGTGCAGTATGCCTTCACCAGCACAGACACATACAATCATTGGGTTGGGAAAGACCTTTGAGACCATTGAATCCAACCATACCTGTCCACTACTAAACCCTACCCCCGAGCACCGTGTCTACCCCATATTTTAAACACCTGCAGGAGTGGTGACCCAACCACCTCCCTAGGGCACCCGTTCCATTGCCTGATAATCCCAGTGAAGGAATTTTCCCTGATGTCTAATCTGAACCTCCCCTGATGCAACTTGAGGCCATTTTCTCTTGTTGTCCACGCATGAGCACTCTGTATGTCCACCCACAACTGTCTCTGAACATGGAGCACCTGCATGCCCTTGTGCCTCAAGGCTTGCCCAAACACAAACCCCATGCCTGTGTCTGACAGCCCATCTACATACATCTTCAGCAAGATATATGAGTGACCATGCGCACAAAGGAAAAGAGGTATCAT
The DNA here is from genome assembly GCA_033558105.1 of Coccyzus lansbergi. Lineage (NCBI taxonomy): Eukaryota > Metazoa > Chordata > Aves > Cuculiformes > Coccyzidae > Coccyzus > Coccyzus lansbergi. The sequence goes on along the minus strand of JAUMJK010000500.1, from coordinate 156,110 downwards.
GGCTCCTTGGCTTTGCAAGGGAGCCTCCTCATCATAGCTTTCTCTTGGATGCTCCCTGCCCTGGCCCCTGCTGAGCCACAGCTGCCTGGTGCCACTTGGTGGAAGCGGGGACTTCCCTAACCAGCCTGTGAAAGCTGAAACCATTTACAGCTCTGCAACAAAACACCTCTATAAGGAAGAATGAGCTTCCACCTGCAAAGAGCTGTGCAAACAGCTACACTTCCATCATGCCCTATGCCTGAAGGGAGCAGCAGGGATTTCTGCCATCACGCATAATCTGAGAAACAAGCAGAGAGACCACCCTGCTACAAGATGAGGAGTTAATGTGTTCAAAAACAACTCCTCAGACTGCCTTTTGCTTTCTGAGCATCCTTCCATACAACATCTCTTTCTGGAGGTGTCAAAACTCTTTCTCAGCTGCTCATGCTGCACTGGAGGAATACTACCCACTGTCCTGCTCATACTGATACAAGTGAAAAGCTTTTCTGCTATTAACAGTGACTGCAGGCCTTTCTGCATTTCTGTCATCAGTTTGTGGAAATCAACAAAATGACTTGACCACTCACACAATGTTTTGTGCTGTCTGCTGTAAAATCACAACTTTGCATTTTTGCCCTGCCTGATGCACAAGGAAACCAAAGTGCTGTAGCAATGAAAGCTCCTCTGGGAGCTTTCTCATGTACTATATCAAATCTCATGTACTATACAAATTCGAGTACCACACAGATAAGGCAGAACTAAAGGACAGCAAAACAATACCTGGGGTTGCAGGACTTAGACATATTCTCACGCTCCAAAAGCTGGGAGGGAGTTTTCAGATACGACCAGTCCAGTTTACAACAGATTCCCTCCATGGAAGAAATGAGCTTTGCAACCATATATTTTCAGCCAGTCTTCCCTATGTCTTCCCATCCACACTCCTTCCAGTTCCCTGCCAGCACTGACACAGGAGTAGGGATTTAAGTGGTCTCTGAACATGACAAGGCCTCACCTGTAAATAGCATTGCCTGCACGATTTCTAAACTAACTCAATATCCAGCCACGAAACCTATCGCTTCCATCTGTTGTTGTCTTGGCAATGATTTCTTCTTAACACAGAAATATTTGCAGACACAAACACTAGGTCAACAATACACTGTGCTGCAATATCCAAAAAGAGAGGGCTGGGCATTGGTGCAGCTTGGGGGTAAGGGGTGTCAGGAAAACTTAGTAATTCCTGTACAGTGATGGAACTGAAAAAGCATTTGGCTCCCCAAGTGCACCTCTGGGTGAAACAGCTCTTTCTCCCCAACATGGCCCTCCTGCAGGTTCCTACATATGCAGGAGTTCACACATGGGCAGAGCCTGTAACCTCTGGCCATTTGTGCCACTGGTTCTGGCAGCATGTTTGTCCCGTTGTTCTGGTTTGTGGCCAACAAGAAAAGCACTCATCCCTCCCCACCAACCTGACCTAGTTCCTGTGGCAGCTCCCTGGATCCTCTAACACTCTGGTGTGACGGGGTGGAAATTTGGCAGCAGTGTAAAGTGAGCAGATTAGCGTGAAACAAGCAGGCACCCCCAGCGCTGGGCTTTCCATAAATAGATAGGTAAGGTGAACACTGCAATTTCTTTTCCTTAGGGCTATTGTCTCAGGACATCTGCAGACTCTGGAAGAAACCCCACACAAATAACCTTAAAGTCTGACTTGGAAGGTTTGATTTTCAGTTGTCAAAGATAAAATGGAGATAAGCCCAGCATGTGGGGACTGAATTATGCCTGATTTCTGCTCGCGTTCTGCAATAAAATCTGCCTCCCAGGACATCATTGCTAATAGGATGGAACAGCGGGCTGTGGAGTGATCCACACCCTCTACTTGGGAAGGAAACCTGCCTTCAGAGGTTGCCAAACCCACTGTTGGGAGGGCCACATCAAAACCCAGCTGCACTCATCCACAGGTCTGGTGTTACCCAGTCCCGAAGTGGCACCCTCTGGAGCTCCCCACTGCTGTCAGGAGCTCCCCCTCACTTTGCCTCCAGGAGGCACATGGTCCATGTGGGCTCAGGCTAGCAAAGGTGTTGATGGGTAGCTCAGAAGGCACCAAAACAGGCTGTCCCCAAGCTAGTTAATTAAAAAGAGAAAGAAAAGATATTTGTGAGGCAAAGTCTCGGCCAGTGCTTGATTCCCTCCCTCTTCTGTGACCAGACACATTTGACAATGTTTCCAATCCTAACAATATCCTATTTGAAGGGTGTCAGCATGAGGTCTGCGCTGGATGCAAAGGGATCCAGTGCCATTAAAACTTCAAGATTCCTCCTCCCCAAAATCTTAAAGCCATTCTGCAAGCAGTAGAACTAATGAAGCCCAGTTTCCAACATCTCCCTGCATGGCCTGTCTGCCAGCTACTTACAGGGCAGTGTATAGACTCAGTATGGGGGGGTCTTTGCAGGCCCCTCTCATTAAGCCAGTCACCTAGAATCACAAAACCAGCTGGATCCCATTATCTTGGAGGCCTCCACCACCTTATCAGCTGCGGCGGAAACAGGCTGATAGATTCAAGACTCACTGGAGGCAAGAGACAGTCACACAGAAACAGCCTGCTGACATAGCTTTGCTTCCTTGGGGATCCAGGCTGTAATTCCCTTGCAGAGGCCCATGAAGCACTACTCTGGCTCAGCCCAGCCCCTCCACCATCACTGCAGCCCTGTTTCAGTCTCCTCCATGCTGACCCTTGTGCTCCCTCTCCATCATTTCCTTGAGTTGGAGGATGGACTCTCCACGTCTCTTCTGGTTTCATGCATCCCTTGGAGCTTTCACTGCTGAGATACTTCAGCCAGCTGCAATCCAGGGCTGTGAACAGCCACCCAGACACAGTGCCAGGATCTGCTGCACTCGCTGTGGGATGCCTGCCATAGAAAAGCATATATCCCAATCCAGAACCCAGTCACCACTCCACTTCCCAAATCTTTCCCTGTGTCTCTTCCTATTCTCAGATGACATCCAGGACTGGGTCACTAAATACATCACACAACAATGACAGCTGACTTTTGCTAATGGGAAACAAGCCAGATCATACATATCTGCCCATGCTGGGAATTGGAGTGTTCCCAGAAAACTTGGATTCAGAGACAAGCAGATGAGAGGAAAGGACCCATGAATCCCAGAGCTCAGAAGATGTTCTTTCTCTGCACAACTGTACCTTACCCAGAGGTGGTAAATGGAGTTAACTCCAGCTGGAGGCCAGTCACAAGTGGGGTTCCCCAGGGCTCAGTGCTGGGTCCAGTCCTGTTCAATGTCTTTATCAATGACCTGAATGAAGGCATTGAGTGCTCCCTTAGCAAGTTTGCAGATGACACTAAGCTGGGTGGAAGAGTGGGTCTGCTGGAGGGCAGGGAGGCTCTGCAAAAGGATCTGAACAGGCTGGAACACTGGGCAGAGACCAATGGCATGAGGTTTAACAAGAACAAATGCCAGGTCCTGCACTTGGGGCACAACAACCCTATGCAGCGCTACAGACTAGAAGTCTGTCTGGAAAGCTGCCTGGAGGAGGGGACCTAGGGGTGTTGGTTGACAGCGACTGAACATGAGCCAGCAGTGTGCCCAGGTGGCCAAGAAGGACAATGGCATCTTGGCTTGGATCAGAAATGGTGTGACCAGCTCTGTACTCTGCACTGGTGAGACCGCTCCTTGAATCCTGTGTTCAGTCTGGGCCCCTCAGCACAAGAAGGATGTTGAGGCTCTGGAGCGAGTCCAGAGAAGAGCAACAAAACTGGTGAAGGGGCTGGAGAACAGGCCTTATGAGGAACCGCTGAGAGAGCTGGAGTTGTTTAGCCTGGAGAAAAGGAGGCTGAGAGGAGACCTCATTGGTCTCTACAACTACCTGAAAGGAAGTTGTGGAGATGAGGGAGCTGGCCTCTTCTCCTAAGTGACAGGGGACAGAACAAGAGGGAATGGCTTCAAGCTCTGCCAGGGGAGATTTAGGCTAGACATTAGGAAAAAAAATTTTCACAGAAAGGGTCACTGGGCATTGGCAGAGGCTGCCCAGGGAGGTGGCTGATTCACGTTCCCTGGAGGTGTTTAAGGCAGGGGTGGATGAGGTGCTGAGGGGCATGGTTTAGTGTTTGATAGGAATGGTTGGACTCAATGATCCATTGGGTCCTTTCCAACCTAGTGATTCTATCATTTGCGTGTGACCCTCGTGGGCTGATCAGTCTGTGACCCATGAACTAGCCATGTCCACCATATTCGAGCACTGAGGCTCTAACTGACCTCTGGGATGAGGGGAGCCCATGAGGTCAGTGAAGTCTGCACAGAGCCATGGAAAAACAACCTTGCCCATGGCAGCCTGCTTGTGGGTATTTGTTTGTGGCTCTGTTGGGGAGATGAAGATATCTGATTCTTTTACTCCTACAAGAAAGACTGCTTTGGCACTATTGCTTTGCAGAGATTGGCATAATGGATATAGGGAGCTCTACCTCCTCACTGACCCCAGTGTCCTGGCCCCCCAACAGAGACTTGCAGCCCTAACTCACCAGCCATGGCTTTCTCATACCCCACAGCAAGCAGGCAGAAGCTGGTGCCTGCAAGGCAAAGGGATACGGGAACTGGGGGGAAGGAGGCTTTTCTCCCCATAACCTAATCAAAAGGAGAAAGGTGTCTGCCAAACAGCTGATTTCTCTTACAATGTGATGCTGCTAACAGTTACGGAGTCAGGCATGCCTCTCACGGGGACTCCACTGTGTGAGGACTCTGTTTTCCCTTTTAAACTGGAAGGAATGTCTGTGCTCTGGCCCCACAGCCTCATATTTTCCACCACAAGGCAATGACCGGTGAGGCCCCATAAGGGGAACAATGACATGAGAGTCTGGGGAAGAGGAAATCTCTACATCGAACAAGTCTGGAAAATGGCTGCTAGAAGGAAGGGAGCCAGTGTCTGATAGTGCTCTACTTGCTGCAGCCTTCCTCTGTCGCTCACCCTAAAACTCTGCTTGCACTCATAGCCTCAAGAATGTAACGGCCCCAAACTGCAATGTCTCTTAGCACTCTTCCCTCCACCCATCCCTGCAGCCTTTCTGGAAGAAGAGGTTGGAGTCCCTTCTGCCGCATCATGCGGTGAAACTGCCAGCTCCTCTGCAGCCACCAGAAACTTTCTTGCTCATGCTGGCTCCCAGCAAGGCACAGAGGCAGGAGATCAGACACTGCTTTGTGCATGCCAAGCCAGTTGGAGAGGCTTCAGCTGTAGGCAGGGCAGAGGGAGTCCCATGGGAGGAGAGGAGGTGCTAGTTATGCACCGTGGTTTCTCGCAGGGGGAATCCATTTCATCACTTTGTATTTTGTTAAGAAAATAACCCTCATGCACTGGGGAGGTGCACACAAAAGGTCCTAAATTAAGTCAGTCCCACAGGATCTGCAGGATGAGGTTGGTGTCATCCTTCTCATGTGACAGATCACAAAAGGAATGTCCAAGGGAGACAATTTGGACAAGAACTACCAGAAAGCAGCAGTGGCTCAGCTCCCTTTGCTCCCTGATCCAGAGCCGAATCCACTTCACAATCTGACGCACAAGTCATATTCCCTGTTGGGGTACAACCACCCTTCCTAGACCCTGACTGCCATGGCTAGACCTCTGGGAACCCCAATTATCCATCCTGTTTTGTTTAAAACAAAAATAAAGCCATAACCGTCATTGATTCCTAAATTTCAACAGGAAGGGCCATTGAGCACGAGACAAGTCACAGCACCTTAGAAGTGGTCAGAGAAAGACCTTGCAAACGTGAGGGTGTGAAGGAGGAGAATGAGAAGGAGTTCCTCGTAAGGGCAGGCAGAGGTCTCAGCCTCCAGGCCTGAGCAGAGCTATGGAGCACAGACTCTTCCTAGCCATTAAACACATACTCTGTCACCCCTTTCTTCTCCCAAGTACCACAGAGCCCAGCAGAGACTTGAAATAATCTTCCCCTTGCTGTCCAATCTGATGCTACTCATGGCATATCCAGACTTAAATGTTCCCTTCCAGCCTAAATTGGTGGTAACCCACAGATCTTTCTGTGTCACAGCAGACTCTCTTTTTTTTCCATCCTTCATCTCCTTAATTTCCCACACTCAGAAGCCCTGCAGATTTTACTGGCCCTGCCAGTAAGTCGTGTTGCCTCTTTTTCCAGCCAGCAGGCATGATTTATTTCTGTATGGGATCCAAATATGGCACATTTCTCAGTCATCACCTGTCTTCAATGGAGGGAAAGGAAGAGCAAGCTGAGCAGTTAGAGGCAAGTTAGGATTTACAACCCTATGGCATCTTCTCATCTTTTCAAGTAACTGAATACGCAAGAGGAACATGGAGTGCAGGAAACGCTGAGGTTTACCAGAAGCCTCCAGCTTCTTGTGTAACAGACCTCAGTAGATTCCTTCCCATCACTAATGCAATGGATTTGATGATCCCTCCTCCTAGCTCATGCCTTGGTTCTCCTTTACCAACACATTGAAAAAAAACCCCAATAAAAATTGCTGTGTGATTGGAGGGAAGTACCGAGTCAGCCTCAGTGTGGGAGGGAGAGTGAGAACAGAAATGGACATAAGCCAGTTTTCCACTTCCCAACTTCCATCCTTGGTCAAGGATGGAAGCTTGCTCAGCTCCCTGTTAATGCTGAGCAGCTTTAGGGCCACTCCACGCAATGGCTCTGCTGGAGATGGCTCTGCTGGAGTGAATCCCCAGGTGACAGTACTCTCAGCCACATTCACTTATCTCCTTTGAAGCTTCTTTACTACACGAAAAGTCATGATATCCCCTTTGAATAGTGGGAACACTAAGGAAGGGTCAAAATAAATCCCATTATTAGGAATTATTTTGTTTACGCAACTTTTCTTGGCCTGAGGTCTTGACCAAGCATCCCCTTCGTGAAACTATAGAGTCAGGAGTAGTTTGATAACTATGGGGGAATCTGAAAACACAAGCTGGGTAAAACAAACAAGCATGAGAGGAGCAGTTTGAAAGGCTAGGGAACTAACCTGGAATCTGCTTATCAGTGGTACACCTGCCAAAAAGGCACAACTCCATCAAAGGTTAAACTGTGTCCCTGTAGCCAAACGGAGATGAAGGCAAGTCTGCCAGTGCCCCATCATAGTACAACCTCCAAGATGCAAACTAGGATTTTAGGAGGTGGACGGATACAAAGAAAGGTCTCTAGGTTCTTCTAACCTCAGCTTTTACTACTGAAGACCTTACAACTGGCAGAATGGTGTGTGCGCCTACTCGTTTATATTGGAAAGAAGAGAGGAAAAACACTGCTGTAAAAACTAAGTGAAAATCCTTACTGTGAAAACTACACAAGGGGGGCTGCACATGCATAAAAACTACAGGGAGAGACCTGTATGTGTTTTTCTCTGCTCTCAGAAACATCAACAACAAGCAAATCCCATTAAAATGCAAGGGTAGTCACCCCTCAGCCCCACAGTGAGATCACAGATCAGCAGTGTTGGGCTATCCAGAACCCAGAGCAAGGTGAACAGTGACCCTTGAGTTAGGACCAGCTACTTCTTTTCAACTCCTGCTGTCCCCATTACCTCCCAGAAAGCCTCCAGCACAGGTACCAGCACCTGAAACCATCCCTGTGCAGAGCTAACACCATTTCACATCTGTCCTGAAGAGGCTACCCTCTGCAACAGGGAGAGCACTGTAAGTCTCTGACTTGCACTTAATGGCTGACCTCTTTACTGAGACAGCCTGGAGGAAACTGATAAGGCAAGAAGGCCATGAGAAAGTTGGTAGCATCACTATGAAATACACTATAAAATCCAGTCACTATGGTAACTGCCACAGCTAGCAGGAAAGAAGAAAACTTCCAAAATCGGAGGGTTTCCAGTCTTCCCATTGCTGCCCCACGATGGTTATAACACTGGGCTATAGGTGCCACAGCCACTCACAGCCCCTGCAATGCTCCTGCAGCTTTTGCTGAACCTCCCTCTTCCCAAGATGCTTAGTCAAACACCCAGTTTTTTTCTTCGGCAAGCTGCTTGTGCTCATATTGTTGTGTCCTGGTAGGTCCCTTGCCTTACTCCTGAGTTAACTGAGCATAGACAGAAGGGGAACAGGAGATAAACTATGTTGTGTGGGCTATCAGTACTATTGTGTGGTACTTCGATACCTCCTTGACCCACAAACTGTTGCTCTCATGATATATTCATTAAAACTAGGTTCCCTCTCAGAGCAGCAGAGCACTTTAGGAAGTGAAGGGTAAATGTAATTGAGTAGGGAATAATCTCTGCTGCTCCCATGAGAAGTAGCATGCCCCATATCCACATGTGTAGTTTCAGTTACTCCCCACTCCTCATAGAGCAAACCCCCCTTTATCACCCCTGGCATCTGAGCCAATCTGAGAGCACAGACTCATCAGCATTTGCAGCCCAAAAGCAATTCTGTGACTGAGAAACAATAGAAGCAATTATTGATTTCCTGCAATCCCTAAATGAGGTTAGGCAACATTTTTCAGACAGAGTGCTAATTCACTGGAAAATGCAATTTGAGGTTGACCAAAACTATGTGGAAATTTGTGCCTAGTTTGGGGAACAGCTTTGATTCCGAAATTATTTCTAAGATGAAGTGAAATATTTTCTCTTTTAAATGTTGAAATATACTTGATGAAGTGTTGTATGTAAACATAAAAGTTAAAGAGAACAAAACAAAATCATGTTTTGATACACTTAGTAGCTTTTTGTTTGGTCAGTTCCTTTTTTCTGTTGAGAATAACAAATGAGTTTCAGCTGACCTGAAATAAAATCTTTAGCTTGATTCTCTGATTCAGCTAAGAAACTTAAAAACAATATTCCCATGGCTTTATTCCTAAAGCATCGTTATTTGGTGTCTAAAGCAACCAATTCTCACTCTTTCATCTCCTTCCATCTGGCTCGTTGTGACCATGTCTGGAAATAACGAAGAACTGTTGCAGACATCTCTCTCCCCCACTCTCTGCAATCATGGAATTTTTTCCTGTCTGGTTGGGAAGACTGTTGATGCTGACTCCCATGGCTTGACTTTAAAAAAACAAACAAACAGAAAAATAAAGCGCAAGTCCATTTGCTTGTTATGATAACCCAAATAGATGTTGCTTCAGGGAAAGCATCCTCTCCTCTGAGTCACTCCAAGCAAAGCAAACAGAAGTGATTTCTGAGGCAGCAACACAGCCAAATTGTACCAAGGCTGCAAACACCTTTCTCTTTCTGCTCTGCTCCAGTTCCCTCTTGAACACTCAATCCTGTCCCATGACTTCCAGTCCTTCAGACCTTGAGGGGCCTATACTCATGTCTGGGCTGAGCTGTGCAGTTCTCAGCAGAGATTATCATTCTTCTTGCTGGCACCAGACAAACCCAGCTAGTATGATAATGGGCATCAGAAGGTTTGCATGTAGAATCTCAAATGGGAAGCTGTGGAATGGTAAGAAGATACTCAGGTTTGCCTTGAAAAGCAGAGAGGGCCTAGAACTTGTGCAGAGGGACAACGTGGTACAACTGCCTGTGGCTGGGGAGCAGGGTGCCTGGGTCTTCTTCACAGATCTCTTGTTCCCTGATGGGCAATTTCAAGAGACTCTCTGTTGTTATGCAGAGGTGACACAAGTTGTAGAGAGGTAAAACAACTTGAATGCATCACCGCAGCCACCTTAATTGGGGCTTTTGAACTTTGGTAGCCCATCTGAGCCCAGACCAGTGAGGGCAGCCCACTAGTGCCAGCCAGATGCAATGATTGATTAAGAATTCCTTTACTGAAAGGGTCATCAAGCATTGGAACAGGCTGCCCCGGAAACTGGTGGAGTCACTGCATTGTGGTGCTCAAAAATGCACTGATGTTGTGCTTCGGGACATGGTCTAGTATGCACAGTGGTGTTGGGCTGATAGTTGGACTTGATGATCTTAGAGGTCTTTTCCAACCTTAATGATTCCATGATCATGACACAAGTGCTTGCCCATCCCTCTTTCCTCACTTCTCTGGAGACAGCAATGAGACATTAGGGCCCTGCTTTCAACTTCCATTCTGCCTTGGGCTAGAGAGAGCTTGCTCTGAGCCCTGCTAGTGACACTGAGGCCTCCTTGCCTCCTGCAGCCAGTGTTCCTAGAAGAGGGATCACTGCTTGAACCACCTCCAAAAGCACAAAGTATTCTCTAATACTTCTTGAGCTCTTCCCAGGATGTTTTGCTTTCTGCCCTGTGGCCTGGCCAGGCTACATTTCAGAGATGAAAGGCCGTCAGTGCACACAGATGCCGGCATCCTTACACATTCCTGGCTCGCAGGCTTTCCTCGAAGCAGCTGAGGTCACACTGCCGGGGAGGAGGAGCTGCCTTCCAGCCCAGAGAGAAGGCTACCACTCTGCTGGCTGGCAAAACCATGCTTGCCGGGTACACTACAAGGTCTTGGCACAACCCCCTCTGCTTTGGGGCCAGCAGTGACCCTTTAGGATGCCCAGCCAGCCCAGCAGAAAACAAGGCAGCTCTCCTATCTCCCCTAAAGACTAAGGAGACATAATGCAAAATGTAGAGGGCGTGATGCTATCAGCACACAAACCTGATTAATTACAACATGTGTTTCTCATTTCTCCTGTTCCCACAGCTCCCAGAACACATCACAGAACAAGCATGAGAAGCATCACTGCCCACCTCGGGGTGACACGTGCTATAGGGAGGAAACTCATAGAGCACTTGAGGTCTTTGGGCAGAAACTCCAGGGTGTGAGCCACACTAGAGAGGCCAAAAGGAGCTTGGGGAGGGGGTGGAGGGGCTGCAATGCAGTCATCTGCGTGCACCCCATTTCCCCCACCCAGCTCTAGCACAAGCCAAACCAGATTCCTGACCCCAAACACTGGAGGGAAGCTTGCTCTTGGTCTCAGTATAGAGCTCAGCCCCATCACAGTGTTAAAAGGAGAGTCTGCTAGTGGTCTGGCAGCATTTCAGCCCAATGGAGGCTCTTACTTAAATTCTGGTACCTGTGAAGGAGCTCAGCCATAACCCTCCTAACCAGCTAGACAAGTGGTGTCCCTGTGCCCCTCCAAACTTATACCTTCCCTCTGGCAGAGGGAAGATGGCACAGCTCAGGAGAGCTGGAGGTGGATTTTGAGGATCACACTGGCCTGAGGCAGAGGCTGCTGGCAGAGACAAGCTCAGAGCCCGGCTGGTGGTTGCAGTCCTCACTACTTCACACACTAAGATAAGGAATTACAAACACTTTCCTGTTAAAGAAAAAAAACTAAACCATCAGAGAGCATGGAAGAGAATCCACCAAACCAGTTGAATACAAATGGAAAAATCTCAACTTTATTGAAATAAGAGGTGAAACTCCCCCTGCCATGGCAGGATCTTGATATTCTTACTGCTTTCTGCTAGCAGAAGCATCATGCCAATAGGCCTGGAGCAGGGATCGCTTCACAAACCACAGAATCCCCTTAGTTGGCCACTACGCCCATTTCTTTGTGCAAGCGAGCCCCTGTTGCTGGGGCTGGCCTGCTCCTTCTGTGCATACTCTGAAAAGCAATATCCTTACAGTTTCTGAGCATCATCTGGTTTGAAGCAAGTACTCCCCTATTTCCCCCACTGTCATGACTCAGAGGTGGGCTGAATTAATGCACTTTCTATGTAAGTGCATAAACTGCACAGTTACCATGTGTGCACGAGACAGATTACAGCCAGCAAAGGAAGACAGGGTATAGATGTGGCTCTTTTTGGATATCCTCTCTAGATAGGTTCTTTCCCCTATGCCTCCCTGAGACCAGTATCCCCCTTGTCTCATGCCACATGGGCAGTCAAATGGTCTCCTTCCACACCACCTCACAAAAATCGCAGTGGCTTTGTGCCACCTGCCTGATCACCAATACAACTCATAGCTGCTCCAGGAGCTGTGGTTGGTAGAGCTCTGTCTCTGCACCCCAGTGTTGCTGAGTCTCAGGTGCCACTGGCACCACCCTAAGTCTTGCCCTGGACTAGGGAACCCTGAGCAGAGCAAAGGCAACAGCCCAGAGGGGAAGTTTATTGTGTATCCTTCAAAACATCACTACAGTGTGGTGTTCCCAGCAAAGATGCTCCTCGTAGAAAACTTAGTCCTCTCAGGTGACTCCTTGCTATACCACTAATCCTGCCATCCATCAGCTGTTTAATTTCTCTTGAGTGCTACAGTGTTAGCTTAGAATCATAGAACTGTTTGTTTGGGAAGGACCTTTGAGACCAAGTCCAACTGTACCGGCCCACTGCTAAACCATATCTCTGAGCATCTCATCTGCCCATCTTGGCCAAGATTATATTCAAGACAATAAGTTGTCTAGGCATTAGCCTAGGAATGAACAGGTCCTAAGATGAGGCAGCTCAGCTGTTTCTCAAAGAGGGAGCAGCTCCCTCAAGAACCAAATGCCCTACTATTTTGGAGCAGGTAGGCATAATTAACCAATCTTGCTACCCCAATGGACAGCTGAAAGAAAGAAAGGTAGCATTTTCCCTACATGCTTTCTAATAAATCACTATGCATCCTGCAATTAAACTCACTATATCACAGGCCACAATTGCACAGAGGCCTGGGGTCTCTTCACACACCTAAGTGCCTGTGCCCCCCCAGATGGAGTGCGTGGAGGACTCTGGAACTTCTTGGAAAGAAGGAGGAGGGTAGGAATGCTGCCACAGACTGGCTCACATCTGGCTCTCGCCCTTTGTTCCTCCAGCCTTAACTCCCATGGGAAGAAGCAATTCTTTTTGTGCAGCATTTCGCAAAATCTCTCGAGTGTGATCACATATTCATCCTCCTCATTTCTTGTAACCCTGATTCCAAGAAGGCTGGTTAAACAAAGATGAGTTCAGACACCCACAACAGCCTTTTGCAGCCTGCAGTCCACAAAGGCTTCCCACGTTCCTCCCCAGCACAGGGATCTGACCCTGAGAAGCCCGACGCCATCAGCAAATCTTCTCTGTCTCTGCTGGCATCTCCAACAAAAGGCAGCAGACCACAGTCTTAGTTATCCTCTCCCCACTGAGGAATGATCACTTCAGGACAAACCTGAAGCTCGTTTTGGGAATGCAGGAAGGAAGCAGAGGATGGAGTAAAGAGAAAGGGAGGGAGGCTGCATTGCTGTCTCTCCACTTCTGGCTGTTCTTTGTGTAAATAATGGACTTCTGTCTCCAGGGCTGCTAATCAGTTCTAAATGCCCTCAACGAAAGCAAACAACAGCACAATAGGAAAGCCCAGAAATAAATCCATTTCATTATAAATTCATTTTGTTTTCATTCCATTTTTCCTGCTAGTAAAAAATTTAGGTTAAGCTAAGCACTTTCTTTTCCCAGCAATCTTTGCTGGCTGTCGGCTAATGCAACAGAAAGTTAAGCTTTTGACAGTATAATGGCTTTGTTATGAAAAAAATACAATTATATTCTTTCTCAAGACAAATTCTACAGTGTCAAAATGCCTCAGCAATGCAATATTGTCCTTGAAACTGTTGGTGAGGGAATTTTATATGGAGAGACAGGAGGATAAGAGCTTTCACTGGAGGTGTATTTTACTTCACAGAACTCCTCCATTGGTCAGAAAGAGAGAATAGATCTTGTAGCGTGGACACAACCTGTACACTGGATAACTAAGTTACAAGAGCTTTTGCCTCTATGTTACTTGCAGTCATGTCACCAAAAACTCTAAATCAGAACCATCTGAAGGCTCCTCCATGGCACACATTAAACAGCGTCAATCCATCAGCTACAGTTTGCCTCCATACCAGTATTTCACAGAATCACAGAACAACCAGGTTGGAAGGGACCCATCGGATCTTCTAGTCCAACCATTCCTATCTAACACTAAACCAAGTCCCTCAAGACCTCATCCACCCGTGCCTTAAACACCTCCAGGGAAGGTGAATCAACCACCTCCCTGGGCAGCCTGTTCCAATGCCCAATGACCCTCTGCGTGAAAAACCTCCTCCTAATCTCCAGCCTAAATCTACCCTGGCAGAGCTTGAGGCCATTCCCTCTCGTCCTGTCCCCTGTCACTTGGGAGAAGAGGCCAGCTCCCTCCTCTCCACAACCACCTTTCAGGTACTTGTAGAGAGTAATGAGGTCTCCTCTCAGCCTCCTCTTCTCCAGGCTAAACAACCCCAGCTCTCTCAGCCACTCCTCATAGGGTCTGTTCTCCAGCCCCTTCACCAGCCTCGTTGCTCTTCTCTGGACTTGCTCCAGAGCCTCAACATCCTTCTTGTGGTGAGGGGCCCAGAACTGGACACAATATTCAAGGAGCGGCCTCACCAATGCTGAGTACAGAGGGAGAATCACCTCCCTGGACCTGCTGGTCACACCGTTTCTGATACAAGCCAGGATGCCATTGGCCTTCTTGGCCACCTGGGCACACTGATGGCTCATGTTCAGTCGGCTGTCAACCAACACCCCCAGGTCCCTCTCCTCCTGGCAGTTTTCCAGCCAGGCTTCTCGCAGTCTGTAGCTTTGCTTAGGGTTGTTGTGCCCCAAGTGCAGGACCCGGCATTTGGCCATGTTAAACCTCATGCTGTTGGACACTGCCCAGTGGTCCAGCCTGTCCAGGTCCCTTTGCAAAGCCTCCCTACCCTCCAGCAGATCGACACTTGCACACAGCTTTGTGTCATCTGCAAACTTGCTAAGGGTACCCTCAATGCCCTCATCCAGGTCATTGATGAAGACATTGAACAGGACTGGACCTAGCACTGAGCCCTGGGGGACACCACTCGTCACTGGCCTCCAGCTGGACTTAACACCATTTACCACCACTCTCTGGGCCCGGCCATCCAGCCAGTTTTCTACCCAGGAGAGTGTGTGTCTGTCCAGGCCAGAGGCTGACAGTTTCCGTAGCAGAATGCTGCGAGAAACTGTGTCAAAGGCTTTGCTGAAGTCCAGAAAGACCACATCCACAGCCTTTCCTTCATCGAGCAGCCGAGTGACTTTGTCATAGAAGGCGATTTCTAGCAAACTCATTAGAAATAGCTAAGACTACTAATCCAGCAGCAAGTAGGAAGAGTCTGAAGCACAAAAGGAAGTGAATCCATAGCAGATATCTTGAATATTTTAGTAATCCTCCATGTCTAGGCTAATTCCAGCAAAGCTGCTTCAAGTTCAGTCGGTGACAGGAATATCCCCAGGCAGCAGTAGAAACCATGATTGAGAGCAACCCTCTCTTGAACACCAGGCAGAAAGGGAAAACAAAGGGAACTGGGTGGTTCTTGCACAGGCATAGAGCTCTGAGGCTGAGAGCCTGGGAAATTAAACAGGGCCAGGCACTAGCAGGAAAACCCCAGGCACTTGAGGTAGCTTGTTCATGCAGTCAAAGGATAAGCAGGACCATTGGTGTGGTCTGCAAGTTCTTAGACAAGGCTTATGGGCTAGCATAGACCACCAGTAATCAACAGGCAATTCACACGCAGCCATTCTCATTATGAGATAAGACAGTTTATTGGTGTTAGACATGGACCATTCTGCCTCACTTGGCCTCACAGGCAGCAGACAGCGCCATGCATGTTTAATTTATTAATGCAGATATCCACAAAGTCATGGCAAAATCTCAGCTGCATCTGGCAAGGCATCAAGCACCATGATAGAATATCTAGTAATGGCAAAGACAGGGGCATTGTTTTCTATGTATCTGGTATTTGCAAGACATTACTCTGCCTGGAAAAGACCAAGGCACACTGAAACAGCAGCTCTCACCGACCTCCAGCTTCACTTGGGTTTGTACTTCACGGCTTGACCTCCTCTGAAGGTCCTCAGAGAAATGGAGAGCAGTCAAGCCGGCTGATTCACAGAAGTCAAAGTGTCACTCTGAGTTACGGGTAGAACAGGTAGCACCCCAAAAACACTTAAAAGCAGCCTGCCACTTCCCATCATTTCTTCTGCCAAGAACTTTGCCAGCACTGAACTGCTCAGGTTGAAATTTTTCATGCCAGGTGTTTGCCTCGGGCTGACTTTTCCTTTTTAAAGTATCAACAGAAAAAGGTCAGTGGTTTCTGAGAACTAGATTAAGTTGTTTTGTTTGTGCTTGAGGAATCATTAAAGTTGTGTTTAGAATAGAACAGTCCTTGGTGCAAGAGGTTGGTTTGGTAGAAGAGTCACCCTGGTGCCTCTTTCTTGTGAGGCGATAGCCACATCTCTTGGAGGCTGTAGCAAGTGTATATGAGTGTATGTGTATGGA
Source organism: Coccyzus lansbergi (assembly GCA_033558105.1). Classification (NCBI taxonomy): domain Eukaryota; kingdom Metazoa; phylum Chordata; class Aves; order Cuculiformes; family Coccyzidae; genus Coccyzus; species Coccyzus lansbergi. Next base: position 139,978 of record JAUMJK010000500.1, on the reverse strand, counting down.
AATCAGCAGTTTAAACAGTCAGTGACTTTCCTAGTGTCTGATGACTCTACTTCTGAAACTTCACTCCCTGCTAAAAACAGCCCTTCCCCTTGCAGGTCACAGATCCTAATCACATTGCCCAAATGCGAGCTGAATGCAATGACCAAACAAGCTCTCTTTTGGATTGGAGGATTTCATAGGCAGCTGCTGCTTAGGGTGCAGCACAGAGTGATGAACTGAAAGGCAGAGGACTACATGTCCCTTGCAGGTCACCAGTCATCACAGCCAGCAGGACTGATGCCAGAAAAAAACCAGTAATTTAGGACAAATAGTATAAGGGTGGAGAAGCGAGTCAGCAGATGTTTTGCATAAAAGAGTCAGGGGAGGTAGGACATGACCATCGCCTGGAGCTAAAGCCTGATGTGAGACCTGGATCCTGTGGCAGTAGGTTGCAGTGTGTGTTGTATATTCACTCATCAAGCCTGCTGCATGGTGGGATCCAGCTCAGAGCCTGAATGTACACCAGCACAAACGAGGCACAGGTACTGCAGACCTTCGGCCTGTGAAGCTGGTTGAGCTACTGCTGCTCCACTGATGAAACTGCTGTCCCTCTCAGTCACTTGGTAAGAAGGCACTGTAGATCCAAGGACCAAGCACACAGGTGGCTCACACCTCATCTCTGACCTTCCACTGTTTTTTTCTTTATATTTTATTGAAAGTCAAGCATAGCCCTGCGCTCCTAGAAGTATGGAGTTGACGCTGTCACACCTCTAGACAGAGCATGACTACTCCCTAAGGTGATGGCATCATTTGCTTGGTTTTGTCTGCTGCAAGCAAGATGTAGCAACAGCCTGGCTTACAGAGGTTAGATGGCAGCTTAAGTAATTAACCAGCAAATGTTCTAATGGGCTAAAATAAATGGTGCAGCAGACAGCAAAATACAATTAAAAATCATAGATTCATAGAATAACCAGGTTGGAAGAGACCCACCAGATCATCAAGTCCAACAATTCCTATCAAACACTACACCATGCCCCTCAGCACCTCATCCACCCATGCCTTAAACACCTTCAGGGAAGGTGAATCAACCACCTCCCTGGGTAGCCCATTCCAGTGCCCAGTAACCCTTTCTGTGAAAAATGTTTTCCTAATGTCCAGCTTAAATCTCCCCTGGCAGAGCTTGAGGCTATTCCCTCTTGTCCTGTCCCCTGTCACTTGGGAGAAGAGGCCAGCTCCCTCCTCTCTACAAACTCCTTTCAGGTAGTTATAGAGAGCAATGAGCTCTCCCTTCAGCCTCCTCTTCTCCAGGCTAAACAACCCCAGCTCTCTCAGCCATTTCTCATAGGACCTGTTCTCCAGCCCCTTCACCAGCTTTGTTGCTCTTCTCTGGACTCACTCCAGAGCCTCAACATCCTTCTTGTGGTGAGGGGCACAAAATTGAACACAGTATTCAAGGAACGGTCTCACCAGTGCTGAGTACAGAGGGAGAAGAACCTCCCTGGACCTGCTGGTCACACCATTTCTGATACAAGCCAGGATGCCATTGTCCTTCTTGGCCACCTGGGCACACTGCTGGCTCCTGTTCAGTCGCTGTCAACCAACACCCCCAGATCATTCTCCTGGCAGCTTTCCAGACAGACTTCTCCTAGTCTATAGCTCTGCACAGGGTTGTTATGTCCCAAGCGCAGGACCCGGCATTTGGTCTTGTTAAACCTCATGCCATTGGTCTCTGCCCAGTGTTCCAGCCTGTTCAGATCCATTTGTAGAGCCTCCCTACCCTCTAGCAGATCGACACTTCCACCCAGTTTAGTGTCATCTGCAAATTTGGTAAGGGAGCACTCAATGTCTTCATCCATGTCACTGATGAAGACATTGAACAGGACTGGACCCAGCACTGAGCCCTGGGAGACACCACTTGTCACTGGCCTCCAGCTGGATTTAACACCATTTACCACCACTCTCTGGGTCCGGCCATCCAGCCAGTTTTCCACCCAGAAGAGTGTGCGTCTGTCCAGGCCAGAGGCTGACAGTTTCCGTAGCAGAATGCTGTGAGAAACTGTGTCAAAGGCTTTGCTGAAGTCCAGTAAGACCACATCCACAGTCTTTCCCTCATCCAGCAGCCGAGTCACTTTGTCATAGAAGGCGATCAGGTTAGTTTGGCAAGACCTGCCTTTTGTGAACCTGTGTTGACTGGGCTTGACCACCCGGTTCTCTTGCATGTGCTTCATGATAGCACTCAAGATCACCTGTTCCATGACTTTCCCTGGCACTGAGGTTAGACTGACAGGCCTGTAGTTCCCTGGATCCTCCCTGCGACCCTTCTTGTAGATGGGCACTACATCAGCCAGCCTCCAGTCCAGTGGAACTTCCCCAGTCTTCCAGGACTGTTGGAAGATGATGGCAAGGGGCTTGACCAACACATCCGCCAGCTCCTTCAAGATCCTTGGGTGAATCCCATCTGGCTCCATAGACTTGTAGGGTGTCTGTACCACAGAGGCAAACAGCCCTGAGGAATACAGAACAGCACCTCTTTATGGTACTCACTCCTACAGGGGCCAGGGCCCATACAAGGCACCATCTCTAAGTGCCATTTGCCCTGATGACCCAAGCAGCATTTATCTCTCAACAGAAATTAATTTTTCATGGTAGCTGGAGCTGCAGCGTAGTGGATTTACACCCTGGACCTTGGGAAGAGGGGGCATGGGGACTATTAGACAGTGTCTCTGATACAATTTGCAAACACAACCCCACCAAAGCCTATCAATGCAAATGGAGTTCCCACAATGTACTGCTCCTCCTTGAACTGGAGGTGACCCTGCTGACCACATAAAGGTTGGTTTCCCAGCCTTTTGGGAACTATGTTACAGCAGACTAGCATTCTCTTATCCACCTTTTGTACCCATGCCTTCCTCTAACCTCCTGCCTTGAAGATTAAAACCATCAGAACTACTTTGGTTCTTCTGCCAGGGCAGTTTTCCCCCTCCAAAGGCCTGATGTGCACAGACACTGGAAACACTTGAAAGACAGGAAAGGGAAAAAAAAGCCTCCAGCCTTGCTGGAAACCCAGCCTACAGCACCAGACTAACACTGTTCTCTTTTCCAGGGTGCTCAGCTCCACAAAGAGAGGGTGATGGCCATGCAAACATGAGTTCATGTTTCTCTACAAATCCCTTTGTTACTGGAACTGTATAGACCCCGCAGAGACATCTGTGGCAGGCTGAAACTTGGTGTTTTACATGCTTTATATCAAAATCAAATCAAAGTCAGGGGGAGTACACTGAGGTTGGATGTATTTTAAGTTAAAAAGGCAAAAAATATTTGGCAAGTTTCCTTCGCTCAGTGCAGTATAAACAATTTTGGTATTTGAGAGACAAAATCTCCCATTTAATGAATGTGGCAAGTAACTGAAAAGAAGGTCAGGCTATTTTGCAGATTCAATTAAGTGCAGTACACCAAAGTCTGTCTGCGAAGTTAAACAGTTCTTTTGCAGCCGGGTCTGTGCTGGGGAGGTAAGAGGAGATACTCCTCTGGGAGGGTAGGTTTTCCCACAGCACCCAGTGAAGGGTTTTGCTATTATTTTCAGAGGGGAAAAAATGAACTCTGAGAGACAGCCTCTGGCAAAACCAGCTGCAGACATTAGCTTGCACAGCTGTCTGCCAGCCTTGGCTGTCCACCTTGTCGGCCAGCCAGAATTTATTGCTCCTCTAATAAAGTCAGCAGAAAGAAAGAAATACATGCTTGTGCCTCAGCCACTACAGCTCACATCCCCATGTGCTAGACTGAACTGCTGACGATCACTTGTTTTCAGTACGACTGCAGACTCGCAGCACTATATCCAAGGATTGGAAGAGCAGACAAGAACAGAACAAAATGTCTCCCTACCTGTGAATGGCTTAGCAGGGACTTGAAAGCCGCTATCTTAGAGTCATTATGGTTGCAAAAGATCTCCAAGATTATATAGTCCAATTGTCAGCCCAACACCACTGTGCCCACTAAACCATGTCCTGAAGCCTGAAGTGCCACGTCTACATGGTTTTTTGAACACCTCCAGGGAAAGAGACTCCACCACTTCCCTGGACAGCCTGTTCCAATGCTTGACCAGTATCCTTTGCTGTTGGAAAGGTTGGTGTGGCTATCTGCTGCCCACACCAGGGGAGGGGAGCTGTAGGCGCAGAGGATAAAGCCAGGTCTGCAGGAATCATCACTGCTCACAGCCCCACTAGCCCAGAGTCCACTGTGAAAGTAGGAGCATTGTCCATCACCGCCAGCTCGAACCAAGTATAACGAAGCCAAGAGATGTCCTGTCCCCGAGGTCCGCACTTCTGACACTGCCCTCCCCTCTCCAGGACTTAGCTCCAGTAATGGTATCACTTGAATATATAAGCAGTCTATTTTTATAATTCCCAGTGTAACCAGACCCTGTTCTTCTATGCACAGGAAAGATTTCAGTAAAATGGTGTGTGTTGAAAGAAATTAAGATAGCGAACTCAGAAAGGACAATAGTTTTTTTTTCTCAACAAAGATTTAAGAAAGCCCAGGAAATTCACACACCCAAAGCATTTATTAAAATGTGTTCCTAGAGCTGGCTTTGACTCAAGCACACCAGGAAATCAGTGGAAGCCTTTTGAATACTGAGAACAAATTGCTCAAGTATGTACCATCGTGTATGTGTAGGCATTATTCTCAGATACTGGATACTGGATGTCATGCTGAACAAAGCCACACTAAATGCTACCTGTACAAACATGAAGACTGTAGGAAATAACACAATTGTTTTGCTCTACATGATTTTAGACATAACGTGATATTATAACAACACATTGAGCCACAGCAAACAGATATAGGGTGCTGCAGGCTACCTTGAGGCTTTGCAGTTTTTTCAAGTCTAATATCGTGCAATGAAAGCTTCGGTAATACAACACTGCACTTCAGCCTCTGAATAAACCTCTCAATCTGGTTTTCAAAGAAAACAAACCTTACTTTTTGTCTCCCTAATAATTTGGATGAGCTCAGTTTGAAATAGATTTTTAAAAAAATAAAAAACAAGAATGAAAGAAAGAAACTAACTCCACTACTCAAAGAAGCCCCCAAAGCTCCTTTATGCATGTCTAACAGCCCTCCTGGGATAAAACTTCCAAAAATTGTCCCAGTCTTTCCCTGCCAAATGCCCAAACCCTGTGAGAGTGTAGAGATTTCAGGTCAGATGCACAGGGAAGACAGTTGCTGTAGAAAGTTACCTCACTGAGCTGAAGGAATGGTGTGCGTATGCTCCTTTAGCTTATGGCAAAAGCAAGATAAGGTAAATAATCGTAGCCTGCAATTAAAGATTTACTAGAATCACAACATCTAATATCTTTACCACAGACTATGCAAATTCAGCTGCTGGCTGCATGCCCCTCCTTGCATTCTAAGCGCTCCAGCATTTACAAGATCTCAGTCATTTCAACGTGTTAACTCAGAAGATAATAGTTTTGACCAAAGAGAGGCTAAGCATCTCACGGTGAATATGAGTGTCTACCACATCTGTGCTGATCTGTAGGAGCTTTTCACTCATGGGGACTTGACACTGATTCTCACTTACTGTATGAATCACAAAATCCTTACTCATGCAAGTATCACTTGCTTTTTGCAGTTGGTACTTTTGACTCTGTGAAACTGGTACATAAACACAGACTAGTCCCAGCAGTGATACAAGCAGCCTTTAGTGTTGTAGTCAGCAACATCAAGTCCAGGATGCAGATGAAAATCAAGTATCTACAAGGGACACTGGTTTTGGCTGCTTGCTTCTCCCCTCTAGGAATGAATGCTTGCTCTACAGCAAAGGTATCTGAATCAGCTGTGAAGCAGTTAGTGATGCATTGCAGCTCACTGCTTCATTCACCATAGTAAGGCAGACCCAAGACCAGTTGTCAGTGCACCCTATGCAATAAGTGATTCAGAACATACTTTACATGAGGTGGAGCAAATGGTCACAAACACTTCAGCTATCCAAGTTTTATTCTCCATGTCCTCTGTTACAGCAAACCACAAGAATATCATGAGCTTCATATCTTCTGAAACACCAGGACGTCAGCACAGCCCTGCCACGGGAACCCTGTTCCATCAGCCACACCAATGTCCCATTAAATCTTGTTTCTTCCTTTTCTCCTTTGTCACCAAACACACTAAGCAACAGCCTATGAGACACATGCCATACATCTGCATGCTCCATACATGGACTTCACTGTGTTTCTTACCTGGGTTTTGCAACTTCATCTGAGCCAAGACACTGTAATTTCCCCCTTCCCTAACAGGAACCATGCAATTGCAGAGAGATCAGACTACACTAATACTGGGACAGCAGCCAGCAGTACGCTGTGTGCCTGGCTTTTAACAGCTAAATCCTATCAAAAATAATGATGCAAATACAGGCAGTCCTCCCCAAGACATCCTATTGCTTTCAACAACCTCTCAGGAACACATAATGCTGCTGGATAGGATAAAGAATGAAATGAACGAATTGGAGACTCCTGGTTCTTAGAATCACAGAACCATAGAATAGTTCGGGTTAGAAGGGACCTTAAAGATCATCTAATTCCAACCCCTCTGCCATGGGCAGGGGACACCTGCTGCTATACTAGGCGGCACAAGGCCTCATCCAACCTGGCCTTGGACATTTTGATAGGAATGGTTGGACTAGAAGATCCGATGGGTCCCTTCCAACCTGGTTGTTCTATGATTCTATGATTTCTATGTATGCTTTTATGTATGAACAACTACTGGCTAAAGGAACAGCCCTAGGTCTGAAAGGTCAGATAGCTGTAGACATGTTCTTCAGCTGCTGTATTAAAGAGTTGCTTTCTGAGCACAGGCATGAACAGCACCAGTTTATCACCCAAACGCAGTCATGAGGTGAGTTCTACTTCAGGAATCTCATCCACTGATGTAGAACCAGTGGTCTTACAAAACATCCACATTGAAATACTTGGGGCCAGACCTATATTACCACTTAAGAGATGAACTCCCCTGTTGTCTGTAAACCTTAGATATGTTGTCTGTCTTCAATTCCCTGGGTTTCAGTAGCTTTTCAAATATCACACAGGAAGTCTGTGGGAAGCAAAATTGGGCCTTCGAAGTCCTGGCCGGTAAGTTTATCCCTACCCCTTCACCAACAGCTATGACCAGTCCATGACAACACCCTGCTCACACACTGCATGGGTACAAGCAAGGACACAAATTCCCTTCCCCATGCAGAATTAAGTTGATGGATGCAGAAGCATCCATCCTTCAGTTGTGGTACCCTGTGCCCTTGAGTACACCACCTAGTGCTCTCTGGAGTCCCTTTCTTCAATAAATGAGGACTTGGCAATTACCCTGTCCTGGCAGGGAAAGCACTCATGAGCAGACAGCCGCTCGGGGAGGTGGAAAGCACTCTCCTGCTGCTGTGTGCTTCTGGAAACTGAAGGAGAGGCCTCGCTGCAGCCCCAGCCAAGGGCTTGGGCAGTCTCTTGCTCTGCTGACCATGGCAGTAATGGGTGAGCAATCCCTGGGTTGCATCCAGCACAAGCTGCAGCACGGCTTTAGGCCATGCTGGCCACACTCCTTGGCTGCCCTGCCAGACCCCAGCACCCGCTGGCCAGGCCCTGTCATCAGAGCTGCCAAAGCTGTTGAAACCTTCCCAAGCCTGTTTCCCTGAGCCCTCCACACTCCCTTGCAAGAAGGGTGGGTAGAGGAGAAGTCCACTTGGCCACGCTTCTCTGTCCTAGTGACCCACAGTGACTCCAACAGGTTTTGTATGAGACAAATGATGGGGACTGACTGCAGCTTCCCTGAGAAAGTATCAACACTCTCCTGCATCCAAAAAATGAACAGCCAGCAAAGAGGCCTCTCTTGCAGGTCTGTGGTCAGTGTCAGGGAATCACAGAATCATAGAATAACCAGGTTGGAAGAGAGCCATCAGATCATCAAGTCCAACCATTTCTATCAAACACTAAACCATGTCCCTCAGCACCTCGTCCACCCATGCCTTAAACACCTCCAGGGAAGGTGACTCAACCACCTCCCTGGGCAGCTGTTCCAGTGCCCAGTGACCCTTTCTGTGAAAATTTTTTTCCTAATGTCCAGCCTAAACCTCCCAAATGGGACAGGGCAGAGAGGGAGGCACCTCCTTTCTCCTCCCTGTGCTCTACATTCCCATGTTTTCTCTCGTGCCTGTGCAAAGATAAATAATGAAAAACTATATTCCCCCTCCTCCTCATCAACTGGAGTTTCTTGGGGGCAAAGCTCAGTTTTCAGCTGCACAGGAGCAGAGGAGGAAGAAGGGGGAGCACAAAGAGAGCAGCATGGGAGGTGCTCCCCCTTCCTCCAGGGCTAAGTGGCTTGCACCCGTTGCAAAATCACTCCTTTAAGTGCATGTTGCAAGGAGGTTTGGCTTCAAGTTTAAAACTCACAGCCCCAGAGAACACAGGGTTTTGTTGCCTCATGCCAAACTTTTATTAGAAAATGTTTTTTCAGCTTGCAGCATAACACAGGGTAAAAACATCATCTCAGGAGACAGAACCACCCCATTTCACCTCTCAACACTGACTAAAAGGCTGTCTTGCAGGAATATGCCTTAAAGCTATGAAAGCACAAAACTTCAGCCTAGCCTAGTCAGTCTTCCTGAGGTTATAACTGTAAGAGACCTGAGAACCAGAAATGCAGAGAGCCTTCTACTTTCCCTGAGAAGAGGACACCCTCCCAATCCCTGACATCCATATTCAGAGACAAAGTTGGAAATGGAAAGAGAAACAAAAAAGAAGTATTTTAAGAACTCCATAATCTTTATTAAGCACTTTTCGTACAGAAACTTCCCAAGATCCAAATCAAGATCCAGTCCAGTCAGTGACAAACTCTCTACAAAGACATCTCATGTCCATCCCCCTGGGACAGCAAGCAAGCAAGACTTGCTCTTGGAAAAGATTCCTGTATTGTTTTTTGGGGTAGAAATGGATCATTTGAGATGGATGAAGTGAACAGCAAGAAATTTGGTTCTGCCTGCAATTCCCTAACTGTATCCAGTGTGGGTCAGACTCATGGATCATGGCTTGCGTACTCCAGAGGAGGGGCAGCCTGCATGCTCTTTGTGTCCCCCTTGTTCCCAGGACAGACACCTCTGTGCAAAACAAACCAAGTCATGCCTAGAAACAGACTCTGATCTAAGAAAGAGCTCTCCCTCCTGTCAAAGCCTAGTTCATACACCAGTCCCTGCCGTGACAAAAGTAGTAGGAATCAGAGCAACAGCATTATGTGCCAGCGCTCACATGAGACTTCACTGTGCATGGAGACATGCTCATTGACGTCAGTCACAGCCTTTAACAGCTCTCAAGCCTCAGTTTTGCAAACTGTCACTACTTGGCTTAGGTATTTTAAGTGCAGGCATGCAAGAGGCCACGTATTTTTCTCACTACTGCATTAGCAGACTACGTTAGCTGCTCTCCCTGCCTCAGGAACTTGTGCACTCAAATTGGCCCATGAGGCCGACAGCCAATTGGTTTGGTGCAAAGGGCCCTGCAACAGCAAGGACACTGTGCTCTGGGTGCTGATCCGGCAGGGTACAAGCTCTAGCAGGGCTTGACCGAGGAGCTGCCTGCCAGAGAACAGGCTTCAGGCAGCCTCAGAGATGCAACACAGCCCTTTTCCTTTTTTTTTTCTGCTGCAGGGCATGAGCTGTGCTGAGCGAACACCCTCCACTAACCTCCAACTCTGTCAAGTCTCAGGGTTGAGAAAAGTCTAAATACTGAGCTTTAAGTTAAGCACATATTAAAGGAAACCTCAAACCAAGACTTTAGCTGGTAAAGACAGCAGTGATTTTGTGTACTGTGGAAAGACTGCTATTATGAAAACCTCACTGGTTATGCTTCCTGATAGTTAGTGCTGTGTGTGTTAATGTACACAAACTCCCTAATATTAAATTAGGGATCATACTGGTTTTGTCTTTCTTGTTGTTACAAACAAGACAGTTGCTTGGCCAACTGGACACCCACAAGTCTGTGGGGCCAGATGGGATACATCCTAGGGTTTTGAGGGAGCTGGCGGATGTATTGGCCAAACCCCTTTCCATCATCTTCCAGCAGTCCTGGAAGACTGGGGAGGTACCTCTGGACTGGAGGCTGGCTGATGTAGTTCCCATTTACAAGAAGGGTAGCAGGGAGGATCCCAGGAACTACAGACCAGTCAGTCTGACCTCAGTGCCAGGGAAAGTCATGGAACAGGTGATCCTGAGTGCTATCATGAAGCACTTACAAGAGAACCGGGTGATCAGGCCCAGTCAACATGGGTTTACCAGAGGCAGGTCCTGCCAAACCAACCTGATCGCCTTCTATGACAAAGTCACTCGGCTGCTGGATGAGGGAAAGGCTGTGGATGTGGTCTTTCTGGACTTCAGTAAAGCCTTTGACACAGTTTCTCACAGCATTCTGCTACGGAAACTGTCAGCCTCTGGCCTGGACAGACACACACTCTCCTGGGTAGGAAACTGGCTGGATGGCCGGGCCCAGAGAGTGGTGGTAAATGGTGTTAAGTCCAGCTGGAGGCCAGTGACAAGTGGTGTTCCCCTGGGCTCAGTGCTAGGTCCAGTCCTGTTCAATGTCTTCATCAATGACCTGGATGAGGGCATTGAGGGTACCCTTAGCAAGTTTGCAGATGACACAAAGCTGTATGTAAGTGTTGATCTGCTGGAGGGTAGGGAGGCTTTGCAGGGGGACCTGGACAGGCTGGACCACTGGGCAGTGTCCAACGGCATGAGGTTTAACACGGCCAAATGCTGGGTCCTGCACTTGGGGCACAACAACCCTATGCAGAGCTACAAACTGAGAGAAGCCTGGCTGGAAAACTGTCAGGAGGAGAGCGACCTGGGGGTGTTGGTTGACAGTCGACTGACCATGAGCCAGCAGTGTGCCCAGGTGGCCAAGAAGGCCAATGGCATCCTGGCTTGTATCAGAAACGGTGTGACCAGTAGGTCCAGGGAGGTGATTCTCCCTCTGTATTCAGCACTGGTGAGGCCGCTCCTTGAATATTGTGTCCAGTTCTGGGCCCCTCAGCACAAGAAGGATGTTGAGGCTCTGGAGCAAGTCCAGAGAAGAGCAACGAGGCTGGTGAAGGGGCTGGAGAACAGACCCTATGAGGAGTGGCTGAGAGAGCTGGGGTTGTTTAGCCTGGAGAAGAGGAGGCTGAGAGGAGACCTCATTACTCTCTACAAGTACCTGAAAGGTGGTTGTGGAGAGGAGGGAGCTGGCCTCTTCTCCCAAGTGACAGGGGACAGGACGAGAGGGAATGGCCTCAAGCTCCGCCAGGGTAGATTTAGGCTGGAGATTAGGAGGAGGTTTTTCACGCAGAGGGTCATTGGGCATTGGAACAGGCTGCCCAGGGAGGTGGTTGATTCACCTTCCCTGGAGGTGTTTAAGGCACGGGTGGATGAGGACTTGAGGGACTTGGTTTAGTGTTAGATAGGAATGGTTGGACTAGAAGATCCGATGGGTCCCTTCCAACCTGGTTGTTCTGTGATTCTGTGATTCTGTGAAATTCTATTGCCCAAGGCTGCATAGATTCCCTGTAATAGCACATGGAGATGCTCTGTCACCACAGGGCAAGGGCGGGCTGAGAGAATGGGCTGCAGTGTGTGAAGATCCAGTACTGAGTAAGGGATTAGGAGGCATACCTTAATGGGAGATGGTTTGAGGAGCTCAGACTGTCTCAGTTGCCAAAAACAAGACTGGAAGCAGTTGTTGTCGCAGACCACAGTTACAGTAGTGGAGAACAGACACGCTGTACTAAAGGCCTCTCCTGTTCAGTGGATTAAACTCAAGATTCAGCATTCGGAGACCAAAACTAGACAAATGCAAGCCAGAAATGAGATGTAACAGCATGAGGGTAATTAAACACTGCAGCAACATACCAAATGCTGTAGTATTTTCCATTACTGGTAATTACTTAATCAAGACTAGATGTTTAAGACACACTTTAGAATTCAGAGCAAATGGAATCAATGAAAGGGCTGCATATATGGGCTATATTATGCAAGATGGCAGAAGAAGTGAAGCACAATAGTTCCTTCTGGCCTCACCATCTACTAATCTGTGGGGATAATTGCCCCTTTTAGTGTCAGTGGAGTTGGTAGACAGCCCTATTTTTAGTGAGTCACAATCATGTTTACATGAAATAGTAATAATAACACCTTGTGTTTCACTCACACCTCTAATCTGAAGTTCTCCAAGCTCCTTACTGTCACTGTGTCAGTAAGCCTGACAATCCACTGGCTGATAAATTAGCATTAACATCCTCCTTTCATCCAGCTTGAACTTTTTCAGAGTAGCTAATCATCTGCTTACTATCTGCATGAGAAACAGGCTACCTGTAATCTTAAGCACCTACTTTGAGGCCTCTCAGTGAGAAAAAATTCACAGGGGAGCCTTTCAGGTCTCAGGGTGGGAAGTGGCTGCCCAGCAGCTGCCTACTCCAGCTGCTGATCCCCAGTATATATTTTACAGTGCTCAAAAACTCCGTGTAACTTCCCTAGAAAAAAATCTAGTAACAATATTTTTAAGACCATAAGTCAGCAGTTAAGATGTTAAATAATAACATAAAAACCTCTGAGAGAGAGAACGTCTTCTAGTTGCTTTAACAAACATCTTCATGCATGACAGACAGACAAAAAAAAAGTAATTTCCATTAGTTACCATGACAACCTATGGAAAATTGCTAACCCATCTTCTCTCCCTTGTCAACCTTTGGAAGACCCATTAGGGAAAGCAAGCAACTATGGCCCATGTGAGATTCTCTACTTAGCCACAACACAGAGCTCCCAGGCAAATCTGCACTGCCACAATGTCAAGTGCTCCCCTTACAGCACATCTCCAGTTCATCTCTGAGCTACAAATGCTGGAAAGATGCTTGCTGCTCCCCTCCAAGAACAAATACACTCCAGAAATGCCACCCCAATGTGAGACCCCAGCTCTCCTATCTTATGCCCCTCTCTCTGGCTCCACAAAAGCATTCAACCATCACTTCCTTCTCATCTGTGGGCTCTTGGTTTTCATCTTAAACATGGCTCATACAAGCTCTTTTGGCATATCTTTACTGCCTGGCAAGAAATTACTGCATCACACAGCAATTCTGACCCACATTTTATCACCATTTCCCTTACTATTATTATCAGTGTTGATAAGGATAATGACCCTCTGCAGTGCCTGCTGCACCTTCTACATAAGAGCTTTTGAAAACTTTTCTTAGCAGGAATGCATTCATCTTCATAAACCCATCTGAGAGGCACAGCACTGTCGTTATCCTTGTTTTACAGATGTGAAACTGCAGCTTAGAGGAATTAGGTGCTTTGCCCAAAGCCTACATACATCATGGCATGAAGCTAAGAGGGAGAACAATAGGTCTGGAGAGAAGATCCATTTGCATTTTCTTGATGCCTACAGGCTCTGAACTCTTTGAACCACAAATACTCAGTCTCCTTTAGTCCCTCCATCCTGCCAAAACCCCACAGCACATAAATCTAAACCTGAAAAATACCCAAAACAGCAGTCATCTCTGTTTAATGGTGTTCTAGTGTTGACCTTGCATCTGCCTCCAGGATGACCTAACTCACCCCAGTGTCTGGATGTGTGCTGCTGAACGGTACAAGAGCTTGGCAGTGATTTGTGAGGAAGCATTAATGCCCAGCTGTTCTCCCGTTGGTTTTCACGTGTGCGAAGTTAGAAGTGGCCCAGGCACTGCACTGCCACTCTGTGATTTCTGGCTATTCCTATACCACAGTGAGATTCAACACACACCCAGTAGCATCCAAAATCTCCAAATAATCCAGATTGATTGCAAGTTTTCCTGCACTCCCTTCTGCTTCATCATCCCAGGTCTGGGTTGCAGGAGTTACTAGCAAGATGCTCTGTAACAGGGCTGAGTATGGTGGCTCTGTGCGTGTGCCTATATGTGCACATAAGGGACAACCAAACACATTTTGCGCCCCACGATTAAGCATGTTTTGGCTCGCTTTCCTCCACAACACTCTCCTGGGGGACTGCACACAGCTCTGAGTGCAAGAAGGGAAGGACAAACCATAAAGCATGAAGCCGAGCAACAACAAGCTGTTCTACAAGTTGCTTCCCACAGGTTCCTGTCTCAAGGCTGATCGTATTTGGTGGCTACGAAGGTATGAACTATGATCAAAGAGGAATACTCATAAAATGCTTCTCTGGTCTGTAGCAAAAGCTGAACTCACACTGGAGCTTTTCCCTCAAGTAGGGTAATAACTACTCCACCACAGTGTCTATTTTTACAAACTTTAGAGAAACATAGTACTTGTAGGAAATTAATATACTTCACTAAATGGGGCTGAAAGTGGCTGTTGAATTTAAAAGTTATTTGTGAACATACCACAAACAGAGAGTAAGATCACATAAAGCTGTATTTCTTTAGGTAGCCAGGGAAAAATGTTCTGCTTTGACAGGAGGAAGAAAACTACAAGGAGATTAAAAGAGGTGGGTTAAGTATATTGCTGAGTGGCTCCATAAACCGGCTATGCACACAACATGGAGGTAATTGTGCAGGGAAGGCACTGATTGGCATTGAATCTGGGAGCGTAATAAGGACCGTTGGGACAGAATGAGAAGATTAATGATATCTTTGTTCATTCAAGAGGACCACGAAGATAAACTCACTGACTTTGAGATATTCCAGAGCATGGTATCATTTTTCACAGAGCAGGAAGGGGGCATCACTTATCGGGGATGTGTAAAACTCGATTTGACAAGACACTAATGGTTATGGTTTGTACAAGCAGCTACTGATCCCAGGGTATCCAGTGATACCTTGTAAAAGAAAAAGGTTTTTCTTTTCTAAAGGGAGATGCTTTGAATGATCTCACAGAATGACTGGGTTGGAAAAGACCTCCAGGATCCTTGAGTCCAACTATTCCTATCAACCACTAAACTATGTCCCTGAGTACCTCATCCATCCATGCCTTAAACCCCTCCAGGGAAGGTGACTCAACCCCCTCCCTGGGCAGCCTCTGCCACTGCCCAATGACCCTTTCTGTGAAATTTTGTTTTCTCTTGTCCAGCCTGAACCTACCCTGGCAGAGCTTGAGGCCATTTCCTCTTGTCCTGTCCCCTGTCACTTGCGAGAAGAGGCCAGCACCCTCCTCTCCACAACTTCCTTTCAGGAAGTTGTAGAGAGCAATTATGTCTCCCCTGAGCCTACTCTTTTCAAGGTTAAACAACCCCAGCTCTCTCAGCTGCTCCTCATAAGACTTGCTCTCCAGCTCCTTCACCAGCTTCGTTGCTCTTCTCTGCACACGTTCCAGAGCCTCAACATCCTTCTTGCAGTGAGGGGCCCAGAACTGAACACAGCATTCGAGGTGCAGAAAAGCATTTTATTTCAAAAAGCATTATCTCATTTTTCACTAACCCCTCTGAAAAGCTTGGCGAAACACATGGGCTGCAAGAATCACCCTGCAAGTGTGCGTGTGTCTTCCCACATACAATTCTCAGGTGAACAAAGGCCTATGGAAATGTCTCTCACCTTCCTGAAAATGCTCCTTTCAGCTGGGCAGGGCTGGTCACACTGCCCCACCTATAGCTCAGCAGTCAATGTGTCCAAAGAGGCTCTGCAGCACCCACCAGTGTGTGCCACTGGCCACACTGCAGCCCTGACCCTGCAGCAGGTCAAACATGGGAATCTCCTTGCCAGGGACAGCACAGGCCACTTGCCCAGCCTTGGTCATGGGAAGGGCAATGTGCCACTTTGTGAGCAAAGTTCAGCCCGTGTACAAGCCCGGGTGCCAAGGTTTACCCTTTATCTGCATGCTGGGTATAAATCAGGCAGTTAAAGTTAAAGAAAAAAATTTTGAAAATTACTGCCTCCTTACCCTTACACATCATCCCCTTCCAACAGGGCTAGAGCTCAGTCCAGGGGACAGAAGAAATGGAGCTCCATGAAAAAATGGAGCCTTTGTTGCTCCATCTTCTCTGCTGTCTGCCCACTGGGCAACTGGAGAAGCGGAGTGCTGCCTGAAGAAGATTAGGCGATAATACTCACACAGCATTCATCCTCTAAGGTCTGGAATAATACCCCAGAGCTTGCATCATGCAGAGCAGACACACTGCCCTCAGACTGGAATACTGTGGCTTTTCCGCCAAGTTGAAGGCAATGCTTTCGACGTGAATGCCTGGTCCCCTGCCACCTTAATCTTCCAGAGCCCTGGGTTTGAATGTGCAAGCTGTAGACTGGAGCTGGGTCACAACCTTTTCAGTTATCCCTGAGGAATTTTACTCACCCAGACAACGAAATAATCCAGACATAGCAAAAGTTCCCTAAAGAAATCCCTTCCTCCTACATATAAGGAAACGAGACAACAATTCCAGCCCCTCATACTTCAGCTTCCTCAGACACAAACACAAAGAAGTGGCCAAAACATAGAAGGGAAAGAAAGTCTCAGAGCAGCAAGGAGCATATATGCAGAGTTACATCATGCAGCGGGAAAGCTCTTGGCTTCAGGCTACAACTACCAGCACTTAAATGGCAGGGGCCACTCTAGCATGGAGGTGGCACCCTGCCAAGCACCATCTCCCTGATCGATTCATCATTGGGAAAGCAGCAACAGACTCCACCATCAAAACCATCTCTGGACAGTATGGTGCTAGAGGCCAATCTGGCACCTCTCCAGGGTCTGCCAAACGCTTCCTCTCACGTCTGACCTGGCAGATGGTCAGAAACTCCTTGTTCTGCCCCTCCAATGCTAATGCCTCAAAATGCCTTGCCCTGGCAGCAGAGTGATGAGGAAAGAGTGGCCAAGGGCAGTGGTCAAGTTGGCAGGAAGAATGTAGCCCATGAGTTCCTGTGTTAAGACAAGTACATCTCCCCATTAGAGGCAGCCCACCCTTGTCATCCCACTTTTGCTTCCTTCTTATCCAAGATTTTAACATCCTCTTCTTGCCTCCCCCAACTCGGCAGACTTGAGAAGACCATTTCAGGTTTGAGTCTTACTCCTGCCACAGGTATCTCTGCAGCAAGTCCTTCCATTACCTCCCCAGGTCCCCTTACAGATAGAGAAACAAAGTTGTTTCTGGCTATAGAGCATCTTTGAAGCTATTGCTGTTTCTTGAAAACTTTCATGTGGGGGGAAAAGCCAATTAAGCATAGGAAGCTCCACCAAGCATCCATATTCCCCAGGTCTCTTGATTCCGTCTCAGGACTCTGAGTGAAGAACAGTAATGGGATCAGGAGGAACACATACTGGCTAGGGACAACTAGCAGCTGGTGACTAACAGCCATTCAATTGGTCCTTCTTTGCATGGAGCATAAGATGTGCAAATCTTCTTCTCCTACCAACGAAACCCAGCTGCTTTGCCTTGTTTTAATCTGTTTCTCTCCATGGCTCCTTCGGGCTGGTTTGTTGCTTTCTGCATTGCAAGGCTCTCCACAGAGATATAATCAAGAGGGAAAAAACCTCAAATCCATATGCTTACAGCTTTACTGCTGTGTAACAGGGCTGCAGAATGAAATGAGGGAAGGATAAAGGAGAAGTAACATCAAGAAAAGTTGTTTCCTATGGGATCCGTTACAGAGTGTCACAGTATTTAAAGAAAGTGGCTAGAGGTCCATCTCCACGACAGCGGTTGACAGGATACAGCCAAGGGAAACACTGTACAGAAAGCCATCCTGCAGAGACCACACAGAGATGAATGAGATGAGTTATAACAAGTCTTTCAACCTCACGGTTTTCCTAGGACACTGGGCATTTTCCTCGGAAGCACTGGCATTCTCTTTCCAGTGAGACAAAAACCAGATTCCAGTTTTCAAGCAGTGTTCAGTTTCTTCTGCCCAAATATCTGCTTAGCTGCAAACAGCGCAAATGTGGAATCTACCTACAGCTGAGCCAAGGAGACACCAAATCCCTCTATAGGCATCCACCCCAGACCCTTTGTCCTTCCAAATAAGCTGGTCTGAGAGGAGCCTCCAAATTGTTCCAACTAGTCCCCTTGACGTGCTCCAAACAAGGTGTGGGTGTTTCGGCCCAGATCAGAACTGGAGCACACTTGAGAGAAAGTAGTAAGAAAACATCATGCAATTGCTGCTTGTGCTGCAGTTATCTCTGCTTTAATATCGATAGAACAGAAGCCTTCAGGCCTGTTTATCTGCCATTTGTTTATTTACCGCTGCAAATGCCTAGGAATTACAGTCAGAGCCCCACAGATGAAAGCAAATAAGCCCCTGCTCTAACCAGCTCACATCTAACTTAGCATACAAGCTGTGGCAAAATCTACAGCCTCTGGGAAAGTCTAGCTGTATATAAACTCATGCGTGCCTCCCAGATGCAGCTTTGGAAGGAACTATGCTTCACAGCATAACAGCAGTCTGCTCTTTTCTTTTGCTAAACTTGGAGACAACGCTGTGAGGGACAAATCTCTCTGAAGAAATGCCATTTTTTCATAGGTTAGCTTAGACATCATAGTACAGCAGAAGCTGACTCCCCTGAGAAGACTGATGCAACCCAACTAAATAAGGCATTTCTGGGAACCAATCTCATCTAGCTCACAGGATATGTGGCAAAAACACAGCCTGGTTAATAGGAGTCTCATGAGCCTGGAAAGATATATCTAGCTGAGATTTGTGACAAACTCTCTTCTACACAAAGAGAAACATTCCTCAGCTCATGTAACACCACACAAGAAAGATCAAAGGTGCCCCAGTGCCTCCTGATGGGTAAGCAGCTGTACTAATAACAGCAGCTGGAAATGCAACAGGAGACTCTCAGTCAGTCCTTTCCTCTTGTGCCGGGAGCAGAGCTGCCTCTCAGGCAGCCCCCTGTTAATTACCGGCAAGGAATTTGCACTCTGGCAGATAAAGTCATTCTCTCAGCTACAGTGCATTTGCACAAAGCAGCTTGGAACTGACAGCAGTTCCATCTGAGAAGCAGCATCAGGGTGCCACACACAAGTGTGTGCTACGTGACGTTGCTTCTGCTTCAGAGCTTACGCCATGCATGCTGCTGTTCAGAAGTTATGGTCCTTTAAAGACAGCTGGGGGTGAGTGGCGCTTAAACACTTGCACATGGGGCATTTGGCCAGCAACTTCAGCACAACACGAGATGCCTCAGACAGAACTGCTTGGTTCGTCTCCCAGACTCTGATCCCCAGCACAGCAGCTGCCCGACGGCACAGCATGCACCTCAAAACCCAGGCTTTGCAGAGATGAGCTTTTGCTGAATGGTCTGGATAGAATCACGTTTTCCCTGCCTCACCATATGCTTACTGCCTTGAGGCACAACTCCAGAAATGCCTGGTCTGGCACTCAAGGGCAGGACTTCAAGCATGAAGATGTCTATTACTCCCAAAACACCTTGAAGAGAAAAATGGATGGATTTTTTCCTTCCACTAGAGGCTGAGGGTGTGCCTGCTAGATTCGACCTGGGAAGTTAGTTTGATTACACTAGTGGGTTACTGTGTCTTACTGCACAAAAACAGTGCATATTAAGAACAGTTTGAGTTACTCACCTGATTGGCACCACAATGTCTTTTCTTTCCGCTGCACTGGACAAAATACCAGTAAGAGGGCCGATCTATCCACTTATCTATCCTCTTATCACTCAATTTCCAAGGCAAACGAGCCCTCTTAAAATGATAGCTTCCAGGCCAAATACATCCTATTACATTAGGATCTCAACTTTCTTTTATTCCATTTAATTTATTATGACAGCAGTTTTTACTCCTCACCACTTCAAAAACGTAGGAACAACTTATCCAGAGCAAGCTGACGATGCCAGCCAGCCTGTGTGAATGGCCAAATGGAAGGAAGTATACTAGGTTTTATGGAGACCAGTTGAACTCCTGGCTCCATCTTCATATGCCATGGGGCACACAAGCACTCTGCTGACAAAAGGGGTACAGGACTTAGAATCATAGAATAGTTTGGGTTGGAAGGGACCTTAAAGATCACCTAGTTCCAATCCCCCTGACATGGGCAGGGACATCCCACTAGACCAGGCTGCCCAAGGTTCCATCCAACCTGGCCCTGAACACCTCTAGGGATGGGGCATCCACAGCTTTTCTTGACAACCTGTTCCAGTGTCTCATCACTCTTATGGTGAAGTTCTTCAATATATAAAACATAAATCTCCCCTCTCCAGTTTATACAGGTCTCCATCTGGACTTAGAGCCATTGATCACTACTCTCTGAATATGATCATTCAACCATTTTCTTGTCCACTGAATGATCCACCCATCAAACGCATAGCTCTCCAGTTCAGAGAGAAGGATGTTGTGGGGGACTGTGTCAAAGGCTCTAAAGAAGAGAGAGATCACATCCGTTGGTTTACCTGTGTCCACTTCTGCAGTTACCCCATCAGAGAAAGCCACTAAGTTGGTCATAAAGGATTTGCCCCTGGTAAAGCTGTGATGGCTGCCATTAATCACCTTCATGTCCTCTAGCATAGCTTCTACGAGGATCTCTTCCATGACCTTCCCAGGCACAGCCTGGGGAGGCTGTCAGGTTGGGAGTTCCCAGGGTTGTCTTTTCTACCCTTTTTAAAAATAGGCACAATGTTACCCTTCTTTCAGTCACCAGCGACTTCTCTTGTTTGCGATGACTTCTCAAATATCATGGAGAGTGGCTTGGCAACCACACAGGCCAATTCCCTTAGGACTCTGGGATGCATCTCATCAGGTTCCATAGATTTATACATGTTCAGGTTCCTCAGGTGGTCATGAACCTGATCCTCCTCTACTGTTGGAGGGGGTTTACCCGCCCTAGTCACCATCTTGCTATCCCATGACCCAGGAAGGGTGAGGAGAGTGGTTATCAGTGAAGACCGAGGCTAAAAAGTTGTTAAGTACCTCAGCCTTCTCCTCATCTGTTGATACGAGGTCACCATTCCCAACTATTAACTGGGGTATGTTCCCTTTAACCTCTCTCTTTTGGTTGACGTACTTAGAAGGGGTTGAGTGTTGCCCTCACTATCTGCATAAGCAGTCAAGTTGGATCAAGAGGAAGCACTCAAGTGAGTCAAGCAAACAGAACTCAGCCAAAACCTTTGTCTTTTCTTCCCCCCCACAGCATCCTGTTTCAGCTTTTCACTCAGAAAAGTTATAGAGGGAAAAGTAGGTGCAGTAAAAAAAAATAATCCCGGGGTTACAACAGATGTAGACACTGCAAACGTTGCTATTAGAAGAGGTTGTAAATCTGCCTCCAGATGCTTGTCGTCACTGTGTTGCTCGGGGTTTACAGCCCCCTCAGATCTGTCAGTAGATTCCTCGCAAGAGGAGATCCTCTGGCCCTCCTCCTCTAGCCCTTTTTAGCCAAAATGAGACAAATCAGATGAAACTTCTTTACATAACTCTTTCCAAAGGCTGGCTCATTTGGCCAGAAATGGGTTAAGAGAATAGTCACAGGTCCCAGGGGTTAATATGAACAGCCAGAAAACTGGCAAGGAGCAGAGGGCAGGCCAGGGCAGTGACCTCTCCTCTTGGCAAGGCTGGATTCAGGAAAAGACTTCTGTCCACAGTAATATACTCACTGCTGGCATAAACCTCCTTGCTAACAACTAAAATTCATGGTGAAAACAATTTTTATGATGATTCTCAATCAGGTTTAAATCAAAATGAAAACAAGAAAACGCCTCAGTCATATTTTGAAATAAGCATCCTGGTGAGACATATAACAGTGCTGGTATAATTACAGTGGTACCATCAGTGGAAATGCTCCCGTGCACCACCCTTCAGATGCCATGGACATGATCAAACAGTAATTGGACTCCTCTCCATGCTAACTAGGTAACTTACCCCAGCAGGTTATGAACAACTGATTAACTTTTAATATATTCATCAGACATTTCGAGCCTCTCCCTTTTCCTTTATCGTGATGGATGCTTCCCAAACCCCACTCCATCTGCTTTGGAAAGCCCCAGCTGAGAACATAAGTAACTGAATCTCTCCAGCATCCCTGTTAATATGAGTGAACGGCTGCCTCATTGAGAGTTTGACCCAGGAAGAAAGATATAAAAAGGGCTGTCTGAAGCTGGTAGTTGGCTTCCATCCGAGGAGTACAGTTCACCGTCTATTGCTCTTGTGACTATTACTGAACTGGGCCAAGAAAAGCTCCCAAGTTTTGGCACGTCTCAGATTTTCCAGTCTGCACAAAGTCATGCCAGGAACATTTACTGAAGCAATTTCTTTCTCTCTTTAAAGACTCTACTTATGCACCTAACAATGCTGTAGAAATGAGTGTTGTACAAAAAAGCTCAGTACAGTTCAGATATAGTTTTGCTGATGAAAGGATTGGAAGCTTAAGACTTTAGTGTTAATATTCGAAACATACTGCATGGCACAAAGTGCAAACAGCAGCAGAAACAGAAGAAATAAAGAGGTTACCACTTCCAAAATCTGGAAGAGAGAAAACCACACAGGAAAATGCCACACTGATCTTACTAAATGCCAGTGATGCAGGATAACAGTAATAAGAAACATTTCTAAGCAGGCAACCGTCAAAGTCATCTCTGAAATGCAAGCAGCTCACCTTCAGACAGAGCCCACTCCCTAGAAAACAAGAAGGTCTAGATATCCCAGAGGGTGAGATACTACCTGTGAGTGGACTGACGGTCACCACTTGGCAGCTACTACTAGCAACAAGGAATCAAAATCAACTCTGAAACAAAAGTAGTTTGAGGTGTCAGTTTTCCCTGTCATCAGACCCAAACCTGACTCATCACTCTCACATATTACTGAATTGAACCAAAACGTTCACTGCTTTGACACTTGGGCAGCTACCCCTAAAAACAGTCAAATGATTAATTTATCCACTCAAGCATGAACTGGCCTTTAAAACCAAGTTTTGAATATTTCAGCTGCACATTCTTCTTACTTTCAGTTTTCAGACGGGGACACTGAGGCAGAGAGACATGACAGTACTTACACTTTGGAAGCCATCCAGGTTCTCCAAATTAGAGTACGTTAAGCAAAAAGCAGGATTGAGCACTTCAACTGCATCAAAATAATGTTAGTGGCACCAGTGAAATCAGAAACCAAGGACCAAACAAATCTTGGCTATGTTCCTCCTAGTTACTGACTTCAAGACGCTTTACTCAGACCACTGCCATCACTATTTAGCTGTTACTGTAATTCGTTTTATGGATGCACTGCTGTGCACTTCCTTCCAAGAGAGGTTTTGCTGTACATCGACCAGAAGTGGTTAAAGTTTACTTAGGTTTCCTAAGAAAATGAATAAACCCAGTCTGGTTTTTTCAGGACAGTGTTGGAGAGCACGCATGGAAATGCTGACTACATAAGTATGTCACGCTTTGGGAAGAAAGTGTATTACAATATTATCATGTACAAGCAGATGTGAAGAGCTAGCTCACACTCTAGGCTCAGTCCTGCTCCCGTTGGCTGTCACGACAGCCATGACTAGAGCTAGCTTGACATTATTGGCTTACAGTTGTCTTCTCTCACCTCTGCTCCTCACGTGCCCCGACACAGGCATTGTTCACCCCTTCAGCAAGCGGTTGGCAGCAGTGGGGAGTTTGCCAAAATGCTTTGCTTACGGGGGGACAGCGCAACAGCGATGGGTTTCACTAAACCCCATTTTGCTTCCATAACCCAGACAGTGTGGTCCATGGGTGGGAGGCAGGAAAAAAAAGGAATGGAGGGAAATCAGATGTTTTTATGCATTTTTTCGTGCAATGCTCGAGGGTGGGGCTCACCATCTGGGAGAAATATGTAGGGTGAAAAAATGCAGGCGGGGAGGATGAGCTGCCCCCCGCCTCCTGAAGCAGGATCGCTTCCCTCTGAAAAGCAGGCTCAGCCTCCCTCCCTCCCCAGCCCAGCTTGAGTTCATTTTCCTCAAATCACTTCCACATTTCCCCTGCCGTAATGATCAAATATTTTGTTTCTGACCTCACTTTTTTTACGGAGGCCACCACAAGCGGGAATTCAGGCACCGCTTATTTTCTGTCAACAGAGCTTTCATGGGGTGGGGGAGTGAGCTGGGGGCTTTCAATGTCATTGCAGGAAAAGAAGGGAAAGGAAAAAAAAGAAAGAGGGAAGATAAAAAAGAGAGGGAAGAAAAAATAGAAAGAGGGAAGATAAAAAAGAGAAGGGAGGAAAAAAGAGGAGAGAAAGAAAAGAGAAAGAGTGGAGGGAAAAAGAGAGAAAGAAAGGGGAAGGGAAAAGAGAAAAAAGGGAGAGGAAGGAAAACAAGACGTGAGGAAAAGGAGAGAGGGAAAAAGAGTGTGAAGGGAAAAAAGAGGGAGGCAAAAACAGAAACAGAGAGGGAGGAAAAGAGAGGGAGGGAAACAAGGGAGGAAGGGAAAAAAGAGAGAGGGAGGGGTACAAGAGAGGGAGGGATAAATAAGGGGGTAAAAGAGAGAGGGGGAAGAGAGTGGAGAAGAGGGAGGGGAAAAATGAAAGGGGAAAAGGAGAGAGGGGGAAAGGGGGGAAGGTAAAAAGAGAGGGAGCGAAGAGAGAGGGAGGGGAAAAAAGAGGGAGGGGAAAAAAGAGGGAGGGAAGGAGGGGAAAAGAGAGAGGGAAGGAGTGGAGAAGAGGGAGGGGGAAAAGAGAGGGGAAAAGGAGAGAGGGGGAAAGGGGGGAAGGTAAAAAGAGAGGGAGGGAAGAGAGAGGGAGGGAAAAAGAGGGAGGGAGGGATGGAAGGAGGGGAAAGAGGGAGGGAAGGAGGGGAGAAGAGAGAGGGAAGGAGGGGGAAGAGAGAGGGAAGGAGGGGGAAGAGAGAGGGAAGGAGGGGAAAAAGAGAGGGAAGGAGGGGAAAAAGAGAGGGAAGGAGGGGAAAAAGAGAGGGAAGGAGGGGGAAGAGAGTGGGAAGGAGGGGAAAAAGAGAGGGAAGGAGGGGAAAAAGAGTGGGAAGGAGGGGGAAGAGAGTGGGAAGGAGGGGAAAAAGAGGAAAGGAGGGGAAAAGAGAGAGGGAAGGGGAAGAAGAGAGAGGGAAGGGGAAGAAGAGAGAGGGAAGGGGAAGAAGAGAGAGGGAAGGGGAAAAAGAGGGGAAGAGAAAGGAGGGGGGGGGGAAGAGAAAACGAAGAAAAGAGAGGGAAGGAAAAGAAAGAGGGAAGGTGGTGAAAAGAGAGAGGCAGAAAGAGAGAGCAGGAGAGGACGGGGATGCCAAGGGAGCAGGACGGGAGCCGGGGGACGGAGGGGGGCGGCGGCCCGCAACTTCCCTCCCGGCGCGGCTGCTACTTTCCCTCCATCCCGGCGGCTCCGGGCGTGCCGGGAGCGGGGGCGCCGCGTCGGGAAAGGCCAGGAAGGTCCCCCAGCTCCTTCCCCATCCTCCCCGCCCCCACCCCGCTCCCTCCCGCCCGGGCTCCGCTCCCACCTCTGCCCGCAGGCGGGCGACGGCCAGCAGGGCGCAGAGCAGCGGCAGAGTTTTCCAGATCTGGAAAGAGAGAGGGAAGAAGATGAGGGGGGGGGGGGGGAAGAGTGGGGAAAGGCGGCGAGAGCGGGGCCGGGGGCGAGCGGGGCCGCGGCCGAAGTTGCCGGCCCCGGCTCTCACCATGCTGCGGGCGGTGCGGGAGGCGCCTTTCCCCGGCTCCGGCTTCGCTCTCTCGCTCGGGAAGGCGAGGGAAAGGAAAAGGGGGAGGGCTCCCCAAACCCCGACCCGCCGGCCCCCGCGGCTCCGCCCCCGGGCAGACCCCCGGGCCGCCTCCTCCCCGCCCCGGACCCCGCAGGCTCCTTCGGCTCCGGCATCCCAGCCGGCCCCGAGGTGTCCAGGGATGGGGCATCCCCCGCCTCCCTGGGAGATGTCCCTAATTTCTACTCTAAACCTCTCCTCTTGTAGTTTGAAACGAAGGAAGGAATAAAGCATGACGTGAAGGGAGTGAATTCCCTGGGAGATGTCCCTAATTTCTACTCTAAACCTCTCCTCTTGTAGTTTGAAACGAAGGAAGGAATAAAGCATGACGTGAAGGGAGTGAATTCCCTGGGAGATGTCCCTAATTTCTACTCTAAACCTCTCCTCTTGTAGTTTGAAACGAAGGAAGGAACAAAGCATGACGTGAAGGGAGTGAATTCCCTGGGAGATGTCCCTAATTTCTACTCTAAACCTCTCCTCTTGTAGTTTGAAACGAAGGAAGGAATAAAGCATGACGTGAAGGGAGTGAATTCCCTGGGAGATGTCCCTAATTTCTACTCTAAACCTCTCCTCTTGTAGTTTGAAACGAAGGAAGGAATAAAGCATGACGTGAAGGGAGTGAATTCCCTGAGAGATGTCCCTAATTTCTACTCTAAACCTCTCCTCTTGTAGTTTGAAAGGAAGGAAGGAATAAAGCATGATATTGAAGGGAGTGAATTAGCTTAAGTAATTATAAGAATCAAATCTTGGCCAGCTTGCAGTAAGAAAGGATGCGATTGCAATAGTTTAGCTTGTTCACTAGTTGAAACGAGCAACAAATCAAGCATTGTGTATCTTAATCATAGAATCATAGGATCACAGAATCACTAGGTTGGAGAAGACCCACTGGATCGAGTCCAACCATTCCTACCAAACACTAAACCATGTCCCTCTGCACCTTGTCCACCCATCTTTTAAACACCTCCACGGAAGGTGACCCAATCCCCTCCCTGGGCAGCCTGTGCCAGTGCCCAATGACCCTTTCCATGAAAAAGTTTTTCCTGATGTCAAGCCTAAACTTCCCCTGGTGGAGCTTGAGGCCATTCCCTCTTGTACTGTCTGGAAGAAACTTATCTCTGACTGATGCTCCAAGCTGAGACAAAGAACAAACCTGAGCTCTCCAAGAGGACACAAAGAGGAAGGAGGTAAAATAAAGAGCATCAGAGGATTCTGAAAACACAAAGGAACTGTAATGTACATACAGGGGTGCTGATTCTTCTCCCAAGTGACAGGGGACAGGACAAGAGGGAATGGCCTCAAGCTCCACCAGGGGAGATTTAGGCTGGAGATTAGGAGGAAGTTTTTCACACAGAGGATCATTGGGCATTGGAACAGGCTGCCCAGAGAGGTGGTTGAGTCACCTTCCCTGGAGGTGTTTAAGGCACGGGTGGATGAGGTCCTGAGGGACTTGGTTTAGTGTTTGATAGGAATGGTTGGACTAGAAGATCCGATGGGTCCCTTCCAACCTGGTTGTTCTATGATTCTATGAACATGTGATAATGAGTTCTGTGTATGTTTAACAAATATTTCCCAGAATATGTTACAAATATTTCCCACGATCTATATGAATATGTATGTTTAACCAGTATAAAACCCCTGTAACCAGCCTCAATGGACACACACATAAGGCAAAATAACTCCCTGTGTGCGTCTGACATTGCATTAAGAAACATCTGCTTAATAATCTAATTGGCATTGATTATTGAGTCTGGTCTTTTCACAGCATCAAAAACCATAGACCCTTTTCCTATTGCCACAAGCACTGCTAAATTGTATTCCAGGCTACATGGAAACCAGAGGGACCAGCAGGGCAAGAGAGGGGATTCTGCCCCTCTGCTCTGCCCTTGTGAGACCTCCACCTGGAGTACTGTGTCCTACTCTGGTATCCCCAACATAAGAAGGATATGGAGCTTTTTGAACAGGTCCAGAGGAGGGCTACAAGGATGATCAGAGGGCTTAGCACCTGACCTGTGAGAACAGGCTGAGAAAGTTGGGGTTATTCAGCCTGGAAAAAGCTCTGGGGAGACCTCAGAGCAACCTCTAGTACTGAAATGGGCTACAGAAAATCAGGGGAAGGACCATTTACAAGGGCATGGAGTGATAGGAAAAGGGGGTATGACTTTAAATTGGAAGAGGGATGATTTAGATTAGACACTAGGAAGGAATTCTCCACAGTGGGGGTGCTGAGGCACTGGCACAGGTTGCCCAGGGAAGCTGTGGATGCCTCGTTCCTGGAGGAGTTCAAGGCCAGGTTGGATGAGGTTTTGAGCAGCCTGGCCTGGTGGGAGGTGTCCCTGCCCATGGTGGCGGGATGGAGCTGGATAGGCTTTGAGGTCCCTTCTGATACAAATCATTCTATGATTCTTTGATCTTTCTTATAAGTTCCCTTTAAGTACTGAAAGGCTGCAATAAGGTCTCACCAGAGTCTTCTGCTCTCCAAGCTGAACAAACCCAACTCCCTCAGCCTCTCTCCATAGGGGAGGTGTTCTAGGCCTTCGAACATTTTTGTGGCCTCATCTAGACCTGCTCCATCAGGTCCATGTCCCTCCTGTGCTGAGGGCTCCAGAGCCGGTTGCAGATGTCACCTAATGAGAGCAGAGTTAAGGGACAGAATCCTCATCCTTGTCCTGCTGGTCACACTTCTTTTGATGCAACCCAGGGTACTGTTGACCTTCTGTGCTGCAAGTGCATATTGCTGGCTCACATCCAACTTCTCAACCATCATTTTGAGGCCACTGGAGGTTGAGGGGTATCCAGGGGACCTTCTCAGGACTCCAGGCCCAGCAAGTGCCTCGGCTGGAAAGGGAATTTGCCACCCTACACAAATCAGACAAGAGATGAGCATTGGGAAGTCCCCCAAGCCCTGCACTGGTTGAGGGGATAGAAAAAGCAGGGGCATCCTCCCTTTGAGGGGGTTGCAGCCACTCCCCATGTTGTTACAACAGTGAGGCATTGGAACAGGCTGCCCACGGAAGCGGTGGAGACTCCATCCCTGGAGGTATTAAAAAAATGTGTAGATGTGGCACTTTGGTACATGGTTTAGTAGACACAGTGGTGTTGGTCTGATTGTTGGACTCAGTGGTCTTAGAGGTCTTTTCCAACCTCAAGCATTGTATGATTCAGTGATTCTAAAAAAGGGGAAACTAGTGATAGGGTGACTTCTCAGTAGGCAGGGGACAGTAGAAACCCACAGCCCCTGTGCTCCAGTCCGGAATCCATGCCAAAATACTGGCCATGGCTGGAGGAACCATTTGTGTTAGGATCCATGAAGGTTTAAAAATAAAAGTTTCAAGCCCATATGTGTTAGAATCCAAATGGCATTGGCTGAGCAGAACAGGTAGATGGGTGTTGTGCCAGGCATAGGGGATTGAAATCCCACATGGAATCATAGAATCATAGATCATAAAATGGTTTGGGTTGGAAGGGACCTTAAAGGTCATCCACTTCCAGTCCCCCCTGCCATGGGAAGGGAGCTTTCTACTGGATCAGGTTGCTCAAAGGCTCATCCAACCTAGTCTTGAACAATGCAGTGTTGGTGCTTATTTACATATAAATACCTGTGACCCTATCCTTTTATCTCTTCCTCTCTGAATTCCAGAAGTCTCTGGTAGCTAGAAGGTAGGTTCTGACAAAAAGACTGATTGTCCTAACCACATACAGAAGTCCCTGTTACAGCAAGAAACCACATGACACTAGTTGTCAAGGGCTTTTGCTCGAGTTTTGAGGTTGGTTGTAACCAAAAATGACACTGCTGCCTTTGAAATCTCATCTCACTCTGTCACCAGACATACCCATAGGCCATCTGTCTCCTTGCCATGCTTCATTCTGTGCCCTCAGTGCAGTCAGGTGCCATGGGAGATGCTGGCCTGTGTCCCCTCATCATTACTAACACCAAAGATTATTCCAGCATCCTGCTGGAAGGAGCAAATTTTAAGGTAGCATTATCCTGGATCAGCCCACATCTGGTCTGTTCACAGCAGCAGTGCCATTTTTCTGTGCTTCCTCAGGCTCTGCTTCCTCACTCTGTTTTGGTTTTAGGACTATTGTTACTAATGCATATATAAAGCATTCTCCCCAGCAAGTTCTGCATTAATCTGTGAGTGGTACTAGCCTACAAGTGTATCCTGAAGAGATGCCTAATTATTTCACTGCTAATGCTGAAAAATGTGATTTTCATTGTGCATTTTTTTTAAAAAAAACCCTCACCTTTCTCAATATGTCTCTTTGTTCTGGAATCACTGATTGCCTTGCTTCATGACACAGTGCAAGCAGAGTTAGGGCTGTACTCAGCTGGCCCCTGTTTGCAGAAAGCATCGTAGGAACAGGCTAACTTTGAGCCAGCTTGATGCAAGTGCCCCGATTAAAAAAAAAAAAAGAATGGCAAATGATAAATACATTTTGAAAGATTCATTGATTTCTGGCCTCTTGACCCCTGGCTCTTAGCAAATGCTGCTACAGGAAGAGATTCTTTATTTTCAGAGGGTAAAAGTGATTCGTGCCACTCTTGGGAATAAAGCAGTAGCACGGGTCTCTTGGCTCCCACTCTCCTTCCCTGATAACATGGGCAGTCACCTCCTGTAAGTGTGATTAGCGACTATGCTAGATTAGATAGGTCACCATGAGCGTTGGGGTTTTTTTCCATGTAATCAAAGGACTGAAAATGAAACACAAGGTAAAGGATCAATCCTCCATTCTGTGCTGGCATTCAGGTACACAAAAGCATATTTCTTTGAGTTAGGTTTTATTATGTGGAAATGGATAGAGGTAAAAACCTAAAAGCATCTCTAATTCTAGCATCAGAGAGTGTTACTACAGGAGGAGAGGTGCCCTAGAGGGGAGACAGACATTTGTACAGCTACCCCTTTGAATCAGATAAAACTTTTGTGTGCAGACAAAGCCTGAGTGTCTCTGGTAGACACGGTGGGGGGGGGGGGGGGGGGGGGGGGGGGAACAGCTTCAGCCCTTCGCTGCAATGATGATGACAGTGACAGAGCTGGAGGTGTTTATGGAGCGTGGAGGTTGGTTATGTCAGGAAACTTATCAAGGGAGGGAAAAGGTGTGTTATCTCTTCTGTCACAGGCAGCACAAAGCACTCCCAGCACACACACCAGAGCCTTAACACTGCGTACAAAGGAACACTTTTTGTCACCAAATACACGATGTCTGACAAGCTGTTTACTTTTATTCCAAACTTTCACCATTTAAAACTGCAAAGGAGCAGTGTGTACTACCTAAGTGCATATGAAATAAATCTTCTGGGAGTCTTTGCTCTTTCATGATGGCCCCATAACAGGGAGTTTGAATCAGAAGCACTAGAATAAGGAGAAAGTAAACACGTTTACAGTTGTGGTTTCAAGCTGTGGCCATAATGGATATGGTAATTCATCATTGCTGGCTACAAAACCAAAGCAGTATCATAAAAATGCTTTCAGCTAAAAGCTTCATTATAAGGGTGAACGATGCTTGCCTGAAATTTTGAAGGTTGCAATGCTTCATTGGGCCAAAGAAATTTGGAATCATTGCTCTACAGGGAAGATGTTATTCTATTACATACATCAATATTTCATTTCTGCTGACACTTACTTTCCAGACACCACTACTTCTAATACAAATATTTTGTTATACATAGGGGATCGCAAGTTTTGAGATACACATGTATGCCCAAGCAGCCACGCAACTGAAGTTCAGTAACAAGTTGTTGCCTAAGGAGCAGAGCAGAGTAAATGGTCTCATGCATGTGTATGTCTCATGGGTGGATACAATCTCCTGTGTTTAATAAAGTGCAAACTCCAACTGAAGCTATTTCCTTCTTGGGGCACTGTCAACATCACTTCCCCGGACTCTCTGGTGTCTCACAAGGGTTCATCTGAAGCCAGTCTCTCCCTTATTACAGCATGTGCACACATATACACCCAAAATGACTGCGTGGGCCTCATTTCCTAGGGATTCTAGGCTAAACACATGCAATTACTTCTTTAGCCCTCACCCAGCCCTTATGGCTATACCACTATATCATCCTCTCCACATTACCTCATTCTCGTCCACCACTGACATCCTCCGCCATCTCCTCCTTCCCTTCAAACAAACGACACATCAACCCTAAGGGATGAGGTTGTGCTGCAATCAGTGACCACCTTGTCTGTGCTGCATTTTAGGTCACAAACAAATGAAACAAGTTTTTTGGCAAGTGGCCATCATTGTAGAGCGGAAAACTATCCCACTGAAGAGTGAGAAATTTGCAGCAGCATTGTTTGGGGGAATTGGAAAGCAGGGTATTATTTTTAATGGCAGATGCCTAAGGTTGTAGTTTAGAAGGCTCAGTTCACGTGGGAGCAGAGACACCTGCATTCTCGCAAGCAAGGTGACCAGTGACTCCTCATGGACCAGACTGCCACGCTGCAGAAGAGCCTGAGGAAGGGCCAAGGGACATGTGGGCTTCATAGCAGAAACCTGCCAGAACTGCAAGATGTGACAGGGATGCCTGGAGCATGGTTACATGTGAAAAGGTGCAGACTTGAATGATTGCTGGGATGACCATAAGGCTGGTGTGAGCATACCCAGGGCTGTCACATATGAATCACTCAAACACTTTGCCACCTTGAGTATGAGCTCAGGTCTGCAGCAACCTTGTCCAGGTGCCCCTCTGACTTGGTAGTGATGACTTCTCATCTCCCCCAGTGTGCTGTGTCCTGACTCCCCCAAGGAGCTTTACCAGGACCTTGCTCTCAGCCTGTGGGTGAGGAGTAGCAAGTTGTTATAAGAGAACTTACAACTAGATGATCTTTAAGGTCCCTTCCAACCCAAACTATTCTAAACACGTACTGATACGTGAATGATGTGTAAGCAAGGAGGCAACTGCCTACCCTGAGTTTTTGGAAAATGCTGGATGATCCTCATTATTCCAGCCTCTCACTTTATGTGTAACACCCAAATTCTTAAGCTGAAATAGGTTGGGTCTCTAGCGTATGTACCCAGCCAAGTGAATTGACTCAGGTCTAAGGCTTCTCTGGTTCTGGGAGAGTAACTCAGGAGTATATTGTTCTAACCAAAATTCACGCTCAGGTAAGAGGTAAGTATGGCTATCCATGATGTGAGGATACACACATGACATGCATATAACTTATATCTCCTTTACAGTGCAGATATTTCTCCCATCTATATCAGTTTCCTGTAGCTAGCCACCTTCCAGCTTGCACTTTGTTAGATATGACTTTTTTTATTTTCTTCTATTCTTCTATCTTTGCATTTTTGCTTCATTTCGCAGCTCTTGTAATTTTCTTCCTCGCTATGGTTTCTCCATTCCTTGCTCGTGCTCCAGCTGCAGCACTTGTACTAATCATGGTGCTTAAAGCTCTATTTCAGAACTGAGATAAAGTGCTGTATGCTTCCCTCTCCTTCCTCATTAGCAAATGTCTTTACTTGGGAGGTTTGGTTGGGGACATTGCTACTAAAAGGAATATAAGACTGGCGCTAGCAGGCTATGTGGTTTGTTTAAAATGCATTCTCTAATAGCTAATGCTTTTTGATGGGCTTTTGGATATTCCAGTAGCTAGAGCAGTAAAATGCCTTTGACAGCCTGGTCCTTAAGCTTTACTTTTGGTATCCCTTTTTCAAGATGAGATTCTTGGGTTTTCTAACCTAAGTCACGTTCCCAAGGCATTATTGCCTCACAGACTTCATCCAGGTCCTGCACTTAGGTGCAACAACCCATGTAAGCCATGCCCACCAGCAGAATCCAAAGCACAGCACCGCATCCATGTCCAGCCTGCAGAACCATATCCACTTTGTGTTTGCCACAGTCTGGCCAGGTGTAACTCGCTATGCACAGTGACTCATAGCCTCAAATTACACTCAGATCCAAGTCATGGTGCAAGAAAGGAGAACCTCCCAAAACCTCTGCATGGAAACAGTCCTTCAGCTGCTGCTGGGTCATAATGTAGCATGGGAAGTGAAACGCTTCTGCCTTTGACTCTGCTACTTCACATCTTCCTGTGTAAATAGGCTGAGGACATTGGGCTTGTTTCCCCTGGAGAAGAGACCCTTTTGTTTGGCAGGAGGATGAATTAGAGACTTCCTGAGGGCCCTTCCAGCCAGAATTATCCAATTAACTTCCTTGGTCCTATAATTTTGCTGCAGACTCTCTCACAAAGAAAGTCCAAGCCAACCAGAAGCAGATTGATGCCACCCCCTGAGGGAGCCCCTAGGATGCTATCACCCCATGGCCAACAGCTCAGAACTGGCAAATCCATTACCTGCACTCTGTGGATACAGTCCTGTCAGGATCCAGAACGAACACAGCTCACCCCTTTGCTGGCCTGAAGCAAGCAGGGCTCCTGAAAGGTCCTGTTGCCCTTACTGGTACCTACAGGGCTGCCCTCCACTCTCATGGAATAAAGGCTATCCCAGCAGCCAGGCATGTGCCTCCACTGTTGTGTAGATGCTGGCTGGTCAGAGACTGGTCCACAGAGTCTGCCCACATACACAAATGCAGAGATGTGGCTTGTGTGCTTAGGCAGGCAAGAACTGTATCCAATCCAAATCAGGTAGGTGCTAGCATGTCACCCATAGCCACAGTTATTTTGTAGGGTCCTAGCCTAAGAGCTACTGACACAGCTTGTTGGGTTTTGACCTCAGGAATCCTCTCAGAGTGGTCTGGTAATACAGACGGGCGGCTGCTGGAGTCTGGCAAAATAAGCCTTGGGATTGGCATCAATATAAAGCAAGTCACCTGCTGTACAGGCAGCTGAACGGTGCCATTCGGTTCACAACATGGACTGCCTAGTGTGTATCAGCACATCACAAACCAGCATGCAGGTACATACTGCCATGGAGATACTCTTCTAGATGGAGTCCCAACTCATCTCCACACCTGCTAATGTTGCATGCATTTTACAGCATCTGGTGGTAAATATGACATTATTCTGCTCCAAAAGTGATGAAACAATCCCCCCTGCTTTCCACTTCCTTCCCCCCTATCTCCCTCATTCTGCAGACACTTTCACTGAGGAGTTGCCAAAGTTGCTTCTGGCAGAGCACACTGTCAAACCCAGGACTTCCCTGGCAGGCTGAAGTTTCAGCTACTTTGTCTTTCTGTATCAAGCAACACGATGTACTCAGCTCTGCCGTGTCCCATGCAATGAGCTCAGGCACCCCATCTCCAACACACTACTGCTGCAGAGCAAGTGCTTATTTGCCATCAGCAAATCCCACTCATACAATTAAGAGCACTTTCTCCATTCACCAAAACAGTAGGAGATCTGTGCTCATGAGCGTAGCAGGAAATCAACCCAGGATGTCTTGAGCTCGGGCATTATAATCCATCAATTATATCACAATTTGAAACAAAACACAAGAGTTCTATGTACCATTCACTTGTCTCACCTCTCAATTGCTGCTGTCATGCAGGGGCAAGCTCTACATTTAACTGAAATACCCAGCAAAATTCCTCACAGGGATGCTAACACTTGCCACTTTACTGTAAAGAAGCAGTCACCCTCTCTTCCTCTTTCTTTTCACCAACCAACAGTCATCACTGACAGCTTGACTGTGGGACCCACAGCTCTTGACTACCAAGTCAAGGAGACGAGGGGATTTGAAGAGGATATGTTGATGAAGCCATTTCCCACATTCTCTCAGCCATGCCCTTCTCCCTTTCCCACGGCATTTAAGCCTCCCTCCAGCTCTGCTCGTAGGCCAAGCTGAAGAGTTGTTCCAGCGCTGGGCAGAGGAGGTGCTGCAGAAGGGACCTGGGAGGAGGGTGCTTCAGAGCATGCTGAAAAATGTCTGTTAGTGAGAACAGATTTGTCAGGAAAATCAGCTTCTCCAAACTAAGGATACTGGCAATAAAGGTCTGTCAGATCTCCCACAGCAGAGGCACCAGGGTTGGGTTGCTCCTGAATTAATATGGGCATCACAGGAGATACTGCGGTATGTGGAGTCAGCCCCTTTTTGGGAAGGGATGGCATTGACACAAAGCCAATGAACCTGGTGAGATGTGGGGGGATTTAATGAAAAGGCTTTTTAATGCCTCAGTACCATGCAATCCAGCTGTTACAGACAGGAGCTCAGAAACCTCTGGGGTGACCCCATGCAGAGCTGCAGATCTATCTTGACCTGCATAATCTGTCCACACTGGTATGATGATGGAAACTAAGTGCACCTCAAGATGCTGCCAATACATTCAAACAATTGCTACAGCAGATCTTTATTCTCAGCACTGTTACAGGACTGTCAGAGTGCATCTCAAACTCATGGCCTATAGCTACCTACCCCTTACTCTCACGTTATTCATACTAAAACTTCTCATGGACTGTGCAGGTCAGGCCTATAGCTCAGAGAACAGAAGTCTCTGGGTTCTCCCACCCACACTCTGAGAAACTTTGCTGCTTATTTCTCATCATCCAAGGATGAGCAAACCGCTAGCAGAGAACGCACTTAGGTATTTGTCTCAGCCCTCAGCAGATGCTTGGAATTTTGTGCGTAGGAATTTTGCTGCCCAAAATGTGTTTGAGTCGTGTGCATCATGCCTGGGTCAGTGGGGGCTGGGTGTGGAACAGCAGCCCTGTGAGTAACCAGGGGACCTGTGAGAACAGGAGGAGAGTTGCAGAAAACCTTTTTTAACTACAGACTGTTGCAATGTTCGATACACAAATTTAGGATGGCTGTTCTGGTGGTCTGTGAGAAAGCTTGGGAGTTGGCAAGGTAACCTTGGCTGCTGATCTAGGAAACAAGCATTAGCTCAGGGACTGTCATAAAATGAGAAAATGTGCTTTTAAGCAAGAAAATGTGCAATGAGTTAGTAAACACAGCTCACCCTAGAGACTAGCTTTTGTCATTCCTTAGCAATGCTATGAAATCATATATTCCCCTCCCAGTCCTGGGCTAGGCAGTGGAAACCAAGGGGTTTTACATTTCCCCCACAAAGAGGTGTAATGCCTGTCTTCAACCAGAGCTGTTCCTAGGAGATTCTCCACCCTCAGCTCCACCACAGAGGCTGGCATGTGCAGGTGCTGAACACCTGAAAATCGGACTGTTATATTAAATTGTCTATATGGAGAAAGTGTCTGACCTTAGACATCCATATCTGAGTATACTGGCCTTTAATTGCTGCAACCAAACTTCCCCAGTGGGTCAGGATTTATGGTAGACCTTTTATGTGTGAGAAGACAATAAATAACTGTAAACAAAGTCAATCCAAAAGAAAAAGGTCACTGCTATCAACCTGTGTGAGATAAAGCTTTTGGACTGCAAATGTTAGTGACAGAAGTCATAATGTATAAGAAGATATGACTGCAAACTGGACAAGTTATCTCAAGCAACTGGAAACTGGAGGAGCAGGGCAGGCAAGCTCAGATGTCATATTGCTCTGGTTCTATGCTGGTGAAATGCTGCAGAGACCACTGAACTACATTAGACAGAAAGGTGAAGGAGTTGAGAGATGACACCTTTCTGGCAGAACAACAGACTGGAAGAGACGAGCATAGCTAGCCATGAGTAAAAGGAAATGATGAATGTCCCATCAGAGGTCCTGGAAAGGGGGACAGGCAAGTTCAAGCTGAACAGCACAGATTTAGAAGGTCCTGCCTGATGCTGGGAGGCCGAGAGAAAGAACAGATTCGTGGTGGAAGGTGGCATCTCCTGCTCAAATTCCAGCAGGACAATCAACACTTAGAAGTTCATTGACTTTAACACTAGAGCACTCCCACCTTTAGAAATGGATTTGTTCACTAGATCTGAACCTTTGACTCTGTTTAAATGCATGTGTCCACAAGTTCCTACAGCAAGAGGTGCAACTAAACAGCAGTAGCTCTAGTAGAGCCCAAAATGCTGAATAAAACTTCTCCATGGAACCTTGGCACCCAGTACTTTCACAAGTTTGCATCTATCTCCATTTAGAAAGGTATGAGGTCATCTGCTGCAGACAAAATACCTGGCTTCTCACTTCTTGGCTACTGTCAGTATCTGTCCTGGATCTGAGTCCCACTTTGGTGGGAGATGCTCGACAGGCAGGTGACACAGGCAGGTGACACAGGCAGGTCTGGATGGAGACACAATTTTGAAACTCTGTTCCCATGTAAAGGGATGTACATAACATCTCGCTAGAAGTTCTGGTACAGGGGTGTTAGAGGTCTCTCCCACCATCCCACTTCCCAGGAAATACAAACCTGGTACTAGCCCTGCTCTGAGTTAGTGTTAAGCATGGAAATGACAAATTAACATAAGCTGTGAATGTACATACTTTTCAGCCATTTTTTGGCCTTGTCTGAGCCTAAATAAAAGCTGTAGGCCCTGGAAAATTTGGGCCCATTTGTCAGTGAGGCATTCCAGAGAAAACATCACGTGTTCGTTTCATGAAGTGAAATAAGATCTTTGTTCTGCGTGCTCCCTTCCCTCCCCCCTCGCCCTCCTCCACTTTTTTTTTTTTTTTTTTCTGAATGAGGCAGTTTTGTCCAGGGATTACAATCCAATGTTCCAATCTTTCACAGACGTTTCCCATTATCAGAGCTGTCTCTTGTCCTCCGAGTCATTTTCCACAGGACTCCTGTAACTCAGGCTGGGAAATGAAGCCAAGAGCTCAGAAGAAAGGACCCTATTCCAGGCTGCTGACAAGACTGAAAAATACTGCAGGGTGTTGCTGGGACCACCCAGCCTGATTCACCCTCTGTGGGAGAGTAGCTGAGAAAGATGCTGTGGTGGGAGGACGCTCACTCTACTCTACAGCCCTCTAAACAGCTTGGTAAAGTAACTTTCATAAGGTGTAATCACACTGTGTGAAATTGTCTGTAGAGGCTGGTGGGAGACAACTGCAAGTGATGATTAACTCTGCAGCAATAGAGCACAAAGGGCCTTTGTGTTGCACCCTTGAGACCTACTCCTATGTTGTGAGACCCACCCTGTCTGGGGGTCAAATTGACACTGTTGTAGAAGAAAATTACCAAAAGGGGTTGGAGGAAGGGAAAGAAAACTCGAATCAGGCTTTCTGTTTGGATTCCTCTTTTCCTCCTCAAAGCATCACCCTCTGCTGGGCAGAGCTGCGTGTATGGAGCTTGGAGCTGGTCCACCTGCTTACTGCACAGACCCAAGCAACTCCCTGTGAACAGAAATCAGCTTCTGGAATGGCACCAAGCTCCACTCTGTAGACACCTCATACTATTGACCTCAGCTGCAGAGGAAGGCCATCAAAGGCTCAGAGCCCATCTGAAGAAAACCATGAAACCTCACTCTGTGTCCTCACAAAACTTTGCCATTCTGGTCCTTGGAATTTTCTGCTGAATTTCTTCAAACATCATGCTCTCATCTGCCTTTAAGAAGGAAAGTCTGCAGTACCTTATTTCATGTTTGCAAGTAGGTTAAGGAGTCACTAGATGGGAACCATCCAGAAATGAAATTAAGTTCCCTATAGCACATACTTAAGGCCTCTTCCAGCCAACTCAACTGTAGGAACTGAAATAAAGCTACAGCAGTGTTGTAAAAGAGGTACAAGTACAGGTTCTGTTGCTGCACAAAGATTTGCCACCCTAACCAGAAAGGAGCTGGGTTTTATTGCTCCACAAGCGATGGCTACCCTGGGACAATGGAGGTCAGGTCAGAGCTATGCTACTCCCTGTATTTTGCATTTGTCAGTCTATTCTGTGAAGCAAAAAGCACAGGCAGGCTTGGTTTGCAAGAACAGAGCTCATGATTCTTACCTTCTGGCCCAGACCTCATGCCAACTGGCTTGATATTGTCTGGCTTATTCTCACTCACAAGCTCCATGATTTCAATGAAAGTATTGTAAAATTCCTGGTCTCTCTATTTTTGCCACTCTAAGCCTAACAGCATGCCTCACCAACTCCAGGTAAATACTTCAAGCACTTCATTAGATGGCAAAAGGTGGGCAGCAACCACTTCTTAGACAGTTGTTTGCAGAGCTGAACTGACTACCAAAGTAAAGGACATGTGATGTCTCCTAGGATGTGTCTCTCCAGGGTGATCACAGAATCACAGAAATACTGGCTTTAAAGAGACATTGGTGGTCACATAGTTCAGCCTTCTCTCATAAGCAGAGCTTTCACCATCACACGTTTGCTTGACCATGCCTCTCTCTAGCCAAATCCTGAAAATCTCTGCAGACAAGGGCTCTACCACTGCTGTGGGCATGTGTTCCAGTGCCACACCACTGTCCCAGTGAAGCCTTTAGTGTTTTCCTGTCCTCCCTAAACTTAGCTTCACCTTCTCCTGTGTTCCCAGACACAGAGGTTCCTCAAATTCTGTAGGGAGTTTCCATATGTAGGAGATCGGTAACCTGAAATGGAGCTGTTGACTGATCTGAGAAACCTCCTGCACCTGGATATATCTTGTCCACAGGTGACCTGAGTCACTGCTGGAGATACTGGCACAACAGTCTACTTGACATAGGGAATTAGCTAGAATTTATACTATGTCTCCAAATTAGGAGTTGTGGTTGTTATATAGTTTTGCATTCAGTTATTAGTATTGTAACTTGCTACAAAACTAAAAATAACTAAAA
Organism: Coccyzus lansbergi; assembly: GCA_033558105.1. Lineage (NCBI taxonomy): Eukaryota > Metazoa > Chordata > Aves > Cuculiformes > Coccyzidae > Coccyzus > Coccyzus lansbergi. The sequence continues at coordinate 99,864 of JAUMJK010000500.1, read as the reverse complement.
GGCTGTCTGGAAATACATAACTACCTATATTAATCCTTTTCTACAAATTCATCCACTTGCATTTCTTTCATTAGTACTGGGTAAATATGCATTTGACTGCACAGAACCACCTTCTGCTCCTGTTGTCTCCTTTGGGGGTCATATAATGGTTTTCCTTTTCTTGTAAACATAATAATGCAATGGCAAGGTAAACAAAATTCAAAGCAACTTAGTTACATTGTTCAGTCAGAGTAAAGATCAGACATTTTCCCCAAAGCAATGGTGATTTTAACTTGACTGCCAAGAAACACTGTCCAAGTGAAAAGTGTCCTGAGCACATGTTTAAGGAGAGATATGGGACACCCAAGGAGAGATATCAGCTTTTGCAACCAAGATGCAAGACTGGGCAATAGGAATAAAAAGGGGAAGACCTAAAGGAAATAGCTGATATTTGAAAAAAACACGACAGAACTGAGGCAAATGAACTGGGAGAATTCAGATCTGGAGGAATGCATCAGCGTGTGAAGATGGAACAGGTGGTAAAAGCCATGGAAAGAAAACAATTTAAAAACATTTTATCTGTGTTTCAATGGGCAGGTTATACCTAATGAAGTAAGAGGGTAGAGAACAGAATCATTACACATGACCCACCTGCATGGGGTGTTTTCCTTTTAAAAATACTGTGTTTCTTCACTTTTTGATGTCTTTTAGTCACTGGTCCAGTATAAAAGTTCAAGTTTGGGGTCTTCCTATACATTTAAGTTGCAGAGTGCATGTGTAGGAGAGCCACGCTGGTATTCACTGAGCTCTATAAGGGATGTCCTGGAGGTACAGGACTTTCAAAGCCATTTGCACAGCATCTTCCACGGCAGCTCTGAGCTAGGAACGGCCTCCCTCATTTCAGGAGGACACCTCTGACAACACACCACTGAGGTGGTACCAGGGCAGGGAGTCACAGGTGCTTTTGCTTCTGGACGGAGGCTCTCATTCTGAAAATCTCAGAAACACTGGATAACGCAGATAGCAAGACAGCAGAGGGCACACTGCAGTCACTGCAGGTACAGGTTGGCTCCGGAGCAGCAGTGGTTAGACCACACAGTAAGCAGACACAGATGTCTCCTGGTGTTCCTGTTCAGGGAAGGAGTGAGTTAGTTGCCCAGAGGAGACAGACTTGTCCTCCCCACACACAGATCCATTTTGCTTTCTCACGGCTGATTACCTTTCACTGCAGCGGAAATGCTTCATTTTAGTGTTTGTGTATGGAAAAATAATAAAGCAGAGCCCTCTTAAGACAATCAGCTTTGTATTCTTGGGAAGAGCAATAGATTGTGTGCAGAGAAATGTACATCCTCTGGTCATTTCCTGATGGGAGGTGGGAAAGGCTATGAAACCTGATGGCTACAGTCTTGCCTTCTTAATGACAGTACTTAACATCAAGTGACCTTCCTGACAGACAGGTAGGGTTGCACCAAAGCTTCCCATCATTTCACAGACCTAGAGAGGGCAGAAAATACAACCTAAAGCCATTTGTTTCCCTTTCCACAGTGCTGGCAAGGGTGATCTCAGTAAAATAAAGGCAGAAGGAAGAGGACTGGAGCTGAGAAGATTGAGTGCAGCATGAGGAATTAAAAAATAAAAGTGGTTAAAGAGTTCAACCAAGGCTGGAACAAGGGAACAGAACAGAAGGAGGGCATAGACATTTTTGGGGAACATGCTGGACTCCATCTGAAAGCATAACTTCTACTTCTCCACTGAAACAGCCTTCTGGAGCATTTTCTGCAAAAGAAAATACATTCCAATGAGCACATTTTTTTTCCTCCTTAGAAATCTGACTGTTGGTAGAGCCAACAAGACAACCCCTCTCTTACAGCTTATTACAAAACTCTGTCAGATCTCAGCTGCCAAACATTCACCGTTTGTTTGTACTGAAACTTTCCATTCTTTCTCTCCGTCTCAGACATGTATTTCCTTTTAAGTTCTTACAGAAATAGCATCCTTGCTTTCTGAAAAGGGTCTTGGGAAAAGAATAGTTTTAACAGTGCAGACTTGTTTTTCCAGCCATTCCAGAAAGGAGCAGAAATTCAGGGAGCTAGACCAAGAACTTTAGACGAGAGAGAGGAGCCATTGCCTTCATTACTTTTTCTTTGAATCCTCCACTGGCCGTATCAGACCCTCAGAAAACTGTGTTTGGATTTATCAGCACAAATACCAGACTTTTAGGGCTACAGCTAGCTGGCTGCTGTGGCTAGCTGGTGGAAACAACCAGTGGACCCAGGTTGAAACAACTAGTGGACCCTGGCTGAGAGCTGTGGATCCTGATTCCTTTGATTTTACAGAGGAATTCACACTCCTAAATCTTGGCAGCCTGACACATTCCTTAAGATAAAATTAAAAAACTCCTCCCCCACCCTTTTGTGACTTCCCTTTTTCTTGAAATACTGGCAGTGTTATGGCAAGAATATGAGATTTGGCAGGGTACGTAGCTCAGGGAGAGAAAGAAAACTTTATTTTTATGCTGTCTCATGAAAATTTGTTCAGATTGTAGGTTGAAGTACAAAATGTCACAAATTTCCATTTCCCATCTGTGTCTGGCATAGCACAGCTTGTGGTTCTCGCCACTTGCCATAACTCCCTGACAGTTTTACTGCCATGTACAAGTCCTGGCCCTGTGTCCTGCTGTACCACTTTCCACAGAGCTTTGGTCCAGCTGATCTATTGCCAGCAGAGATGATGTGGTCAAATGTGATACAGAAAAAAACTCTCTGATGGGCGACATCTAGGTGCATGCATATTTCTCCCCCACCTAAGTGCTGAATTCCTAGAACATTGGCCCGTAGTGTCCTTGTGGCCAACATGGTGTGGCGTGGACTGGGTGAGTGAATTACAAAGTGAGCAAAAACCATGTTGGACAAGGGACCTTAAAGTGCAGAGGTCAACATTTCAAAGTCTAACAAGAAGTCAGTTATGAGTAACATTCCTCAGGGGTTCGATACTGAGACCAAAACCATTTAACATCCTCATCTACAGGAGGAAAAGGAGGTAGAGAACACCTTAGAGGGTTCACAGATGATACCAAACTTGGAGGAGTAGTGGGTATGCTGGAGGACCTAAATAAGCTGGAGAAGTGGGCTAGCAGAAATCTCATGAAGTTCAACAATAACAAATCCAAAGCTTTTTCCCATTCACAGTGCAGGCTGGCTGCTGACTGTCTAGAAAATATCTTTGCAGAAAAAGGCCTCAGGTCCCAGTAGACTACTAGGTGAATAAGACTCAGAAGTGCACCTCAGCAGCCATTTAGGCCAAATGTAAACTGGGCTGCAGAGGCAAGACAGCAATCCAAGGGACAGGATTATTTCCCTTTATTCAAGACTAATGAGGCTGCATCTGGGGCACTGTTTCCACTTCTGGTCTTCCCAGGGCACAAGTGATATTGATATATTGAGCAGAGGCCACCAAGAAGATCAGGGATCTGGAGCACATAATGTATAAGGAGAAGCTGAGGGATCTGGGTTTGTTCATCCTGGAGAAAAAAAAATTGTGGGGGACCTACTTGCTGTCTTTGACTGGAAGGAAGGTTATGAGTCAGACTCTTTACAGAGGTCCAAGAGAGACTATGGACATAGATTGCAGCAAGAGAAATTCCAACTAGATTTAACAAAGCCAAAAATCCCAATGTATTTTTTTGGCAGGGCAGAGTAGTTCAGCTCTGGAGTAGGTGCCTAGAGGGACAGAAGAATCTCCTCCCTTGGAGACCTGAGGAATCATATCCTCCTACCTACATTGTCTTCTAGCTCTAAATACATGCAACTCTAGGACCTCACAAACAACAGGACTGAGATTTGCTCAAACAGCCAGAGTTTTACAGCTGAGGTTTAGCTAGGATGGGAGATTGGCATGTGGCTATAGTTGATTAACCCATAACTGAAAACCACAAAGCTTCACTCAGCTCCCATTGTCCTAAGCATCTGACTTGTACTTGATTAAAGCACCTTACTTTGTAGATAATAAATATAGAGCATTCCTTCCTTCTGTTGCAAGTTCCTGCTGCATCCTGGACCAGTGCTGCACTTCATGGTCACTTGTCTTCTGTGACTAGATCTAGTCAGTAGATCTCACAACTATTCTTGTTGGAGGCAGCCAAACAGAGTCATCTCATGGTTTATAACCTGGGGTGGTAAATGAATATTCCTATACTCATCCCCTTTGTGTGACACCCATTCTGGAGATGTGGTCCCTCTTGCCCACAAAACTAGGTCCTCTAAAACTAGTACCTGAGACATCTAAGCCCTCCCAGCTAAGTAACTCCACACTCTGGGAACTCAGTCTGTACATATCTGTCAATTAAACCCTGCAAAGACAGTGCAGCAGGACTGAAAGCAGTACAAGTTTCACAAAGGAATTCCTTAATCTCACTAAACAGCTTACATTCCTCAGTGTCTTAAAAAGCTCAAATTACAGGCCTTTGAAAACAACAAAAGCCCCATGAGGCAGTGATATTTTTGGTGAGCCAGGCGCTTCAGGATGGGTCACCACTGACTTGGCTTTTGCAAATGCACATTGGATGTGATGTATGATAGGCACCTTTAAAGTAAGGTCGCTTTTCTCCTCCCTGCATGCTCAGGCTGGAGACTGAAAGTGCACTGTCCTGCTGGCCATCTCTCTTCATCAAATTGTTGTGCTTCTGCTGACATGGGCCAAAAATTAGACCATAGCTGAGAACAATATCTTTTGGTGTTTAAAGGCAAGATAAAACCCTTACCACTCTCTTCTGACATCTGCTGCAGTCCCCTTGTGGAGGTGTGGGAAATTTGAGGAGTTCATGTTGGGCTTTCAGAGAAACAGACCAGTTTCCAGTGTTTTTCTTTTGTCTTTTAGTCTTTGGTTCTAACTGAATCACATTTTGCATCTTTCAGTCTGAAACCACAGGTTTCTTCTTTCAATTAATATATGTCAAAATTCATAGAATCGTAATCGTTTAAGTTGGAAGAGACATTTAAGATCAGCAACTCCATTTGTAAACCTAGCACAGCCAGTCCCACTAAGCCATGTCCTTAAACTGCAGGAGTCAGACTCTGATGTTGTTGATACTCTACCAAACCCCCAAAGTTTTGCACTGTCTTAGCTGCAATTACCCTTAGCAAACAGTGATCAACAGTGAATTAAGTCAACATTTCAAGCTTTCTTCCCACACCATGGCTTAATTAATTTCTACACACATATGTGCACAAACAAAAGGAATCAGAATCACTTGCTGAGTCTCTGAAAATTCACCTCCTGGTCTTTATACCCAATATACAAATGGAAAAAAAGCTCAGAACAGGGCATATGCTGCCATGTGACTCACATAAGGGGCAATTTGATGAGGTAGTGGACCAAAGAATAAAAGCTTGCCATTGCGTTTGAACTCTACTGTGTCATTTAGTGAGCATATCCTTTTTGATGTAAATGACCTCCATGCTGGTGACATTTCCAAGGCCAGCTCAGAAATTGTAGATGATAAGTGTTAACAGTACAATAATTCTGTGCATGTCTCCATTGATAGCTGACTCCCAGTTCCTCATGTTTCCCGTACATGGTATATTAATCATACAGACAGCACTTGACATTGCTGAGACTTCTCCTGAACCATCTCACCCCACTCTCTTTATCTGAAAAATAGCAGGTATCGTTGCAGGAGTGGGATTCAAAACAGTGCTGGACAATTTGTTAGCTAATAGCACAGCTAAACAAAATCTATATTCTAACAATAATTAACGATAAGCAGGCTGTGACAGCCCTTCTGCTGAGTGCATCAATTGTCAGTTGCTGCCAATAATTCAAGACATGATTCAACCCTTGCAGTACTTTCTCTGTTTGAGCAACGATGTCCCATAGTCCCTTCTACCTGTGCTTTCACACCATGTCAAAAAATTATGGTTTTTTTAATTTCTTTTTATAAAGCACTATAGCAAAATGCCCTTTACACATCTTTTTTATTCAGGTCTTCTGTATTAATTTTGCTAGGAATCACTGTTCCTATTTATCTTTCAGCCTGAGTCTTTTCTCAGCAGGCAATATTTATCTCATTCAAAAAGTCTGTGATAGCCAAGGGAGCTTGTTTTACTTGCACAGGTCACCCTACTCTCTTTGCTTCTCTTTAAAACCCAGCACATCCCACACTGTTTCTCTTACTATTTCTGATAACTTGTTTGGACACACTGCAAAGTGTTGGACTGTCATTATGGATACCTTCCCCAAACCCTTTCTCTCTTTTTCTCCTATTCCGTAAGAAATTTCAAGAAAGAAGATATGCTAGAAGAACTTGTCTTCCCCTGGCTATTTTTTCCCCTTCAATTTGAATCCTTCTAGTTTTAGACTTATGTGTGGATGACTTGGTGGAACAGGAGCATGAGCCTTGTGAGGAACATCTCCTGTAGGGCTGTGAATAACTTGCAATGTTGTCCTGTGGTCCAGTATGTGTCAGAGAAAATCTGACACCCAGACAACGGCAAACAAGCACTTTCCAAGGAATATAGCTTTGCAGCATTGGCTTCGGTTCATTCATATGCTACCAGAACTTCTACTTTAACTGTCTGACATGGTATTTTCCTTGCTTTTGATGGTTTAGCCTGATTTCAGAGGAACTGCTTTGAAGGTCTTGTTCAAGGTTTCTTTGTCACTACTTCTTCTTAGTGTTCCTTGTTTATACCCTTCCCCAGTTCGTGAGCTGTGCATTTATGCTGCTCATGGTATACATCTTAATAGGTATGTCAATACTCCTTGAGTCATTGCTGACTTTTAACTGTTCATTAGCTGCTTTCTTTATTTTCAATCACATCTGATGCCTCATCTTTCTGCAGCGTGGACAAAATAATTCAGCTCCTCTGTGTGGATTTGCATTTTGCTGTAACTCAATTTTATGCTGCACTCCCTGCTCCTTGTAGGTAATGTTATTACTTTTTTCCTGTCATTTTTTCCTCTGAGTCTGTCACGTGTAAGAATGTCACTGAGAATGACTCCACTTCTTCACCAACTTTGTGTTGTTTCATAAATATTTTTGGGCATATCTCCAGAATAGGCAGTATTTTAAGAGGCAGCCACTTGAAATGTTGTCTTCTTAAGGTCCTGCTTCCTTGGCCCAACCTGAGCAGCTGCTACCCAGATTGAGCACTTAGTACATGGAGCATATTTGCTGTAGAGCACAGATAGGTGATCTCATCTTGGGTGTGTAAATGTTTTTCTTATTGGTTTTCTTTGTGTCTCAATAGCCTATGCAGCTATAGATTATAGTGATGTTTTTCTCTTTTCTTGTGATTATCATGCAAAATCATTTCGGTGCTTCTTCCACATGCTTTTTAGCTATGGCACAGATCTTACTCACTGGTCCTTTCTGAGTCTGGCCGGTGGTGGATGCCATGGTGTGTGTGACGCTGGGTTCATAATTTTAGGCAGCTCCTGCTCTCTTGCAGGGAGGGGTTGTGCTCACAAGGGAATCCCAAGGGAGTCTGGGATGTCATCCTCAATGATTCCTGCCGATTTAATTCCTCTGAAGCAGAGAAGAAATCATCCATCATCCCTTGCAGCAGCACAGTTCCATTGCTGGATGAGTGCCCCTGTCCCAGCCTGGCAGCTGCAATGAAACCATAGCAGGGAGCAACAACACCCAAAGGCAAGTCTGAGGTTCAGCTGGGGATGTGAGACCTCGAGGCAGGGTTAGGGCTCCAGTCAGCAGGGTACCAGGCTGGCACAAACACAGCCATGGCACAGCTCAGGCAGTGACCAACCGGTAGAGAGCCATGACTTAAAAGCAGTTCCCAGGCTAAGCAGGGGGGACCTTCCACATCCACAAAAGCATTGCAGCAGAACAATGTGGAGGGTCCTCCACAGAAGTTTCTCCCAGCTCTTCTTTCCTCACCAGCTCTGATCCTTTTTTTAGCTCTCCATCCAGGTGGTCTGGACCTGCCAGCCATAATCCTAGAAGAGAGAGAGTCCACTCAGGACTCTGACAAATTCTTCAGAAGGAGTGTTTGCCACTCCATCCCATGCCTTCAAATCCAGGGAAGTATTTGTTTTTCTTTACTGTGAAGCAGGCTTTTAGACTTCTTTATCATAAACCAGGGATTGAAAGCTTTTTGTTCCAGGACCAGTTTTACTAGCATTTCATTAGCACAGAACTGGATATATTTGACATAGTGATGTATACCTGCATGGAACACTGCATTTCCCTGCTATGCTAAGTGCAAGTCCCTGCATCCTGCCAGTCTCACAGTGGTGTTCACAGGGTGGCTTAGGCTGTTCTCCTCTGCCCCATCCCTGAGTGGTGGCTGCCCTGTGCCCTATGAGAAAATCCACTGTCACTAGCATAGCTCCCCCTGTCCTTGCAGACACCCCAGTTTGCTCCCCCTTCTTCAGGAGCACCCAGGCCAGCTCTCCTCCACTCCAGCTTTGTTCAGCCCATGGCAGGGAGCAGAGGCAACAGCTAGGGAGGGTAGTCATCAAGTCAGGGTCAGGATCAGGTCCGGGGACAGTAATGTTCCCCATCACATGCCCCTGTTCACACTTTATGGTGTAGATGTCTTCCTCTGCACTTTTTCCTCATCGGACATCACATTTCACCCCCCACCCGCCCTCAAATTGTGCTTTACTCCCTTCCAATCCCCTCCCTCTGAGTTCACTTTCTCTCTTGCCTGTCTGCCCTGAGTTCCTCATCAGTCCCCAACTCCCACAAAGCATTCAGCTCCAGGCCCCTCTTTTGCTGTCTTTCCCTTGTGCCCCTGCTTTGCTACCTTGTGCTTATTCCCCTTGCCTTCTGCTCCCCTTTTGAGTGATGCCTGCATTCCTGCCCATGTTAAGGAGGGAGCCCTCATCTTACCAACTACTGCTCCTCAAAATTTTAAATGCAGGTTGCCAGCAACCAAAGCCGTCCTGCTCCTGAACCTCTTCCCTACACGGCTGGGCAGCTACTCAGACCAGCTCACTCACCATGCCAAGATTTTTCTGGTTAATTTCCAGCCATATAGGTGAGCTGATCTGCTTCACCCCACAGACTCTCATGCCATGTCAACACAGAGGGGATAAAAGTTGGCCAGAAGCCCCCAGGGGAGCAGGAGGAGAGAAGAGAGACAGCCCCTACTGTTAGCACTGCAGCATCAGGGTAGCTAAACAGGACCACGCACCACACCGTGGGACAAATCAGTGACAATGGGGTGCCATTTGGCTTCTTTTAGCTCCCGCTAGCTGTCACAGTCATTCTGCCTTGTAGGGAGAGCTTCAGACATCTCTCCTTCTGAGCAACAGTATCAGGGGACTGGCAAATGATGCAGGTTAGAGGTAATTACGCTCAAAAGCACAAGAAAAAAAGTACCCTCTGGCTCTGCAGGCATTAAGTCTAGTGTCAGCAACAGTAAATACTGGCCCAGAGCCATAATATGAACAACAAATAACAGTACCAAGGAGGTCTGGTTTTCTTCTGTTAATCTGGGGAAACTCTGCTGAGACATCGCCTTGGTAGGGGTATAAAATGGGTTTAAAGTAAGAGCAGAACGAAGGCCTGGGAGTATGGCTTTTGCTTCATGTAGGAAAGGCTGTTCAAGAACTCCTCCCTGAAATCAGAGGAAAGTCATTGTATTGCTTGGCACCTGCCCAAAGTGATTTCATTTTCTCGTCAGGATTAAGATACATTAATAGCCTGAGGGCAGCATTTTTCCTTGCCAAAAATGCCTTTCTTATCCCACCACTCCCCAACTTGTTTTAAATATGAGGGCTTGCAGGTCAGGAGTGAACACCCAGTGAGTATTACTTGAGTTATCAAATGGAAGTGCAGCAATATAATTTTCTTTTGTGCAAACACTGAGTAAATTAAAATGTGCACTCTGAACTTGGCAATTTTCACATTATTCATGAGAAACGTACAGGTCTGTCTATTGCAAAGGCAAACTAAAAATAACCAGAGATGTAGCACCAGAACAGCAGCTGCTGAGACTAAGCCACACTAAAAGTTTTTATGGCAAAGCTTTATCTCTAAGAGAGAGATTTACCCTCAGTCTGCTCTCTCCTCTTGGCCAATATAGCAAAGCTGGCAAAAGTCTTCATGTAAATGCAATTGTGCTGGCCAGAAATTCCTTTTGGTCAGAGAGCTGAGCTCTTGCTGGAGAAACAGCGTAACCTGTACAGGCCAAAGCACTTCTGCCAAGTGAATTGTGCTTAAGAAGGGAGTAAGGCTGGTACAGCTAGATAGACATGGAATTCAAGGGCTGCAGTGAGAAAAGTTCCCAGCACTTAGAGGCCCAGTCCAGCAGATGAAGTCTACCATGCTTCTGCCACCAGCTCATGGCCTCTTGTTTCTCCACTGAGATGCTTTTTCCACAATAGCAGGAGGTTCATTTACTGTTAACTACATTTCTGTATCACTATGGGCAGCTGTGCAGATCTCCCTTTGGGTCTAGACAGGGAATTGAGAATGCAGAGCGTGGGACTGGACAGACATGGGATAAGAAACCTCAGGTGCTCAGTGCGACCATAGCTGGCACTGAGAAAAAGCAGCAGTAATTTCCTTGTTTACAGAGTCAAAGCAATTTTTCTTTAAGATTTTGTGCAAAGGACATAACAAAGGGAGTGGGACAACAATGCTTCTCTTGAATATCACATTATTGAAAGTCTGTACACAGACTCAAGAGATGACTTACCCTTTCACCCCCTTCCCAAACTCTTCTCTGTTGCTTTGCTTTTATACTCTGAGTTTGGTTGATTTGCGTAGTGACATCCCAGTATGAAATTTGCCTTCTCTCCAGTGCACCTGTCAATCTCCGGCAGCAAACACACAAAGTCACTTTAGTCATCTGAAAATCCCAGGCAAGATGTTTTCATTCCTACCTGTGTAAATTTGGCACAATATCATCTGCTTCAATACATTCATTTGGTAGCTGAAGGGAGCCAAAGAGCTAGGTGAAAAATACGTGGGCTGTGAAGGTTGGTTGGCTTGCTGTAGATGCAAACCAGTTCAAATATGAAAGCTTTTTTTGGTGAGATTACATGGTCTGCTTGCTTAAATTCAGCCCTCATCTCTAGCCTGGAAGAACTGGAGGAATTCCTATAAAAGATGCTTAGAGGGAACCTAGTAGCCAGAAGTACAGGGTTCTTGCAGTAGGTTGTGGCAGAGGCATAGCAATGCTTGATGAAGTATTTTGTCTAGGTTTATATTAAAGAATAAAATGTCTGACTACCAGTAATTCTGGGAATGGTAGTTATTCCTAGCTAGGAAAACAGGCTGGCTTACCAACAGGAACAGTTCCCAATTCTCTATGCAGGCAGAGCAGAAGGGCAGAAATCTCCCAGCAGTATATAGAAACTGTCTGGACTGGAGGATTAGTGTCCAGTAGCAGACTATGTTCGTTCATGAAGCACTGCCAAAAGACACTGGGGCTTTAGCAGCTATGGGGAGAACTGTTGCTACACAGAACATGCGCTGCAGAAACAGGCTGAGACTGCTGAAACTATCTCTGACCTAGGGTTGAGTATGAGAGTGTGGACAGCCGTTGGCTCTGGGTCTACATCAAGAGCCAAGCAGGACCCCTTCCTTGCCTTTCACAGAATCACAGAATTGGTAGGTTGGAAAAGACCTCTAGGGTCATCGAGTCCAACCATTCCTAACAATCACTAAGCCATGTCCCTGAGCACCTTATCCACCGTCTTTTAAATACCTCCAGGGAAGGTGACTCAACCACCTCTCTGGGCAGCCTATGACAGTGCCCAATGACCCATTCTGTCAATTTTTTTTTAAAATGTCTAGTGTGAACCTCCCCTGGTGGAGCTTGAGGCCATTCCCTCTTGTCCTGTCCTCTGTCCCTTGGGAGAAGAGGCCAGCTCCCTCCTCTCTACAACCTCCTTTCAGGTAGTTGTAGTGAGCAATTATGTCTCCCCCCAGAGCAGGAGTTCAAGAAGGCGGATTCTGCCACATGAGCTGGGTGCCATACAAGTTCTGCACAGCCTAGCTACACCATCCTGATCTGCTGGTAAGCATCTGTTCAAACCCAAGGAGATGTGCTGTCACATCTGCCCTTGGCTCTGCAAAGGAAACAAGAGCACGTGGGAAATTTGCTGCATCTATTCCACACTGAGTGAATAACAGGGGAATGTTTGTCTGTCTTCTGTTAGATAATAGCTGTCTTGGGGCATCTAGATTTTAAGACCACACTTAGCTTGATTGAGGAGGCATATGGAGGTATGAATGGGCAGAGTGCCATACTGCTATGCAGGATACCACATCTGATCCTGACAGCATGGAACAGGTGGAGGCATGGGAGATTAACATTGTGGTTGTTACTACAACCTTGAAAATTGTGGCAAAGCTAAATGCATCTGCGTCTCTACTGCACAAGTAAAGATGAGACCACTGGACCAGGGGTAGAATGTGAGAGGAGAAGCCAACAATATCTGTTGAAGGTTTGCAAGGAGTTCTTGAAACACTTACTTTCATTGAGGACTGAGATAAAGGAAGCTCTGGTTGTGTGTCACCAATATCTCAGAAACCCAGTCAAGACCATAGAACCATAGAACAACCAGGTTGGAAGGGACCCATCGGATCTTCTAGTCCAACCATTCCTATCTAACACTAAACCAAGTCCCTCAAGACCTCATCCACCCGTGCCTTAAACACCTCCAGGGAAGGTGACTCAACCACCTCCCTGGGCAGCCTATTCCAATGCCCAATGACCCTTTCTGTGAAAAACCTCCTCCTAAGACCCAGGATCCTGTTAGGCTGGGTGCTGCTCAGAGGACTTAACTCATGGGAAAGAGCTGACTGCATCCGCTCTGTGTCAAGGAGGACTATGGCAGATGTTTCCCTACACCGCAGAGGTGTAGCAACCCCATTCCATTTCTTGACAGCTTTGTACCACTCTTTGAGGTGGGACACTCCCTTCAGCAGCTGTCCCAGAGCCTTTTGAGGGCTAACTTTGAGAAGTAATTTTGTGAAGCTGGATATGCTACTGCAAGCTCTGCAAAGTGCACAGTCCAAAACAGACAGTGGCAGAGGAAAGAGAACCATCTTACAGCAGCAGCTCACCCTCAGCTCTCCTGTTGCCTTCAGGATGAATGTTAATCCTATAATCTCCTAGAGATTTTGCTTGCATTGAAATGTCACCTGTGTAATTTTATCTCTGTTCAGGCCATGTAGAATCCGGTTCACAGAGAATTTAATGTGCTCTGGGGAGGCCAAATGAGAAATGAAAAAGAAATATCTTCCAAAAACCATCACAAAAGTTGCCAGTGAAATGGACTTGCTGGAAGCTGCTACATGGCAGGCAGATGAGTCTCCTGCACTGGCCCCAGCAGTGCTCCTGTGTTGATGAACAAAGGCCATCACCATCCCTCCATGCATGGGAGGGTTGTGCCTCTGGCAGCAGCAGGACTGCCTGGGAGCTATTGTCCTCACCCCTCCCCTAGCCAAGTGATGGTCCACTCCACGTCTGCTTGCATCTATGTTATTAAGTAAAACAGGATGAGGTGTCACAAGAGCTGAGGGTCACAGCATAAATTCTCCACCAAAATAGGATGACTGCCCAAACCCCTCTTGTCTGCTTGTTTATGCATAGACATTGATATGCTGTCAAACACCAGGAATGGCGTTACCTGGATTCACAAAATACATTCTTCAGAGCCTTGAAAATGAATCTTGGGCTTTATCCCAAACCTGTCTAGGAGGCTCTGATCTGAACAGATACTGACACCAGACTCCAAGTTAGTAGATTCATAAAGAAATAAATGGGAACTCTTCCTTCACATGCTCTTCCTCAAACAGTGTCCAGGCCTCTTCTAGGCTGCAGATGGTTGGCACAGGCCAAAACATGGCCAGGGAGCACGCTAACCATGAAGCTGTACAGATGTTTAGATTTACTAGCACAAACTCTGTCAACAGAGAGGGGTGAGATGAGGTCAGAGAAGGTATGAAAGGCAGCAGCAGAGGCTGTGCAGACAGGGCTTTGCAGACCACTGAGGAATGCTCTAGATGTCTAGCACTGCACCCATGAAAATACATCCCCAAATTCAGGGTCTCAGTGCTATAGTAACTGAGCCACGTAGTTGTTCTTGCCACATGCCAGGAGGCAGGTCAATAAATCTTGTATTACACATCAGAAACCAAGTCACAGCAAAAGCAGTTTCACAAGAACCAGAAAGGGAATTTACAGCAGGGCAAAGGACTGAACCTGTCTAATCTTTGCATTTTTACAGCTAAAGCAAGTGAAAATGGCCAGAAAGAAGGGTGAAGTTTTTTTTCAAAAACTGAAGGTGTTCTTTGAGAGTGAGAAGCTAGCACTGCTTTGCAACATCAGCTGAGTGGCATGGATTTAAATCTGTCTGAGATGAGGACATCTGCACCTTATTCTTGCTGTATTAAAAGAAGTGGTACCAGCAGGTTGAGGGAGATGATTCTTTACCCCTACTCTGCTGTCGTGTGACCTCATTTGGAATACTGCATTCGGTTCTGGAGTGCTTAGCAGAGGAAGGACATGGGCCTGTTTGGCCGAGTCCACAGGACGGCCACAAAGATGATCAGAGGGCTGGAGCACCTCCTCTATGAGGGCAGGCTGAGAGAGTTGGGCTTATTCAGCCTGGAGAAGAGAAGGCTCAGGGAGACCTTAGAACAGATCTCCAGTACTGATCGGGCTACAGGAAAGCTGGGGAAGGACTTTCTATCAGGGAGTGCAGGGATAGGATGAGAGGGAATGGTCTTAAGCTGAAAGAGAGGAGATTTAGAATAGATATGAAGAAGAAATCTTTTCCTGCGAAGGTGGTGAGGCTCTGACACAGGGTGCCCAGAGAAGCTGTGGATGTCCCACCCCTGGAGGTGTTGAAGGCCAGGTTGGATGGGGCTTTGAGCAACCTGATCCAGTGGAAGGTGTCCAGTAGCCCATGGCAGGGGTTGGAACTGGATGATCTTTAAGATCCCTTCCAACCAAAATCATTCTATGAGTCTATGATTCTATGAATGTGGGCATGATAAAATACAAGAGCCTATGTTCTATAAGACACTGTAGAAAATACAGGAACCTACCCTGAAGGACTGATATTGTTTATTAATCCACTTTCTAATGCTTCATATACAACAGTCTGCCCATGAGTGACTAGTCTGGCATTAGAAGAGTTGTTTCGATGTGGCTGAAACAGGTATTACGAGTAAATGAATTAGAAGGTATCAGAACCATCAGCCACATTATCTCTCAGACAGACTGCTGCCTGTGGTCCTGCTTAAAAAAATGTGTATCTTCTACAAAATCACATTTCTGTTTTGATTGCAAGGAGACTCTTCATGTGTTTTGCTAATAGGTTGTTGCAATGATTTTATGGGACCAGTGAACCAAGACACTATTTTAATATCTAGCTATAAAACAATCCCTTTGCAAGTTGAAACTACATAGGCCAGTTGTGTATCTGGATGGAAAAGGCTGTCTCTAAATCTACTGTGAAGTATATAAATAATGGAAGGGATTAACATACTGAGTGCATGTGACAAAAACAGTCCCCAACAAGAAAAATCTGTGCTAAACTGAAGGATAGAATGGAAACTGAAAGTACTCCTTCCTAGTAACTCAGAATCCTTAAAAATTGCTTCCAAATGGCAAGAATAGCTTTTGTGGATTGCGTAAAAAGAGAATCTGAAAGTCCTCTTAACAGCAATTATTTTTTTTGTCCTGCTAATTGCTTACATGATGAATTCTAAGTTTCCTACTTTTTGTTTCCTTGAATTCTCTATAAACAACAGAGAAATGAACAGTATTATAGCAAAGATAATATACTAGCAAGGTCAAATTTGAATTGAGAAGTTATTTCTATTGTTATTAATCTGTTAAAATTATTTGTATCAGCTTTATGTTAAAAGAAGTTATCTCAAATGGCAAGCGAACAATTAGGAGATGAGATAAGTTTTCTAGTCTTTCAGTTCAGATGTGACAACACTCCTATTTCACTGCTGAACCTTTGGCAAAATTTCTGCAAAATTTCTACAAAATTAATGAAACTTCAAGCTTTGTGTTCTGACTTGAAATCAAAAGTTAAGTAGAAAAAAATATTAAATCAACAAGCCAAGAGTTTTAGCCTCTTAACACATTTTGTGAAGAAATAAAAATCCCACAATTGTGCACTCTGTTCCTGTTTGTGTGACACCTATAAAATAAATCTCAACCTATTATTTTATCATTTGAAACCAATTTTCCCAGGTTGCCTGGGTTTAGCAGCCTGCTATGCATGGAGCTAGGAAAATAATTTCTCAGCTAACAGACAATTGCTCCAGCCTTCCCTGGCAATTAATTCAAGGTGTGACTGACTATACCGTCTTCTTACATGAGCTGTTTTAATTATTTCAAAGATTGCTATGCACATATCTAAGCTTTCCTGAGTTCCTCACAGCAGAACACCTGAATAACCACCAAAATACACTATCCAAGTATAGATGGCTCCACTCAATGAGCTCCATCTTTGCAGTTACAGTTATATATAAACCTTTTCAGATTTCTGTGAACATGTTCCATGTCCCTCCAGTGTCAGTAATGAGAGTTAAACCAAGCATCAAGCTTTGGGCTTGCTTGAGAAGATCAAAACCAAGGTACTAGATGATCTTTAAGGTCCCTTCCAACCCAAAATATTCTATTCTATGTACAGAGGTCCCATGAGATGAAAGCTGTCCTTCCTCTGTTGCTTCATATTGGTGAAATAGTTGGGGTGAGGTAGAAAGGGAGAGACAGAGTGGAATTTTCACTTGGGAAGTCCTTTTAAAGTCAGAAGGTTTAGTGTATCCAACTACAGCTAGAGGTGATGTACTGATGAATAAATGAACTTGGGACCTGATGCTCAGGAATTATTTCCCCTTCTATATCCCTTTGTAACTCTCTGTATCACCCTCTCTAATCTCATTGATTCCTGGCATGGCCCTGTGTTGTCTGCACTCGACTATCAGTGCAAAATAAGATGCAGGAGGGGAGCATTCAGCACCCAAGGATCTGATGCAGAAAGGGCACAGTTGGCCTCCTCTCGTGGCAAAGTTAATATGGCTGAAGAGCCTTTTGGGAGGCTCTGTGTGCCTAGAATCAACACTGTCACTTCATTCCAATTCAAGCAGCCTGCAAACTGAAGTTCTCAAAACTTAGTTTGCAAGGTCCCATCAACAGGAGCAGATGCAACAGGGGTGGCTCCTGCCTGTCCTGTGCCATGTCGCACTTGTAGCATGATTGAAGGGGATGGTCTGTTGGTTAAGCAATATTCAGGAGCTGTTCTGAGGTAGCTCACAAATGATGCTTTTGCCAGTTTTAAAAGTGAAAAGCAGCAGTAAGAAACTCATTCTTCAGTGACTTGTAGTTCACATCCAAGAGAGAAAATAAGGATGAAAGGAAAGCTCCCAGGAAGGTGTGAAGCAATGGCCTCATGCAGGATAAATACCATGAATACCAAGAGCAATGTGGCCACTGTGAAGGAGATTGCTCAGGAAGCATGAAGACAATATGTGTAGGAAAAGAAAGATTCACAGTTTGATAAACAGTTCACTTGCCTTAATCACAAGTGTTGTCACTGAAATCCTTTTTGTCTGGACTCTCCCCGCAAGCAGCAAAACTCTTCTGCTTGCTTTTCACATGCATCTGCATCTAAGTCAACTTAATATTTCAGCACAAACTGTTAAAATCTTCCTAAGTGTGCAATGCAATGAACTTGTTATAAAGTTCTGAGAGACAGAGCTGGTACCAAAGCACTGAAATGTTGATGACTCTGGAGCTGCAGAAGCTGAGCTGGGCCGTGGGGCATGCTCTCAGTGAGGCCCTGGAGGGCTCTTCCAGAATCTGCAACACTGGCTGAACAATGGCATGTCCAGGGCATGCAAGATTCTGGCTACAGCAAAGAAACCCTGACCGCAGCTAGGGATCCCACCACAGGTGGGAGTTGTTTGAATTTCAAGGGCAGTATGAACCTAATCAGAGACCAAATATTGTGGCAGATGCTGCCTTGGTGCCTTTGGGCTGGAGATCTGGAAAGGTTTCTAACTTATTTCTCCTCTGTTCTGCCACCAGAGGGCACAGCTCCCTTCTCTGTCAGGGGAAGCATCAACCTGCAAGAATATGGGGTTTGCTTGCTGCAGAAGTTTGATGTCCTTTCCACCTAGCCTTCTCCTTTACCTGCTTTTCAAGCCTCTTGATTGGATCTGAAGCGCCGGCTGAGAAGATTAAAGTACCTGTGAACTTTTGCTGAGGAGAAAGAGAAGGCATCCGACTGTCACTTTGTGCAGCTTGGGAGGGCATCGGATCTGGGTTGACCCTGCATGGACCCCACAGTTTGTATGGGAATCAGAGCCCTGCCTCAGTGTCAATAATGCTTCCCAGCACTGTAGAACAAGCTTGTGCAAGCCTGTACTGCCCTGTTTTCAATGTCAGGCACTGTCCTTACTGAGGCAAAGGACAGATGCCACCCAACATCTAAAAAGCCTTATTATGGCAGGATTAAGAATGAAGCGTCCTGGACAATGGATCTCCCTCTTTACTCCCCCGGAGCTCTTGGAAATGGGCTTGTACTTCAATGACAGTACTGGGCATTTTGCAGCTTATTTTCTACTTGAATTCATAACCCTTTCCCTCACACCCCAGGACAAACACACCACTGTCAGTCAAAGACTGGGGCATGGATGGGTAAGGTTTGCTGCAGCTCCTCACCTTGTGAGAAGTGAGCTGGGTACTGAGCCAGGTGATCAGACGTCCTTCACAGACATCTCAGAACTGTGTCATGCAGGGCAGAGAGTAATAGGACTGTAACCTTTTTCTGCAAGGATGATTTGGTAAACAGTATGTTTCATTTTATTTCTTCTTCAGCAGCCCCTGCTAGCACAGTGTGACAATCAGCATGTCCTTTGCTTTGAGGTGACAATATAAATCAAAGCAGAGCAACCACGGATTTGACCCATTTTTGTCACACAATCACAGAATGGTCAGGGTTGGAAGGGACCTCTGGAGATCACCTAGTCCAACTTCCCTGCTGAAACAGGTTCACCTAGGTGGCACAGGAAAACATCCAAGTGGGGTTTGAATATCTCCAGAGCAGGAGACTGTTCCAGTGCTCTGTCACAATCACAGTAAAGAAGTTTTTCCTCATGTTAAGGTGGAACTTACTGTGCTCCACTTTGTACTTGTTGCCCCTTGTCCTGTCACTTGGCACTGCTGAGAAGAGTCCGGCCCCATCCCCTTGACACCTGGCTCACAGTTATTTATAAGCATTGATAAGATCCCATCTCAGTCTTCTGTTTTCCAGGCTAAACATACTGAGCTTATCCCTTTCTTCTTTTTTTTTAACCATAGCACAATATAGGATAAAATATGGAATAAAATATGGAATATTATCAATGCCTTTGCGAAGTCAGAATAAGGTGAACTCAGGAACGTGTATAGTAAAACAAAGAAATGCTGTGTGCATGGTAATTTGCACTAGCCTGAGGCTCAGCCCTACTCAGTTTACAGTGAGGCTTTCCAACAGCCACTGGGAAACAAGAAATTTTAGCTTGCAGCAAAGCTGGCCACCTTTTCTCTAACAAATGCATTTCCAAACCAGCATGGGCTTTTTAATGTTGTATGAGGACTCAGGTTTAATTTCCCAGATGTATTTCTCACTGATGAGCGTTCATCCAAGAATTTATGTAAACTTATTTCAGATGGGCTAGCAAATTGTTCACTGTTCCTGATAAGACACGAATGACTGGTTTCCAGCAGTGGCACCTTCGGTTTTTTGGTTTGCTGATTAGAATAATGAAACTTTGTTTGTAAACATTGGAAGTCAGAAGAAACTAGAACTGAATTAGTGAAAAGTTTTGGTTTAGTTTTATGAACTAAGATTCCACTTATCTGTAAATATTACTAATTACAGTTGTTCAGATGCAAGTATAAATGGAGTTACAAATAACTGTAATTTTCCACCCATTTGAACAAAAGTCCATGTAAAATAGGCAGACATGATCATACCAAAACAGTCACTTAATAATAAGGAAGAACAATAATAAACATTATTTTTCCTGCAGATACAATGGTTATGAATTGGAATTTCTTAATCTGTTGTTAACAACAACAATTTAAGGGACACTCTAAGATATTGCTTTGTCCAAGTGTCAGGTATCATAGCCTGTTGTGCTAGAAAGGTTAGGAGTCTGTGAGCAGTGACTTAGGACATATTGATTTCCCAGCCACCCATTGTGGTATTCCCTTGCAAACGATCAAGCTACTAAAAATACCAGGAGATTGAAAGGAACTATTTTATATACATAAATGTATACAAATCAGCATTTCATGAAGGCTCACCATTAGGCATCAGCATGTCTTTAGTGGGCACCTTAAACATCTGTTTTCTTCCTCTCTCCCTGACAAGTTGTCTCTCTACATGCACCAAATGCCTCTGAGGCTGTGGAGATGCTGGGCAGCCAGCCCCAGAAACTCAGAAAGGGAAAGGCAATTATCACTAGTGAGGAAGAGCACATGACTGAGGGGTGCCTTTCCAAGAGTTTGGTGGGGTTTGTCCAAAGGGACACACAAAATTTGGGCACTAAAACTGCGGGCTGCAAAAACACTGCAAAAGCCCAAGGCAGAGTCTAAGGCACTGTGGGCAGATGACCATGATGTGATACAGGCACTACTACTACCCTGAGTTCAATCTTCAGTCCCACCACAAGAAGCAGTGGCAATAAGAGCCCACTGTCATTATCATCATCATCATCATCATCATCATCATGGTAAAGCCCCCTGTGATATGATTTCTCTCAGTATCTCTGGCCAATATGAGGCAACTAAAACCATTCACTCTGACCTCACCCCTGTATCCTCCAGTTGCCAAATGGCTCTTAGTCTTCTCTGACAAAGACTCAATGTAGACAGCACTGAGGGTCTTTGTTCTGGCAGCACTGTCGTCCCACTGCATCAATCCTGAATAAAAATATCTGGTTCTATAAGTGGCTCTATATGTATTTCCAAATGTGAGGCAATGTGAGTAATCTGAAATGTCCCTGGGCAAAACTTCTGAATTGGGAACTCAGGAAAAGCTGTACTGTCTTCTGACCTTGCACACCAAGCACCTACATAGATCAGATGTTGAATACTCTTTCTAATCAGCATTTTAGCCTGGCAGGATTGGCTCAAGTGGTCTTTTTGCAGTGATTGGAGGGAATTCTTTATTGAGCTTCACATGGATCAATTTTGTTTCAGCTCTTAGACACTGGGCTATGCTCCTGCCTCTCTTATGGGTCAACTCTCAATATGTAGCAACCATGACACTTCAGATGTAATTCTAGGTTCCTCAGAAAACTGAACACAATCTGCATTAAGAAGTTCCAGCACATGGGATGTGCACTGTTGACAAAAATAGATAAAAAATATTACTACCACTGTACAGGCAGGGAAACTGAAGTAGGCTGGGGGAGAGATTTCCCACAGTCAGCAAGACAGCCAAGAGTAAAATCCTACTGCTTGCTGTTAGACAAAACCCACTAAGTTGCAGCTGGTAGCAATGAAGGATAAATATGCACTTC
This sequence comes from Coccyzus lansbergi, assembly GCA_033558105.1. Taxonomy (NCBI): domain Eukaryota; kingdom Metazoa; phylum Chordata; class Aves; order Cuculiformes; family Coccyzidae; genus Coccyzus; species Coccyzus lansbergi. Next base: position 78,368 of record JAUMJK010000500.1, on the reverse strand, counting down.
CCACAGAGGAGACGGACAGTCATCACTCTAAATGCTCATCAGTCATCTTGGTTTAATGGGTAAGAACAACAGACATCTCCATACGTGACTGTCCCATCATACACAAAGCCTCTTGACATTCCCTAGCAGGTAGCAGGGCTGCACAGCCCTGCACAGCCCTTTTGTAACACAGTGTGTTGTGCATGGGCCTCTCAAAGCACTCCTAAGAATGAGGTTTTGGCATTAAATAGTCAACCAAGACCAGGGCCTGGCAACGTATTTTCTTTCATTTCCATCCCTCTCACGCATCCCTCATCCCTCTCAGGCCTTGACTGGACCGAGTAGAGAGCAGATTGGTTTTGTCCTTCTTCCCTTATGCCTTTTTGTAGCACAATGTACCAGCTTGTCCTTCCTCAGCTTCACAGAACAGAATCACAGAATCACAGAACAACCAGGTTGGAAGGGACCCATCGGATCTTCTAGTCCAACCATTCCTATCAAACACTAAACCAAGTCCCTCAAGACCTCATCCACCCGTGCCTTAAACACCTCCAGGGAAGGGGAATCAACCACCTCCCTGGGCAGCCTGTTCCAATGCCCAATGACCCTCTGCGTGAAAAACCTCCTCCTAATCTCCAGCCTAAATCCACCCTGGCAGAGCTTGAGGCCATTCCCTCTCGTCCTGTCCCCTGTCACTTGGGAGAAGAGGCCAGCTCCCTCCTCTCCACAACCACCTTTCAGGTACTTGTAGAGAGTAATGAGGTCTCTTCTCAGCCTCCTCTTCTCCAGGCTAAACAACCCCAGCTCTCTCAGCCGCTCCTCATAGGGTCTGTTCTCCAGCCCCTTCACCAGCCTCGTTGCTCTTCTCTGGACTCACTCCAGAGCCTCAACATCCTTCTTGTGCTGAGGGGCCCAGAACTGGACACAATATTCAAGGAGCGGCCTCACCAGTGCTGAATACAGAGGGAGAATCACCTCCCTGGACCTGCTGGTCACACCATTTCTGATCCAAGCCAGGATGCCATTGTCCTTCTTGGCCACCTGGGCACACTGCTGGCTCATGTTCAGTCGGCTGTCGACCAACACCCCCAGGTCCCTCTCCTCCTGGCAGTTTTCCAGCCAGGCTTCTCCCAGTCTGTAGCTCTGCATAGGGTTGTTGTGCCCCAAGTGCAGGGCCCGGCATTTGGCCGTGTTAAACCTCATGCCATTGGACACTGCCCAGCGGTCCAGCCTGTTTAGGTCCCTTTGCAGAGCCTCCCTACCCTCCAGCAGATCGACACTTGCACACAGCTTTGTGTCATCTGCAAACTTGCTAAGGGTACCCTCAATGCCCTCATCCAGGTCATTGATGAAGACATTGAACAGGACTGGACCTAGCACTGAGCCCTGGGGAACCCCACTTGTCAGTGGCCTCCAGCTGGACTTAACACCATTTCCCACCACTCTCTGGGCCCGGCCATCCAGCCAGTTTCCTACCCAGGAGAGTGTGCGTCTGTCCAGGCCAGAGGCTGACACTTTCCGTAGCAGAATGCTGTGAGAAACTGTGTCAAAGGCTTTACTGAAGTCCAGAAAGACCACATCCACAGCCTTTCCCTCATCCAGCAGCCGAGTGACTTTGTCATAGAAGGCGATCAGGTTGGTTTGGCAGGACCTGCCTCTGGTAAACCCATGTTGACTGGGCCTGATCACCCGGTTCTCTTGTAAGTGCTTCATGATAGCACTCAAGATCACCTGTTCCATGACTTTCCCTGGCACTGAGGTCAGACTGACTGGCCTGTAGTTCCCGGGATCCTCCCTGCTACCCTTCTTGTAAATGGGAACTACATCAGCCAGTCTCCAGTCCAGAGGTACCTCCCCAGTCTTCCAGGACTGCTGGAAGATGATGGAAAGGGGTTTGGCCAATACATCCGCCAGCTCCCTCAAAACCCTAGGATGTATCCCATCTGGCCCCATGGACTTGTGGGTGTCCAGTTGGCCAAGCAGGGCTCTGACCTCCTCCTCATGGACTATGGGAGCCTCGTATTGCTCCTCTGTTTCCCGGGTGTCTACACAGAGGGAACAGCTTTCTTTACAATTAAAGACTGAGGCAAAGAAGGCATTAAGTACCTCAGCCTTCTCCTCGTCCCCTGTCACTGCTGTTCCCTCTGAGTCCAAAAGGGACTGTATGGTCTCCCTTGTCCTCCTTTTACTGTTAATATACTTATAAAAAGATTTTTTATTGTCTTTTGCAGACTTAGCTAATCTGATCTCTAGCTCAACCTTAGCCCCTCTGATTTTTTCCCTACATAGCCTCGCTTCCCTCCTGTAGTCCCTCCAAGAGGCCTGTCCCCCCTTCCAGAGCCCATAAATCTTCCTTTTTTTTCTAATTTGACTCAAGATTTCCCTACTTAACCAAGCTGTTTTATTCCCCTGCCGGTCTTTTTTCCTTTTTTCACTGCACTCCTGATGAGATGCCAGCCTCCCTTTGTCACCAACACCCACCAGAGCCTTCTGCCAGGGACCCCTCTGGATGGATGCCTGGAGCTCCATTTCAGATCAGCTTGAGATCTTATGTATTCAGTGTTACTTACAGTGAAGAGAGGGCTCTCTGTAAGGGAGACTCATATTTTCTCTTTTCCCCAATGTTATTTTCTTTAGGGAAGCTAAATAGTAGCTGGAAGAGCTCTATTGCAAACCCAACACTATTTTCTGAACCAGATGCTTATTTTAACACTGTACACAAAACCAAGAGGAAGTTTCCCTGGAAGCACAGCACTGCAGCTTCTTTAAAGTAATTAGTTTTTGGCAGCAGCTATTTTCACCCACAGAAAACAGCTCAGCGTTAATAACAAAGGTGTTGAAGAAGCATTACAGATCACAGTTCCAGTCAGGTCAGTGCTTCTATCATAAACCTTTATTTTTCCCTTCTACAAATTTTATTTTGGCCTCAAACCCAGCATGCTGGTCAGAATTACTGTTGATCCTTATTACTTTTACTGCTGCAGCTGAGACACATCTTGAAAATATTTATTTATTTTTTAAGTAGATCAGAGATCCCTTTCTTTTTGAACCCTGCCACTACTTTACTCAATCAGGACTACACTGCTCAACCCTCCTTCCCCATTCAGCTGTGCATAAGTGTTGCCTACCTGATGGAGTAGTATTCTAGAGCTTAATAAAGAATAATAATTCTGCTACAATATGTTTGATGCAACATATCGGAGGACATAGCTTGTCCTGACTCTCTTTTAGTCTCTGCAGGTCAGTGTGAACTCTTCATCTCCTTTTCTAGGAAACAGTTTTGCTGCACCACTGCTATTCACCTCCTCCTTTCTGCAGAGCTTCACTGATTTCATCTCTGAAAAGGCAGCTGATGTTTCACATCAATAATAATCCTCTCAGAGCAGGACTCAAGCACACTCCAGCAAACCTGGCCAGACTGCAGTGCACCTACCAGACCAGCATACGTAGAGTTTTAGAAGGCTTTTATCTCTAGTGCAGAAAGGAGGAACTTGAAGTTATTTTGTAAAGTGTAGCACCAATTATGGATAATTGTTAAGAAAATAAATAGGATTTGCAGTTTACCACTGTTTTCTGTAGTTCTAAAACTGAACCAGGGATATTGTTGGGATCCAAAATTTTCTGGATGACACATGCTAGTTTGCCTTTGCTACACTTATCATAGAATGGTTTGGGTTGGAAGGGACCTTAAAAATTCTCCCATTCCAACCTCCCTGCAATTGGCAGGGACACTTCCCACTGCATCAGGTTGATCAAAGCCTCATCCAACCTAGTTTTGAACACCTCCAGGAATGGAGCATCCACGACTTCTCTGGGCACCCTGTGCCAGCGCCTTACCACCCTCACAGGAAAATATTTCTTCCTAACATCTAAACTTGCAGCTTAAAATTGCTCCTCCTCATCCTGTCACTTAGGGACACTCAGTACAGCAGAAATTGATCTGAGGAAGCATGAAGAACCAACAATTTTTTTTCTGAAAGGAGCTTTCTTGTATTTTTATTATGATGATATTTCTGCTTTTTCTTGAAAAAACCCAGATTCAAAACAACACAACCTGAATTGTTTTCCTCTCACTTATCCTTCTCACTTTTCCCTCTTGTTTATGCCTGTTTTCCTTAGCAACTGGTACAAGAGGAGGAAAAGGAGGTGAAAAATAAACAAACGAAACTAATAGAAGGAAGAGAGGATGTTTCTGTTATTGCCAACCAAAACATAATTTTTGCATCAAACCAGAAAATCTGTGGAAGTGATTGTTGGGGGAAATTTTGTCATACTGTTTTTTATAAATATTTTTATCACCATCATTATTATCCCACTATGCTTTCAGCACCACCTCTCTGCTAAGGAAAGACTGATACTTTCTTCAGAAATCCTGGGGTGGATCCAAAGATCCCAAATCCTGAGACAGAGTCAGGCCATACAAACAGAAGGGTGTCAAGCAATGTTGCAAGGGCAATTCCAGCTGTGGAGTTGGTGATTCACTGCTGATTTCCCTGGACTAATTATCACCTTTACCTCATCACATCTTGATATTTCACTGCCACAGAGAGCAAACAACAAGCAGCTCTCTAATGAGACGGAAGAAGTCACCTCAAAATATCTATGCTCGGTATAACTAATGTTCTGACCAAGCGATATATCACCTGATCCATGACTTTTCCTTTCCTCCAAGATCAAGGTATCAGGCAAGGACAAGCCAATGTGAAACAGTGACAGCCCAAACTGCTAGGGACAGCTCCCTGCAGGAAGCCGGGCTGCAAGCAGTGATCCAGGCTCTCCTTACGGCCATGGGCAAAGGCCACCACCCAACCAGGAGACTGCTTAAACTCAGTAGTGATTAAAATTGTGGCTGTCTAGACTCTAGGATCAAGTAATACTTTTGCACCTTTGCTTCTGAACAATATCAAGATAACATGCTGTGACAGCTTCTCCATCCAAGAAATCCCAGGGAAGAGACCTCTCACTACACTACCACATTTTGCAGTTGTGTACCTGAGCGTCACATGCAGGGCATCTAAAAATTTTGAGCACTTTACTACACAATAGGTAAGTCAGAATAATTTGTCCCAAATCTTTTCACAAACTTAGGTGCAGCTGCTGAACAGACTCACCCAACGTTTGATAAAGCTGGTGCCAGGTACAATATAAGTCAGACAAGATAGAGATGCTGGTATTTGGAAGCAGTTGTGCTGTGAGAAAATATGATAAAAATCCATAAACTGTCAACTGAAGTGATTTGCTTGACTGCTGCCTTGGGAGGAGGAGGTACAGCCAGAGGTATCTCTGCTCTGAGACTGCTCTGCAGGCCAGAAAGACCTTTTCTATCACTGCTTGACAAAAGGGTAGCATTGCTGACAGGAGCATTTCTCGCCTCTATGACTAATTTACAAACCCTGTGTCTAAGAACAAGGAATTTTAAGGTTTCAACTCCATAGTTCTACTGATCTTAAAACACATGCAGATTTCTAAGATTGGGGTCTTGGTTTTCCTGCTTTGTCCACTCTCTTTCTACAGTAAAGTAAAACAAGGAAAGGTCAAGGAGCTGACATAGTCCCACTGGACAAAGCAAAGGGATAGGAAATAGGGTCTTCCTCTGTGCTGGGAAGGAGTTATACAACTCTAAAGAAAGCCCTTTGACTTCAGTGACTGTTGTGTAGAGTGATTTATCGTATTTCAAATTTTCATTTGGATTTGTGACTAACAGGTTTTGACATATTAGTGTCTCCCATGGGTACATCATAGAATCATAGAATAGTTTGGGTTGGAAGAGACCTTGAAGATCATCTAGTTCCAATTCCCTTGCCATGGGTAGGGACACCTCCCACTGGATCAGGCTGCCCAAGGCCCCATTCAGCCTGACCTTGAGCACCTCCAGTGGTGGGGCATCAACAGCTTCCCTGGGCAGCCTGTTCTAGTGCCTCACCACTTTCATGAAGAAATTTTTCCTTATGGCTAGCATAAATCTGCCCCTCTCCAGTTTATACCTATTGCCCCTCATTCTATCACTACAAGCCTTTGTAAAGAGTCCTCCCCTGCTTTCTTGTAGAGGCCCCCCCCCATTTCAGGTACTGGAAGTTTGCTATGAGATCTCCTCGGAGCCTTCTCTTCTCCAGGCTGAACAAGCCCAACCCTCTCAATCTGTCCTTGTGTGGAAGGTGCTCCAGTCCTCTGATCATCTTTGTAGCCCTCATGTGGACCCATTCCAACAACTCCATATCCTTATGTTGAGGATTCCAGAACTGGACATAATACTCCAGATGAGGTCTCACAAGAGAGAAATAGAGCTTAATCATCTCCCTTGACCTGCTGCTGCCCACGCTTCTTTTCATGCAGCCCAGGATACAGTTGGCCTTCTTGGCTGCGAGCGCAAATAGCTGGCTCACGTTAAGCTTCTGATCAATCAGCACCCCCAAGTCCTGCTCTGGAGGGCAGCTCTCAATCACATCATCCCCCATTCTGTATTGAAATAGGAATTGCCCTGACCCAATTGTAGGACCTTGCACTTGGCCTTGTTGAACCTCATGAGGTGCTCACAGCCCCACTTCTCCAGCCTGTTCAGGTCCCTTTGGATGACATCCCACCCTTCTGGTGTGACCTCTTACTGGTGTTCCAGTATTCCAGGTATTCTAGGTCTTTGGTGGGAAGGACTGCCCTGGAAAAAATTAGGCAAGTTGAGGGGTGAGTCACTATCCTTTATTCCTTCAACTGAGGGGACATGTTTAGTCCCCAGGGAAATTATGGAGAAATGTAACCTCTCCAAATGTGTCCCCTCAGTTGAAGGCATCCCAGGCAGCTGTGAGAGACTAATACAGACATAACAGCATCAGGCTTTGTCAATACCCTTGGACTCATTCAGTTTATGACCATGCAGTGTGGGCAGTTCTGATCTTGCAGTAAGACCAGCAGGGCAAGAGAAGGTGGATATAACCACAACTGTGCCTGAACAACTCCTGATGGTGCAACAACACATGAAGAAAGGAAGAGTTAACCATGCAAGTCATACTTACAGAGATGGGGGGGTTCTTCAGAGCCTTCACCATGACACCGGCTGCAGTCTGGTTGCAGAAATTGATTTTGATCAGCACTCAAATGCTGAGGAGAACCAGCAAGTAGTACAATGGCTGCTTGTAATTCCCTTGGCTTCATGTCACAGGAAGATTCAAAAGCAAATGAAAGCAAGTCAGATGAACACAAATGTCCAGGTTCCAAATGTACTAGTTGTTTGACACAGAAAGGACAAGAGGAGAACAGGTAGCAGAGTACCACAACTATCATCTGCTAAGAATTTGCAAGTGGTTGCCACCACGACTGAAGCTTCTTGTAAAGATGCATGGAAGAAAGTGAGTGAGATACGACCAAGGAAAAGCAGTGAGAAGACCTGAGTAGCAAGTAAGGGAGGCATAAGAAGTCAGAGTATGTTCAAAGAGCAAAGAGACCCTCAGGCATGCTGGGAGTATGGAAGGAGAGGGTTGGGTAGAGGAAAGACATCTGAAAGTGAGTATGAGGGAAGCAGATGCATACAAGGAGATAGAGTGAGAGGCAGTAGGAGAGTGGGGAAAGTACTGTGTCTAAAGGGCCCTGCAAAGGTCACATCAGAGATAGAAATCTTTCCTTTAGGGGTTGCAGATCACAATTACACTAGCTAGGTTAGAGGGACATGCCACTGTAAACAGAAGTGATTTATCCAAAGAGCAAACCTCTCTCCTAAGAGGTTATCTAGAGAAGTATGGAGACATTAATATAGGAGGTCATTTTTAACCTTGACAGCTGCCTTAACCAGTCTCCCGAACAAGGCAGACGAAACCTGATGGATACAAGATTCTGCAATACTAAGGGATATTTCAAGTTTAGTCAATGTTCCTGATTTATACGATGATAACAAGAGCCTAAGGAAAGCACTACTCTACTATTCTGTCTCTATAGGTCAGAAGCTTAAGGTTTTAGTATTGCCATCATTTTTTTTTTTTTCAAACCTTGAAGTATCCAGAGTGGACACTGTATACCTTCCCTAGTAGCTGGCATTCTGCAGCAACCTCCTCATTTGTATTCTGTCTTGCACTTGAGCAAAAAAACCCACTCTGCATTGCCACAACTAAGTACTTCCCCACTGCGATACAGAGATTGCCAAACAGTCACACTAAATTCAACATGTCTCTGCTAACATATTTTATTCATACTGATGGTCTGCTTCACAGTGTGTTCCCAAAGACTTGCTTTAAAATTTAAGCTCCAGACTTCTAACAAAATATATAAAGCAAAATAAAGTATCTTTTTCTGTGTATCTCCTTCAAGGCTGATCTAGCATAGATTTCAGACCGGGTTTTTTTTTCCCCGCACAGGTTTGACTGTCTTCCTGTGCAAAGGGGAAATTTATGACTTCTTGAAATGTCATTATCTATAAAGTCCTGCTCCTTTTACAGTTAAAAATGAATTTGAGGTTCTGGAGAAGGCTTGGACTGGATGATTCCACAAAGCAAGGCTTCCTCCAAGATAGTGTTCACATGTGGACCCCACCAGCACACACAAAGTCCCTGATACCAAACCAACCCTTCAGGCACTGTTTTTCTGTCCTGAGGAGCAGGAGTGGCCGTATCTATTTGGGATTAAAGTATCACTGTCTCCTCTTGGCTGACTCTTCACAGTAGCCTTTTCCTCACACTCTGGCTTTGTTTGTGAAAGGAAATCCAGCTAAACTCATGGAGTAATTTCAAGTAAGGCACTGCAGAGAATCTGATCGCTTTGTGGGCCAGAGTCATATTTTTGTACAGTTATCCTTTGCTGTTAGCAAGTCCAGGAGTTCACCTGTAGGTCTGGGCAGAACTTACAGGAGCATCCTCCAGGTGCAATAAAGGCTGTGTAACATTTGACACTGACACACATTGGGTATTCCTGGGGCTGGGAAGTCTCTACGCTAAACTAGACTCTTTCAACAGCCCACAGGGAAACAAAGCATCTCCAGGGGATGGCTCACAGCCTCTTAGACATGACTTGGTACGAGGACTCACCATCCAGATCCTTCTCCACCATGTCAAACAGATGCAGGCAGAGTTCACAGCAGGCATTGCTACTTTTCTGATAGACCAAATGAAGCAGATCTATTCTTTATTCGGTGGACAGAGTAGAACATCTGGGGAGAAATGGGGAAAACCCCTCTGTCAGCTGCTGGTGGTGATCTGTGTCAGAAGCAAGTGGCCATTAAAGACACCTCCCCTTACTCTGTGTGAGACATTTCCTGCAACACTTGGGTTTCCTCTCACTGACTGTTACTGCACCACTTTTTAATTTTTGCTGGCATCAATATGAGCCCACCCTTGCTGCCACATACACTACCTGTGGGTCATGAAGTTGAGCACTGCTCCATGAGTGCCAGTGCGATCCATGGATGGCAAGACTGGGTTGCTTCAAGGGCAAAGTTTGAGCTGTGAGCCAAACAAGGTGATCAGGGCAGGTCTAGTGCCACTACTCATGATCATTCACAGTTCAGTGATGCCCAGGCAAGGCCAAAATGAGAAGGAAGGTCTGAGGTCATGCCAGGAACTTGAGACACTGTGGTCCAAGGCTAGATGCAACACACGCTTGAGATAGCTCAAGCAAGAGCTAAGGCCAAGGGACTGAGCTTCAACACTGCGCCTGGGCCAGTGGGTGACAAACGATCCAAAGGGTAATGACAGCTTGCTGGTGACAGCCATATTATTCCTAGGAATAACATTACAACTTGGTTGGTTAAGCATTTCTAACATTTAGCCAATAACTGGATGTACCCTCAGACATTCAGCTTTTTAGTTACCACCATACTTCATTCTTAGACCTTTTCCTCTCCTGCTCTTCCACTTTACATGACTATTAATAGACTCTCCTACAAGGAGCTGGAAGCAGAGGGAAAACTAAGAAATTGAGTTATATTATGAAATGCTACAATTTATGCCCTTCAAAGGAGTAAAGAAGAGGTGCTCACTGCCAGCTACCCGTCTCCCACCAAAGCTTCCCAGCTGGCACCAGCTCCCTAGCTCTGGCAGCTCAGCCATAGCTATAATTCAGTGTGAGTCAAAAATTTTATTTCAGCAGGAAAAGCTGAAACAGCAGAGGGCTTCTTGTCACTGTCTCTGGACAAGCCCAGGAGACACAGAAATGGTTTGTTTAATGCCGTCTCTCATTATTCCTGGCACTTTATGACTCATTAAGTGTCCTAGTTTTGTAACTAACTCCTGCTGAGCTCAACATTTGATACACATTTATGGGTGGCCTATTGGCGGTAATAACGATGGAACTATTCATAATTCCCCTAACTATGTTAACTCCTTCCTTCCTTTATGTGCCAGGTTTCCTTTAAACAACTTAAACATAAAGATGTTGGGGACTTCAGTCCTTAATGCAGAATTAATTACATTTATCTGGACAACTTATTACCATAGCTATATACGGTAACTAGACACACTTGTTCTGAGCCTGGTGTCCCAATATCTTTTACACAGCTCCCCTTCTGTATCTACTATGCTTTTTTACCATGGATATATCCATGCAGATGGATGGCTGATACCATTTTGCCTCAGTAGAATGCTGGAAGTGCACACATCAGTATTCATGCACTTCTATGGACAAGGAACAGGAGCCAAAAGACCCTTCTTGCCCATTACAGGTGGGAATCAGAAGTAAGTAGTGTATGTTTGAGAACCTTCTTGTGTTATGAATGATCTTGTCAGCTTCTGCCCTGTTTTCTAATTTGTTTTCTCTGCAAAAGGCCAGTGAGACTTCAAAATAAAGCCCAGCGATGCGTTGACCAAACCTGACAACTGATGCAAACAGGGCAGCCACAAGCACTAAGCATGAGTTTGATGGGCATAAATATTTTTGGAGATGACAGTACATTTAACCTGTCTCTTCTGAAAGTGTCATGCACAATCACCTCAGACATACGTAGAAAGGTCTGTGCTTCAGGTTAATTTTTCTTTAATTCACTTGAAGCACAGAGTGACTTAGACTGGCCACTCTGAAAAGACATGACTTTGTGTCTCTGGGTATATTTTGGAGCATGACTGAAAAGGCCCCAACAAAATCACATGGGTCCAAAAGGAAGGTCAGTATTTTGCATAAGTTTAAACTTAAGCTGTGAGTTGTTTGCAGCTTCAACCAAAGAGTCTGACATAGGAGCACGCCTAATTTCAGACTTCCAATTTGGAAGAGAGTGCTTTCAGAAATTAAGTTGTTTGTAGGACAGTATTTAAGATGGTTTTGTACTGGGTCTGGCTGGTATGGAGTTAAGTTTCTTCATAGCAGCCTGTATGGTGATGTGACTTGCATCTGTGGCAAAAATAGTGTTGGTAACACACTGGTGGGTCAACTATTGCTAAACAGTGCTTGCTTTGTTTCCAACACTCCTCCACTACCACCAATCTCAAAGGACAATAGGATGGAGGTGGCCAAGAGGTTGGGAGGTTGGGACATAGCTGTGGCAGCTGCCCCAAACAACCAAGGGAATATCCCATACCTTATGACATCATGCTCAGCAGTAAAAGCGGAGGAAAGAGGGGATGGTGGGAGGACATTTGTGGTTAAGTCATTTGTCTGACCAAATGTACTGAAGTCCTGCTTCCTAGGATGTGGCTGTATATCCACCTGCTGATGGGAAATAGTGAATTAATTCCTCTTTTTATTTTGTCCTCTTCTATGTGCAGCTTTTGCATTTCATAATAATTGTATTTCTCTCAGCCCATGAGCTTTTCCATCTCATTTTATCCCCAGTCCTATTGAGAGGGGAGAGTGGGAGAATGGCTGGGTGGACATCTGGCAGACAGTCAAGGTCAACTTGCCACAGGGTGCTAGATAAAGATTGATGTTTTTGACTGGTTCTCTACATTTTTTTTAATTGCTGATCATAAAGAAAACAGATGGCATAAACTTCAAAGGCATTGTCATATGAGAACTGTCAATATGATTCAATACTGCCAACTTCAAACATTCAATAGCCAACAGTCTTGATTTTTTGATCAAAACACTTGGAATCTTATCTTTTCAGTCCTGGTGTTTGAACCCACAGGACATGGTATTATGACCAGCTTATTCTAGATAAGCCTGTCTTGCCCTGCTGAGAGTGGCCTCACTCTCACTAATGCCTCTTCTATGTTCCTGTTGTTTGTCTTAGGTCAACACTAGCAGTCAATAGGGGAATTAAATGAGCTTCTTGATCTGGCTGAATAAAACAGGGATAGGAAGGGTCTTGTTCATTCTTGCAAAATCTTTTGTTTCAAAGGTGGGTTGCAGCAGCTGCCAGGCTGTGTCCAAAGTCTGCCATAGGGTGGCCTAGAAGGAAGAGATGTCGCAGGATGTCTGTGCAGGAGTCGTTTGTCACCGCAGCATTTCTCACTGTGTGCAGCAGTTCCTGTCAGCAGGAAAAAAAAACCCCAAACCAATCACTGATTTCAGTCAAATGCTTTGACTGCAGTATTTCAGTCTTTGTCCTGCATTGCTTTATGCAAGGTTTCAACACTTACTATCAGCATCTGGGGCTTTTGCTGAAGGATGTTTCAGTTAGAGACGCGGCTGTTATGAAATGAAGGAAATGCACAAAAGCACCTTTGGAGCAGTGAAAACAAATTGCAACAAGCAGGCTTGAGTGTCAGAGAATACGGCTCTCTGGAAAGGATGTACTTAATTTTCTTACCCAATGAAACAAATGATCTCTCAAAAAAAGACTCCCTGTGGGGAACTTGCTCCTTTGGGAGGGAGGATGAGTTAGTGATTAGAGATGAAATGCAAAGGCGTTTTCAGCATGGTGTCTGGCTGCTCGATTTTCTAATACAGTACATTACGTTGTTAATGGAAATGTAGCTTTGCACCTTCTGCTTTGGTCCCAGTAGAATTAATTTCAGCACTGTTTGCATGCCAAACATGTACACTCACAGCTGCAAGCTCTGGGGAGAAGGAGAAGGCACAGCTTGGACCTGCACAGATAAGATCACAAAGAGTCTGCAACAGGGCTGGGAGTTGAACGCTGCCTTTGCCAAGTGACTTCACCACAAGACCATCTTTGCTCCTGCCCACAGGAACTGTCCCACTCCTTTACAGACAGACCTCAGGAGCCAGCAGACGGGGAGAAAAGCAACTGGCTGTTTCCTCTGGGAGATCCTCAGGGACAGGAGTTTTTGTTCAACTCTATGATGCAGCAAAGAGGAGAACACCCACCATTTCCCACTGAACAGCTACCCCTTCCTAGAAGGCTAATGCAATCCACACCTCATTCCTTCCAGGAGTCTTTCCATTTCAAAACTACATGTGTCATTTATTAAGAAATATGAGAGAGCAGAGAGGAACGTTTAAAGAAACAGGCTGTGCACAGACAGGGAAACAGACTGCTAAGTGATTGGGAACCCTCAGAGATGAAAGTACCGCAGGAATGCCACATGGCAGTGCTGCTGGTATACAGACTGTGCTGCTAACACCGTCTCCATGTGCCAGCTACAGAGAGAGACAATTGTGGTGCTGGAGATATAGCTCACAAAATCTGATGGTTGCAAAAGTAAAGGGAGTAAATTGCTTCACGCAACCCTAGCCACCATCCTAAACTGAAAGCTCAGGGAAACAAAGCAGCAAGGCATGCAAAATGTATTCTACTTCTTTGGGAGGTGACTGTAAACAGAAGAGCTGAAGATTTCACTTGGATTTGCAGCTGTGTGTTTGTGCGGAAAATGAGGGTGGAAAAGCTGGAGAAACACTGAGAGAGTTTCTGAGATGACTGCAGGCTTGTGCTTGGGAGAGGGAAAAGTACCTCCTGCTGTGCTGGTATGCTCAAGGTACACAAACTGCAGGAACACTCAACTTAGGCTTTGTCCTGCTGGAAGCAAGTCACGGTGCCTTCAACTGCTCAGACCAAAAGGTAATTATTTGTTTTCCAAGAGCTTAGGTGAAAAGAAGAGTGAAATCATCAGAAGTGAGGCAGAGCTCCTGCTCTGTAATTGCAGTACCAAAGCACAGCATCTTCAATAAAGTCATAGAATCATGTACTCACAAAATAGTTTGGTTAGAAAGGACCTTAAAAATCAGTTCTAGCCCCTCGCTGCCATGAGCAGTGACACATTCCACTGGATGAAGAAGGTTTAAATTGGAGGAAGGTTTAGAATAGACATTAGGAAGAAATTCTTCACAACGAGGGCAGTGAGACACTGGCCCAGGTTGCCCAGGGAAGTAGTGGCTGCCCCATCTCTGGAGGTGTTCAAGGCCAGGTTGGATGGGTCTTTGAGCAACCTGATGCAGTGGGAGGTGCCTCTGCTCATGACAGGGTGGAACTGGACGATCTTTAAGGTCCCTTCCAACCCAAACCACTGCATGAGTCTGTGATTCTATGACCCCTTACACCTCAGCTCTTCTCTGGACGTCCTTTCCTTCCTGTGTGGTAGCAAACAGGCCATTTAACCTGCTGCCACCACTGCCCCACAAGCCACCTTTCTCCCTTGATGCCCCCATCTCTGCTTACCCTGTGCCCCGCACATGCATTGGAGGTGGCAAAGTGGGGGCAGGGGTGGACACTGCTCTGGATACAGTTGGACTTGGTCTTTTCCAACCAAAGTATTCTATGATTCTGTGAACAGGACAAGCAGTAATGGTTTTAAACTAAAAGGGAAGTTTAGACTAGAAATTAGGAAGAATTTTTTTTGTGGTGGGGGTGGTAAAACACTTGAACTGGTTGCCCAGAGCTGGTAGATGCCCCATCCCTGGAAACATGCAAGGCTGGATGTGGGTCTGAGTGAACCTGATGGAGTTGAAGGTGTTACAGGCTGAGAGTTGGGTTATTCAGCCTGGACAAGCAAATACTCCAAGGAGATCTTATAGGGGCCTTCCAGTACCTGAAGGGGCTACAAGAAAGGTGGAGAGGGACTGTTAACAAAGGTTTGTAGTGATAGGATGAGGGGCAATGGGTATAAACTGGAGAGAGGCAGAATTAGACTAGACATAAGGAGGAATTTCTTCACTATGAGGGTGGTGGGGCACTGGAACAGGTTGCCCAGGGAAGCTGTTGATGCCCCATCCCTGGGGTTGTTCAAGGCCAGGTTTGACAGGGCTTTGGGCAGCCTGGTCTGGTGGGTTGTGTCCCTGCCCATGGCAGGGAGCGGGGTGGGTGGGTGGGTGAGGTGGGGTTGTAATTAGATGATCATTAAGGTCCCTTCCAACCTAAAGCATTCAACGACACTAAACGGGGAGGAAGAACTGACGGTTTCTGTGAGGGCGGTGCCTGTGCGGGAGGGTGGGGCTCGTGGGGGCGGGGCCGAAAGACAGGAGCCTATGTAATGGGCGGGGTTTGTGCGATGGGCATGACCAGTACAGTCAGTGGGCGGGGTCTGAGCGGGGGTCCGGGTAGGGGCTGGGTTCCTGCCCGGCGCTCCCGGCTGCGGCCGCAGGGGGCGCTCGCTCCCGATGCGGAGTCCGTGCGCGGTCATAGAGTCAGAGAGAATCGTAGAGTCACTAGGCTGGAAAAGACCTCCAGGATCATCGAGTCCGACCATTTACACCTGCCACTAAACCATGCCCCTCAGCACCTCATCCGTGCGTCTTTCGAACACCTCCAGGGCATGTGACTCAACCACCTCCCTGGGCAGCCTCTGCCAGTGCCCAATGACCCTTTCTGTGAAAATTTTCTTCCTAATCACAGAATCACAGAACAACCAGGTTGGAAGGGACCCAGCGGATCTTCTAGTCCAACCATTCCTATCTAACACTAAACCAAGTCCCTCAAGACCTCATCCACCCGTGCCTTAAACACCTCCAGGGAAGGTGGCTCAACCACCTCCCTGGGCAGCCTATTCCAATGCCCAATGACCCTCTGTGTGAAAAACCTTCTCCTAATCTCCAGCCTAAATCTACCCTGGCGGAGCTTGAGGCCATTCCCTTTCGTCCTGTCCCCTGTCACTTGGGAGAAGAGGCCAGCTCCCTCCTCTCTACAACCTCCCTTCAGGTAGTTGTAGAGAGTAATGAGGTCTCCTCTCAGCCTCCTCTTCTTCAGGCTAAACAACCCCAGCTCTCTCAGCCGCTCCTCATCGGGTCTGTTCTCCAGCCCCTTCACCAGCCTCGTTGCTCCAGAGCCTCAACATCCTTCTTGTGCTGAGGGGCCCAGAACTGGACACAGTATTCAAGAAGCGGCCTCACCAGTGCTGAATACAGAGGGAGAATCACCTCCCTGGACCTGTTGGTCACACCATTTCTGATACAAGCCAGGATGCCATTGGCCTTCTTGGCCACCTGGGCACACTGCTGGCTCATGTTCAGTCGGCTGTCGACCAACACCCCCAAGTCCCTCTCCTCCTGGTATTTTTCCAACTAGACTTCTCCCAGTCTGTAGCTCTGCATAGGGTTGTGCAGACCCACACTTCCACTCAGCTCAGTGTCACCCGCAAACCTGCTGAGGGTGCACTCGACCCAGGCCATCGACACAGACACTGAGCAGGGCCGGGCGCAGCTCTCAGCCCTGGGGGTGCCCCTTGTTGCCGGGATGCGGCTCTGTGCGGTCCCTCCGGGCCGGGAGGGGGCGCTCTCTCCCGGCTCGGGTCCCTCCCGGCGGGTCGCGGGGATGGCTGCCGGGGACTCTCGCAGCGCGGCCGAGCGGTACCGGCCTAACCAGTTCGTGTCGCTGCCCGCCGAGCTCGACCCCGAGACCTACGAGTCGTCGGCCGAGAAGCGGCGCGCCGAGGCGGAGCGCCTGGCCATCCGCGCCAGGCTTAAGCGGCAGTTCCAGCTGCAGCTGAACAACCCCCGCCCGCCCCCCGTCATCGTGAGTCTGTCCCCTTGTCCCCTCCGTGGTGCCCCCTTTGTACCCGTCGCGTCCCCTCTGTGCCCCTTTGTGTCCTCCCCTTCCTCCATGTACCCCCCGCGTCCCCTGGGGCCCCCCTTTTGTCCCTCTGTGATCCCCCCGTGTCCTCCTCTTGTCCCCCCCCGTGTCACCCGTGTCCCCTCCTTCCCCCGTGTCTCTCCCCGTGACTCCCTTGTGTCCCCTTCAGTCCCCCTCTTTGTCCTCCCATCCCCTGTGTGTGTCCCCTTGTGTCCTCCCCCGCTATGTCCTCTTGTCCCTCCTCTTCCCCAAGGAGGTGGTTGATTCACCTTCCCTGGAGGTGTTTAAGGCACGGGTGGATGAAGTCTTGAGGGACTTGGTTTAGTGTTTGATAGGAATGGTTGGACTAGAAGATCCGATGGGTCCCTTCCAACCTGGTTGTTCTATGATTCTATGATTCTTCACATTTCCCCCCACCTGTGTTCCCCACTGTTCTTCCCCTTCCCCCCCGCGGCATCCCCTTTGTCCTCCCATCCCCTCTGTTTGTGTCCCCTGTGTTGTCTCCCCCTCCGTGTCCTCTTGTCCTCCCGTGTCTCCCTGTGCCCCCCTGTGTGTGTCTGTTTTCGTCTCCCATGTTTGTCCTTGACTGTCCTTGTCTGTCCACGTGTCCCTGTGTTTCTGTGTCCATCCGTCTGTCTCTGCGTGTTTTAGGGAGTCCGTGTGAGTCCATGTCTGTGTCTCTGTGTGTGTCCTTGTCTGTCCCTGTGTCCCCATGTCTGCATGTCCCCCCCTTCATGTGTTCCTGCATGTCCACATGTCTGTGTATTTGTGTCCACTTGTGCTTGTGTCTGTGTGTCTGTCCCCACGTCCCCGTGTGCCCATTTTTTGTGTCCATACATGTGTATCCATGTGTCCCTGTGTATCTGTGTGCCCCAGACTGTCCATGTTTGTGTTTCCATGTCTCTGTCTGCCTGTTTCCACATCTGTCCACGTGTCTGTGTCCACATCTGTCCGTCCACATGTTTGTGTCTTTGTCCACATCTGTCTGTAGGTCTATGTCTGTCTGCCTGCATCTGTAATCTGTGCCTGTATGTCTGTCCACGTGTCTGTGTGTCCATGTCTGTGCATACCTGTGTCTTTGTGTCTGTGCCTCCGTGTTCGTGTGTGCTTTTGGGTCCTGTCCACCTCTCCTGGTGTCTCCTGGTGTGGGGCCAGGTCTGGGCAGGTATGCGAGGACACAGCCCTCTCTGTCCTCCCTGTGACCTTGGTGCCCATCCCAGCCAGGGGGCAGCCAGCACAGAGCGGACTCGCAGAGCCCCTGAGGCCTCACTGGGGGATTTTGTATTCCCAACTCAGGAAAATCCTGCCTTGCTCCGCTGGGCCTATGCCAGGACTCACAATGTCTACCCTACTTTCCGCCCGACACCGAAGACGTCTTTTCTAGGGGCTCTTTTTGCCATAGGTCCTCTCCTCTTCTGGGGTGCTGTCTTCAAACTTGACAGGGTGAGTCTGTTGGCAGTGCTGAACGTGGGTCAACACCTGACTGTAAAACATAGGCCATAGAAGCATAGGGTGTTTAAGGGACCTTAAAGATCGTCCATTTCCAACCCCCTTGCCACAGGCAGGGACATCTCCCAGCAGACCAGGCGTCTCAAAGCCGCCAACCTGGCCTTGAACTCCTCCATGGCAGGGGGCATCTGCAACTTACTTGGGCAGCCTGTTCTAGCATCTCACCACTGTCATCATGAAGAATTTCTTCCTAATATCTCATGTAAATCTTCGTCCTTCCAAGTCAAAGCCATTCCCCCTTGTTCTGTCACTACATGCCCTTGTAAAAAGTCCCTCCCCAGCCTTCTTGTATGCCCTGTTCCGGTACTGGAAGGCCACTGTAAGATCTCTCAGGGACCCTTCCCAGAATCTTAATTGGTGGCGTCTTCCTACACCTAAGAGTGATTGTGATCTCCCAGTATTTAAAAGGGGAAAACTTTTTAGCAGGGCAAAAAAAAAAAATGAGCAGGGGTAAAACGTTTTAGCAAGGGATGTGGTTTAATAGTGAACAGGTATGGTTGAACTCAACGATCTCAAAAGTCTTTTCCAACCAAAGTATTCTATGATAATGTGAGCAGGACAAGGGGTAATGGTTTTAAACTGAAAGAGAAGGAGTTTAGATACTAAGAAGAATTTTTTTTTGCTGAGGGTGCTGAAACCCTGGAACAGGTTGCCCTGTTGGAGGATTGGCAGAGTTGGTGGATCCCTGGAAACATTCAGGGTCAGGTTGTATGGGGGTCTGAGCAACCTGATGGAAGTTTAAAATGTCCCTCCTCACTGCAGAGGAGTTGGGCTGGGTGACCTTCATGGTCCCATCCATCCCAAACCACTCTTATTAATGCTGTTATAATAAGGAAGGAAGGCTGATACTGGGCCTGCTGTCTCAAAGTCCTATTGTCCTAAAGGCCATACATTGTAGCCTTGGGCATGGTCCTCACAGTTACCCTGATCAGGATGTTTTGCTCTTAAAAAACTCTGTTGCACTTACAGTGTAAATTAATCATAAGAGAATGGTATAATTTTCAGCTGTCGACATGCAGCCACTGTGCTTTCTGAAATAAATAGGGAGCTGATGGATGACAGACCTAGCAAGGTCTCTGTGAATTGCTTGGCCATTTCTCTAAACTCATGAAGCAAAAGGGGACGAGGAATTTTTGCTGAGTACAGTGCTGGAGCTTGGCTGGATTTCTAAGATTTTAGAAGGTTTCTTTTGCTTCCTTTGTAACTTCTGAAATGTGGGCGTCAGAATCTGACCAATGGTAGATCATCATGAAAATACTCGGCTAAATGCATACCCAGGAAAACATCAGGTTTCTGCCAGGCAGTGGCTGGTTTTCCTATTGAGTTTGTGGCTGTTCTAAAACACTTCTATTTCCCTAGGTAGACAAAAGTAGCATTTTTAGATCAAGTCATAAAGCAGGAACAACTAACATTAGTTCAAGTTAGTAAAATATTAGTAGGGAGTGCTGTTTACTAGTATGAATGGAAATAACAGGTTTTAGGAATCATGCTGAGCATGTCGATATGAATGTTTTTGAGACTTAGCATTTCTGCAGTATTTTGTTATGTTGATTTTGTTTTGGATGTAAAGCCGTACTTAGGTTTAGCCATAAAGGGTAGCTTAGCATGTGGATGCTTGAAAATAAACCCCTGTGAGTGAAATCTAGACATAACTTTCCTGGGAATATTTTAGCCAAAGTCTTTAATCTAGTCTCCAGGATAGTCTGTTTTCCTTTATTCTGGTTCCTTTACTGATGTTTGAGGATTTTTCTTAGTTTTTTTGGTAGCATATAAAGCACAATAACCATTATACTCTTTTTTTTTTTTTTTTCCCCTGAGGAATGTTTGTTGTGTGTCTGGAAAAGCAAAAGATAAGTTACCAAGTCTTAAGCAAGTCTTTTGGTTTTATCCAGCAGAGAGAATCTGGGCAACATCTGCAGTGTCTGTTTACTGTAATGATACCTGTCAGAAGTGCACATGACTGCAGAGTGAGATACAAATGAGCTGAAATGGGCCCATTTAGGCAAGTTATTAAGAAGTTTCTCCATAGTTAGATCTCTAAGTGGGATTATTCAGCCATGAGGAGGTGGTAAAAGCTGAATGTATAACTTAACTGTGACACAACTGACTTGTTGAAGAATTGGTCTCTTCTGGCCTGTGAGAGTGGATAGATGAGGACTTCATCCATAGCTTGTATGTGAAGCTAAATGCTGCCTTTTTTTTTTGACTTTTTAACCACAACAGTTGTTACTGGAGTTTGTGTTTATAGAATCCTTGAGATTTGAAAAGACCTTTAAGATTATGTGTGATGCTATCTTCCTGTAGTCCATGCTGAAATGCTAGGACTGTTTTTTCTCATTGCAGGCTGATTGAAACTTCTCTAATAGGATAATGATGGATGTTCTCTTTCTTCCACAGGATCGTAAAGAGAGGCTTATCCAAGAAGGCAAATATGAGCGACCATTCAGTGTATTCTAAGTTCCTGGAACTGCAGTGCTGTTCATGGGATATAAATGAAACAAGATGCATCGTGAGCTGCTGTTTCTCCTTCATAAAAATAAATCTTAATTGCTGGTTGGTTGTCTAGCGTCTTTAACCATTACAAAAAGGGCAAAAATGCAAGTTGTTTGTGTCTAATGCAGGTAAATATAAGAGAGGATGTCCTGTGCTCCACCAGTGTATGCCTTTGGACTACATGCAGAGACTCCTTTTAAACTCTGGAAGTTGCTGCTGTAGGAGCAGCACAGGCTGAAGTATAAAAGAGTATTAGACTAACATGTTAAGCAAGCCCTTAGCAGTTTCCTAAAGAGCTACCTTTGCCTACTAGGTATTCCGTGCTAGCATCAGTTTAACAGTGTAGTTTGCCCTAATTGGTTAATGGGCAAGTTCTATGATACATTTTTTAACAACTTTAGGAGCCTGTCTGCTTGCTCGCAATGAATTTAGTTAATTTGTCTTTTCCCTGATAAAATGCAACCTAAACCATGCATTTTTTTATTGCAATAAACTTCTGGGTAAAATTACTGTATCAGACTGGGAAGTAGTGAGCTGAACATGGTCACAGAATCACTAGTTTGGAAAAGACCCACTGGATCATCGAGTCCAATCATTGATGTCAAGCCTTAACCTCCCCTGGCAGAGCTTGAGACCATTCCCCCTTCTCCTGTCACTTGGGGGAAGAGGCCAGCTCCCTCCTCTCTACAAACTCCTTTCAGGTAGTTGTAGAGAGCAATAAGGTCTCCCCTCAGCCTCCTCCAGGCTAAACATCCCCAGCTCCCTCAGCCATTCCTTGTAAGACCCTTCACCAACTTTGTTGCTCTCCTCTGGACTCACTCCAGAGCCTCAACATCCTTCTTGTGCTGAGGGGCACAAAATTGAACACAGTATTCGAGGAGTGGTCTCACCAGTGCTGAGTACAGAGGGAGAAGAACCTCCCTGGACCTGCTGGTCCAACCGTTTCTGATACAAGCCAAGATGCCATTGGCCTTCCTGGCCACTTGGGCACACTGCTGGCTCATGTTCAGTTGCTGTCAACCAACACCCCCAGGTCCTTCTCCTCCAGGCAGCTTTCTAGACAGACTTCTCCCAGTCTGTAGCTCTGCACAGGGTTGTTGTGCCCCAAGTGCAGGACCTGGCATTTGGTCTTGTTAAACCTCATGCCATTGGTCTCAGCCCATCAGTCCAACCTGTCCAGATCCCTTTGCAGAGCCTCCCTACCCTCTAGCAGGTTCACACTTCCACGCAGTTTAATGTCATCTGCAAACTTGCTAAGGGTACCCTCAATGCCCTCATCCAGGTCATTGATGAAGACATTGAACAGGGCTGGAGCCAGCACTGAGCCCTGGGAGACATCACTTGTAACTGGCCTCCAGCTGGATTTAACACCATTTACCACCACTCTCCGGTCATGGTATATGGGAGTAGCATTTCTACTAATCCTATAATTCTTGCGAGCAGGAGATAGGAACTGAAAAGATCAGGAATTTTATCTTTGATACTGGTTTCCTTACAGTGTAGGAGAATTTCATTTCACCATTGCAAACAGGTCATGATTAAAAAAAATAAACCCACCAAGTATATCTGAACCTTGTGCCTGCAAAAATATCTTTTCTATAGATCCTTCTGGAAGCATGAGCCTTTTCTGATCCAGTCAACCAGTACAGTGGGCTCTAGATCTGTTATGGTCAAAGTACTAAAACGTGAGTGCGAGGAAAAGATTTTTAATTCAGACCTGAATTTTCACATGGCCTGTGGGTGCTATCCATGATCCAAACAACCCTCATCCTTCAGATAAAATACAGGAGTGGTTCCTTCCCAAATGTTGAGGTCAATTCCCCAAACTCGGTCTGACACGTAAGTGGAAACATTCCCTCTGTCTGATGGGAAAGCAGCAGCGTTCTTAACAGTGAAGTCAGCAAGAGCAGCTCTGCTAAGTCCCTTTCCCGCATGATCAGAGTGTTAAATATAGGCTGTTTGCAGTTCACAGAGTGAGTTGATGAGCTTTTTGACGCAATCAAATAATGGCTGAGGTTGGAAGGGACCTCTGGAGGACATCGGGTCTAACCACCTGCTCAAGCAGGGCCAGGGATAGCCAGTTGCCCAGTGTCTCCAATGATGGAGACTAAATCCTCTAGGCAACTTGTGCTAATATTCAAAATTTCCTATTGTAGATCTTCCCTTTCCTGTTTGGGTCATGGGATGTTCAGGCTGCAAGGAGCTTGGCACTAAGACTGTGTGCAGTGGATGTGGGAGGCCACAACCTGCTTTTGCAGTCAGATATGTGCTCTCAGCAACCCCTTTGCATCCGTCTCTGCAGCTTGTTTTTCTGCTAGCTTAACTAAAGCAAACCCAGATCATTCTCTCTGCAGAAGAGCTTCTAAAAGACTGTCACAAATGATTCTACAAGATACGGCTATGGGTTACTGCAGAGAGAGAGGCATCAATGCGTGGAGAAAGTGGTATTTAGGGAAAGAAATAATTGCTTGTCTGAGCATGCTAAATTAACTATCTTCCTGCTGCCACAAACTAATTTGATCTCCCAGGACCCATTTCCTCACCTAATTGGAACTTGAGTTGCCACACATGTAAATTCTCCCTTGCAGCTGCATTTGTTTCAGGTCAGTTGAGCAAATGGTTCAGGATGAGTTTGTAGGTGAGTGTGGTGCCTCAGTCTTTTAGGCTGGCCTTGAATTGATGCTCAAGGCACCTGCCACAGCCCTTTCCTTTGCAGAGGAGTGTCGGATGCTGTGTCCCTGCAGATCTGAGTGTGGTGCTTGGGGAAAGGCTGCCCTACTTTTCTCTCTGGTTATCTGCAAAACTCTCCAAGCTGCTTTCCTGCAAGGAACAAATGTGCTGTGCTACTGGAGATGGGGTTGGTGGTTTAAGGCAGCACTGATGGATGTGTAGAGGAAGGCAAGAGGTGTTTCCTTGCAGGAATATAGAGTGAAAACAGGAGAGTGAGCATGCCTTACAGAATTTTACCCTTGACTGACATGATACCACCCATGTGTGCTTCAGTGATGAGTATATAGCAAGCAAAACTCAAGCCTGCAGGTCACTGGATGATAATTTAGGTGCCAAACAGAAACCAAGCTTTCCTTCTCTGCCTGTGAAACATTTAGACCTCATTTATCCCTGGATCAGTCTGATTCAATCAGCTTCTCTTGCAAATTGTTTCTCCTGGAACATCCTTTTCTGAACTGGCTATTTTAGAGTAAACATCTCCCTGTAGATTTTATAATGTAATATTCTTCCCAAGGGTCTGCTGCAGATCCAAAACTGAGGACTGAAGTTAGGTGTTGCAGCTCTACATTTCCTTCTCTTTTGGAAAACAGAGAATTTTTTCTCTTGGGAAGTAAGAAACTTAGGCGCAGGCCTAAGTTTTGGGGTGCCTGCCATGTGCTCCTGCTTCCCAGTCTGCCTGGGGCTTCACCTTCTGCCTCCGCCATGTGGAACTCGCCATCTAGGGGTGAGGCTTGTGTATTCCATTGATTTTTTAGGTCCTCCACAATATCTGCAATTGAGCTTTCTTCCAGGCACCTTCTCAGGAACAAATGTCTGGACTGACCAGACAAGCCCTTTCACATTTGCTGCACTGCAAAATAGCACTTAAGTAGGGAAAGAATTTGTCAAGTGCTGACGAACAAGTCAGTGTTAAAGGAAGGCCAGAGCGTGGGGTTGTAAAGGAAATTTTCCCTCACTTAGCAGTGAAGTGCTTTGCATTCTCCAACCTTTTCTTTTTGCAGTCTACTTTTCTGACAATCAAGTCTTCCCTTGGCAACCCTCCACAGAGCAAGAGGTTGAAATGCTCTGCTCTCATAGGAGGCTTAAGTCTGGTAGAGCCTTCAGCTTTGTTTGGAAAACCTTTCCCCGAAGACAGCATGAAATGCTTTGTTGATCCCTAACTACTCCTTGTGAAAAACACACAGGGTCATATTTTCAGGAGGCTCCTGTGAATGGGGGCTGGCTGTCCCCTCGTGTCCATGCAAGGTATAGCATTTGCACCACCTACAGCTGGTGAAAGCCATGCAAGTATCACAGAATTACAGAATCACTAGGTTGGAAAAGACCCACATGATCATTGAGTCCAACCATCCCCATCAGTCATTAAATCATGGCCCTCAGCACCTCATCCACCCGTCCTTTAAACACCTCCAGGGAAGGTGACTCAACCACCATCCTGGGCAGCCTGTTCCAATGCCCAAGGACCCTTTCCAGGAAAATTTTTTTCCTAATATCAAGCCTGAGCCTCCCCTGGCAGAGCTTGAGGCCATTTCCTCTTGTCCTGTCCCCTGTCACTTGGGAGAAGAGGCCATTACCCTCCTCTCTACAACCTCCTTTCAGGTAGCTGTAGAGAACAATAAGGTCTCCCCTCAGCTTCCTCTTCCAAAGGCTAAACAACCCCAGGTCCCTCAGCTGCTCCTCGTAAGACTTGTTCTGCAGCCCCTCCACTTCATTGCTCAAGTAATTCAATTTCAGCACATCACCAGGAAAGCTTTAATTGCATAGTTGAAAGCTAAGAACAGTGGTCTTTTTTTACTGCATTACCCAAGTTACATAGGCACGATCATTTTCATGGCTTGCTTGCTGCTGGAAATTACATTCTGTGCTGGAGCCCTTTGCATTGTCCAAGTCAACTGTGCTGCCACACATAGGTATGCTGGATTTCCCTGTCTTCACTTGTGTATTCCAAGAAACAGGTACTTCTCTTTACTTGCGCTTAGGGTTGAAATGGCTAATCAAAGGTTCCCAGCACTTGTAGTAGTTTTTATCTAGGCGGTTGGAGGTCTGGAGGCCCCATTTGGTTACGGCCATGCTGAGGGATGATTCAAACATGAAGGCCTGTTGGGAAGAGGGAAGGTAGCTTAGTGCAAGAGGAGTGAGAGTCTGCATCCAGGCAAGGACTGTCTGTATTCCTGCATGCCCAAGAGGGACAGGTTGTTCCAAAAGCCCTAATTCAAGATCTGTTGATGATCATCATTAGATTTTAGCGGGTGGAGAAAGGAGGAAATAAGGGGTTTCATTTCTTTGTCCATAGGCTAAGACAAAAATTAAATTAAGCAGCATGAAAATTCCCAGCTTCCTGCTCAGGCAACAATTTATGTGGGCAGAGGATCAAAACTGCCTGGCATTCCATGTTTTCAGAGGAGCTCTTGGGAGATGCATGGTGCTGATTGGTAAGAGAGGTGAATGCTGCAGCTGTTTGGCCACAGTACTTTTCCAACATGCCAGCAAGAAGGTAGGCTGTACTCTGAGAGTGGCACAGCTGCAATATGCTGTTTAAAATGTTACTGTCTCCCTTAGCTCCTTACCATTGTCCCTTCTGCAACCCTCTCAGGCTCCAGGTTGGCTTTGCTTGCCTTCTCAAAACAGTCAGCATCTGGCCCATGAGGAGTCATCATGCTGTGCAAACTGGCCCCTCCAGGCTGGAATCCTTCCTCCTTTGCTTCGTAGTGGCCTTTGATGAGCCCCATGAACTCACTCATGCAGTTCCCTGCAGGAGGTGTAGAAAAGAGGTTGTAGTGCAGTTATTGGGAGGCATCACAGCTGTTCTCTAAGCTCTTTGAAACCCACAAGCTAAGCTGGAACAGACAGTGAGTTGAATGTAGGTTCCCGAGCAGGGTGTCACCGGGAACCTACAGGCGATGCTAGTAAAGCTGTACAGGTTTTATTCCACTTGTACCATAGAATCATAGAATCACTGAGGTTGGAAAAGACCTTCAAGATCATCAAGTCCAACCATCAGACCTACACCACTGTGTCTACTAAACCATATCCCAAAAGTGCCATGTCTACATGCTTTTTGAACACCTCCAGTGATGGAGACTCCACCACTTCCCTGGGCAGCCAGTTCAATGCTTGACTCCTCTTTCAGTCAAGAATTTTTTTCTGATATCCAATCTGAACCTCCCCTAGTTCAACTTGAGGCCATTTCCTCTCATCCTATCATTTGTTACCTGGGAGAAGAGACCCAAAGGAGAGACTGTTGATTATCTGGACTCAAAAACAGAGAGCTCCCTTAAAGAAGATGCATTGATGTTAGTAGACATGTGCTTTTCCTGCCTGCTTGAGCTATGTAAGTACTACACCTGCATACAGACTGTATGGTGCAACCTGATATTTACAGACTTGGATTGGAGATGCTAAAGTGCTGGAAAGAAGGTTCAGTGTATTATCCCTGTGTTACAGGCACTGAGGCATAAAATCTCTGGCTGGCAGTCCAGTGAGAGAGCTTGGTCTGCTCTCCCAGGTTACAGGCTTTAAGTGATTTTGTCCAATAATCTTCTTCCAGTCCAGCCAGGCAATTCAGTACCTTCTGCTTCTCATTCTTGCGTTATTTTCTTATTTCTCAAGAGCCACTGTGTGCCCAAAGACAGGAGGCCAAATTCACCCTTCCCCAAGGAAGAATAATTTTAAGTAGACCCTCTGAAACCAAAGGATATACCATGCACTTAGGCAAGGATGGCTGTATCTAATTATCCAGTATTTTCTGAGTTACCGAGTTATGCTCCCTGGAAGGGAAGTACTTTAATAACTACCATCTCAAACTTTCAGCTTGAGTAGACCTGATGTGACTGAACAATATGGCTACTTTCTGCTTAGCGATCAGTTTTTGTGAAACCAGGACATGCTTCCATGGCTATGTTATATATAGCCCTTTTTGACCACTAGTTAGGTCTTTGTTAAGTACAGTCCAGGCTCTGAAATGTTTAACAACAAAACAAATTTAGCTCAGAGCAGAGTTGGCTTATGTGTGTACGCGAACATGTATTAATTTTCATCCTGAGTTGTCAGTATCTCATTGAACTCACTTACATACTGTGCTTGGTGCACTCAGATTGATGTACAGACCCTAAGAGCTGGATTGCCAGAGCATCTGCAACAGGACTCATACAACTGCTTAGGAAGAACAGTCTGGTGACTAGGAAACCAGGCTAGGATGTAAGAACTGCTCTGCGTCCCATTTCTTATTTGTTTACAGATTTTCTACTTCATCCCAAGAACTTAGGTGCAGCTCCATTCCCTGTTGGTAAAACAGCACTGTCTTATGCAAGCAGGATGCTGTGAAGTTAAAACCCCTCAGTGGCCATTAGGTATGAGGTCCTAGTGTAATGAGAATGGCATAGTTACTCTCCTAGATACAGATGCAATATACAGTGTAAAAGCTCTATCAGACACAGTTTTTCAACCTGTGGTCTGAAGACCCTAGGAGTAGTTCACAGCCTCCAGGGATGTAGAAAGGTGGCCAAGAGAAGCCAGTATTTATGAACTGCACAGCCACCATTATTTGTGAAACTGTTATGATGTTTAGGGGCAAATATTTAGACCACTATAGCTGTATTTGTATTTGGAGCAAAGTTAAGACAAGTGAAAACTGTGACTCTGAGTGCACCAAAATTCTCTGAACACAAGGTTTCCACTGCACCTGAGAAGATGAGGCAACAGGGCATATCTGGCAAACAAAGTAGGCCTCTTGTAAAATACTTGCAGAGAGTTCTGCAGTGTTGAACTCATGCTCCCATCCCAGAGGTGCTCTGTCCTGTTATGCCTCTCTAATGGCATGAAATTCTCATCACTGCACTAATTGCAGAGGGAACTAATGTGCAGTGTCTTATTACTTGACCATTGAGATGTTTGCCTTATCCACTCAAGCTCTGCTCCCTCCATGGCTGAGCTAGAGCAGACAACCATCCAACTCATCATGAATTTAGTCCTCAAGCCTATGGCTGATGTATTGGGGTCAAGTGAGTAGTCGTGGTAGCTGCCTGCTTGTCTGTTGCTTAACTCACAACAGACAAGAGAATGAGTTATTTTTTCTGTATTTTACAATAGACTATGCAAGGCTGAAGAAGTTCATATTGTTTAACATGAGGTAACTGTGGAAAGCACAGCTCTCCTGATGTGCAGCAACTTAATCCTGATAAACTGACCAGATCCCCCACATTTTAGGGTGTAATAAAAGATGTAACTGTGATTTGGCACTATCCCAGATGGTCAGGAGACATGTTTCCACGTCACACTCATTATTGGAAAGGAAGCAGTACAATAGGGCAGGACTTCTGTGGGATTTGCTCGGATGTCAGCACAGCTGCCTTCTGTGCTGGCAAGTACCACTAATTCTGCCAGCTTCCAAGACACTTGGAAATATGTCTAAGTAGCAG
Source organism: Coccyzus lansbergi (assembly GCA_033558105.1). Classification (NCBI taxonomy): domain Eukaryota; kingdom Metazoa; phylum Chordata; class Aves; order Cuculiformes; family Coccyzidae; genus Coccyzus; species Coccyzus lansbergi. Next base: position 49,427 of record JAUMJK010000500.1, on the reverse strand, counting down.
GAGAAACTGACAATTAAAATGTGGTTAGTAAGTGTGCACCATTGAAAGCTTCTGAGATGGAACCTTTTAGCTGTACATAGAAGGGTTGAAGCATGAGCAAGCTTTCTGCCATGATCTCATAGAGCAAGTTGCCTCATCCCTGACCTGGAAGCGTGATCTCTTGTTGGCAATTTGTCTTTTAACATCCACTCAATGCAATGTGTATCTATGCTCTGCCAAGACAAAACCAAAAAACTGCTGAAAAGAAGCCAACTCTGGCAATGGCAACCAAATACACCCCAAACCAACCAATTGACTGAGGAGCAGACCAGTTCTTGATCTCTGGGTTCTGACATGCCAGAGGTACCTCCATCACTATGCAGGTGGTGAAGAAGAGCTCAGGAGAGCCATTTCAATCCTTTGCTGTAACTTTGGCCTCACCCTGAGAGGGGCCTTGTGCAGCTCTGTGCTTCTCACCACCTGTGTTGTTGTATTTTCCTTTCTCCTTTTCTTTATCTGTGTATTGTAATGAGATATTAAACAATTTGTGGCTGGATGACAGCACAATTTCTGATGTATTTGTGCAATGCCAAGTTCAATATGCACCCAGTCTCAGTGGGAGCCCCTTGAGTACAGACACATCCATCTATGAGGACAATGCCAGCCCATCACCTCTGAGTTTTCCTGAGATACTCTAAATAGGAACATCTTTGGGTTTGTTTGTTTTCCAGGGAAGATTGACTGACTCCAAGAAGCTGACTCTAACTCTACCAGGAGCAACAAATCAGACTGCTTCTTCCTTGTGCATGCTCTTAAAGTAATGGAGGTTTGTTTTCATCCCTGCCGTCCTGTACTCAGCCACAATGAAGAAAGAGTAGACGTACGGTGGTAGTATGGTGGACGGAAGGTGTTGTTCGCAACCCCCCATCGTGGGGGGAATATGACAAAGTCAGCAAGTGCCACTCCAGGACGGGTTGACTTGGCTGTCAGGACAGTGAAGATAGAAGGATCCTGAAAAAGGCAAAACAAAAAGCATGAAACAGACCTGGGCTCAAAGCTATCTGCTCAGGTCATCCAGCTAATAAGCCTGACTGATACAGTCTCCACCTTGCCGAAACACTTTCACCACCTGCACTTGGTGGTGTGGGTGGTATTTGTGATGTTCTTTTGCTAGTATTGGAGGCTAGTGATGGGACTAGATGGTTCTTCCTTTAGACAGCCTTGGAGAGACTTCCCTGCCCCAGCAATGATACCCTTGGAGGTGGCAGCACAGATGCAGGGGAGGGATGGCCCTGCAAGACAGGGTACTGCACTTCCAGGGACAGTATCCTTCCACGAAACTGTACCTCTTCCTTAGCCATTTCCAGGGGACAGGAACATCTTTCTGGAGGCATCTAGCCTCACAGCCCTGTTTACAAACAGGGAGAACGGAGCACAAATGAATTGTGGCTTGCTTCAAGGATTTTTGAAGTCTCTAGTCCAGTAAATTGATTTTCTGGGCTTTTTGAAGTCTCTAGTCCAGTAAATTGATTTTCTGGGCTTTGATCCCAAAACCATCCTTCTCTTGGCAGGTTTTTCTGGAGTTTAAACAATACTTTCTGCTGGTTGTCTCACTAGAAATGCTCCAGTCTCCTTGCACACCCACTTGCAGAAACAGTGCCAAGAGGTGGCATCACTGCAGGCACCTCTCCCACTGGGCTGGTTTCCTTTTTAGAAGAACTGCTCACATTAGTTTTGGCTTTAGTTATTTTCCATAAGATCTAGAAATTATTGTAATAAAGATGCCAGCTCTTTGAATGAATTTCAATGCTGAGCTCAGAGGGAAGGAATCAGTGCAATTGCAAGAAATAAATCAAGGCAAGAATCTGAAGCAAAGGCCTTTTCGCTGAGTTGCATGGTGTTGTCTTCAGTATTCAGCTCTCCTCCAGGGTGCAGAAATTCTATGCTAAGCTGCATAAAGCTCTTTAAGAAGCTGATACCTCCAGTTATGTCTTTGTATCATAAAGGAGGTAGACTTTCTCTAGCAGCACTTGGTTTGCACCCATAAAAAGCAGCACTAGGGATTTCATGCTGTTTATTAGAGTACAGAGTATTTTTTAACAGGCACTGTGTCCCTGTAGCTCAGGATGAGTTTGGATGGTAGAGTATCCATGCAACATCATTCTGCCTTGCCCAGCTCCAGCACTTCCAGAACTTACCGCGTGGTCAAAAGCAACAGCGTTAATGACCATGAATTTTTCCAGATGGTATTTGTATGGTGTGTAGTTCCCATGCCAGGCCACAACATTGAAGGGGGAAAAATCCTACCAAATCAAAGAAACAGAGGTTTACCACACACAGTCTTCCAACTTGCTGCAGAGCACTGATCTTTCCCGAATTAAAAATGGGTTTAGTGCCAGTGAGCTGGTACATCATCAGCCCTTTAAGCACAGCCTAACATGGTGAAGATGAGTTTTTCCTCATCACTTCCACTTGGTGAGCCTCAGCACTCCCTCTAGGGTTTAGTCTCTAATTGCTTTTGAGAGCCTAGGCAGTGCTTGAACAAGGCCAGCTGCAGCACTAGCTTTCTGGTAAGGGAACCCTGGCTTTCCACAGCAGCCCCAGCTCCTTTTTTTTTCTATTCTGTTGCTGTCTCACTGGCAACAGTGAGTGAGTCCAAGACCATCACTGAATCCTTCAGCAACAAAATCTTCACAAACACTTTTTTTTTTCCAGATTGAGAAGCTTCAGCTGTGAAGATGAATCATTCAACAAGGCAAGAGTTCAGTCCTGCTTCGCTTAACCCAGCAGGACCTTCTGAGAGTATGTAGCTGCTACTGTGTTAAGTATCGCAGGCCATACACTGACAATCACTTCCCTTCAGTGTTACCTCTTTTCTGGGGGCATCCTCACCTGCCGGGCTGCAAACAGCTTGCCCTGGTACTTGCTGATCACTGTGTACCCTCCTGGCACTTGGCGGTCCTCGTACCATGCAACGGGCACCAAGAAGTCACGTGGGTTAGCCAGGCCATTGGCTCCTGCAAAAGTAAAAGAGATGCCAGAGCTCTTTGGGCAGCCTGGAGGAAAAGTGAGGGGATGACGTAATTTTCTGGCTTTGTGGGTGCCCTTCTGCATGTTGAATGACCTCACTGCTTCTTGGCCCACTACAAAACCTGAGACAGTCATGGACTTCTTGTGATTCTGTGAGTAGGTACATCCTAGCATTTAAGTCCACACTCCCATTATGCAACTAAGACAGGTCACCCCTAGTTCCTCTCTGAACAAGATTAATACTTCATCATCAGTTAAGGGCAGGAATTAAGCTAAAAATGGAGAGTGAATTTCTCTCTGTTCCTGGGCATCCTGCTGTTTGGACACTTAACCATGCAGAAGTTATGAGTCATGTCATTAGGGGGCCAAATACATTTCTGAATGCTTGCAAAAAGAGTAATAAAATAAGGGCTAGTGATACCTACAGACTCTGGGCACATTGAGGGGTTGCTTAGTGCAAGGAGTACATTTTCAAAGTGCAAAGCGCCATATGGGTGCTGAAGTATTCTTCTTCTCATTAGTATTATTGTTACAAAGTAGGTTTGAATTTTTTGGATAAAAATGTAGACATTACTACCTGCTGCTAAGGTTTAACAGTCAGTGGTTTTCTCCAGCTGTCATTTTGCAAGAGATAAGTGCAGTTAGAATAAAGTAAGACAGAAATACAAAGGATTTTGGTCTCTGAGGAGAAGGTGGGTAGGTGGTGAGAAGAGGAGCTCTTGTAATTACCACTTCCTGAAAAGGTTTACAGTCAAGTGCACTCATTTTCATTCCTCCGGAAAGCGAACCCTATAAAAGATTCCTTCTGAAGACTGAAAAAAATCCCCTTCCCCAACCCAGTCCAACAGTGTCTGAAAAAGGAGCTAATGGGAAAACTTGCTACAAACAGGCTGGGACAGCAATATCAATAGTCCAATGGAATAGGCATAGAGAGCAAGGAGTGAAGGCAGATAACCTCAGCTGGCTGACAGGAAAGCTGCTGAAAAAATCGCTGTATGCTCAATACAGAAAGAGATGTGCCCAGCACATCGCATGGGAGAGATGCTTGAGAAGGGTCCCTTCATACGGCTGCAGACTGCATCAGTTCCCCAGAGCAAGAACAACTTGGCTTTGGTTTCACTATGGCCACGAGATATTTGCAAAGCTCTTCTGAATGCAGGTGGGCCACACTAAGCTTTTTACTGACTCCTAATGCCTAGGCAGTTTACTTCAAGCATGGCCAGTCTTTTAGATCTCACTGAGGACTATAAAGCCACCCCTGTCTAATGGGACCACCCCCCCCTCCAAAAATGAAAACCAACCAACCCTAAACCACTAGTTTAAAAGTGGAGAACTGTTGGTACCAGTTTTGTAGTTATTTCAGCTGTTACAAGGGAATTTTCACCTTTTTTCCCTGAGACAATCTTAGCAGCAGTAAACAGGAGGTGTTTTTCTCAGCAATAAAAGTCTGGAGTGAAGTACCCCAGGGATAGGGAAGGTGAAATAACCTGAGCTGATCACCTCCAGAAAGCTGGCTGGGAAATCACAGCAGGGGCAATGGGGGCTTCAGATACCATGCAGTCTCATAATATCTTCATCACGGCAGCAAGAGGCCGCACCTTTGCAGTGTGTGACGTTGCACAGACTAGGAGGCAGCTGGCAGAGAAGAACTGTGATTAATGAGAGAACTAGACCTGTGCTCAGTGAAGGTAGATCCACCCTACCAGCACAATACAAGGATGCAAATGTGTTGCTGATCCCAGTACTGCGCTGCTCATTTCATTGGTTTTGAATTCTCCAAGGAGAACAGCTTCTGATACTAAGGTGCTCTAGAGCATTAAGGCACCTCTGTTCACAGAGGTGTGGAAGGAAAATACTTGATTAAATCTAAAATGGGGCTTCAAAGGTATCTGTTGCCTCTGAAATGTACTTTCCTTTTACCATGTAAACTACCTCCTTTTACTCCAGTTCATGCCAAATCTATAAGTAAGGGGCATCAGCACTGATGGCCTTTTGAGGTTGTTTTGGTACAAGCAGATTCAGACTCAGCAGACAGTCACTCCTAGGTAAGAAGGGAAGAGAGAAAGAGAAAAAGGTGGGGAGAAATGCTCCTTTTAGACCTAAGGGAATCTTAGGACACTTGGGCTGCTACTTTGCTGAGGAACAGCAGTGCCAGGTTGGAAAGCATTTTTGAGAAGGAGTGTGTGCAGAGCAGGTTTTATTACAGATGATAGAAAAAGATGGATTAGGGCTTGTAATTCCTGGCTGTCTCTATGAAATTCACTGTAGACCTGATGGGAAATTGTTACCAATGGGTCCCAGGTCAGGCAGCTCGAAGTGTGCCCCGTACACCTCCAGGATGTAGCCTCTGGTCTCTCCAAACACCTCCACACTGAAACGCATTCCTTGCTGGAAAAAAAAGGAAGATACTAGGGTCCTCGCTGGACGTTCTTGACAAACCATGAACAGCTGAATGCAGGAGCTAGAGCTGGCTTGCTCCAATGTCAGGCTCTGCACCACAAGTAAGGTGCAATCAGCCCTCACCTGGATGACACAGATTTCATTGGGCTCCACTAGCATCTTCCCAAACTCAGTTGTGATGAGCAGTTTCCCTTGCTGGGGCACTGTGGAAACAAAATACAGGCAGAAGAGCTGAAGCAACATTGCTAATTCCTTCCTCTCTGTCCACCAAGGGCACCTGGGCTCCAAGGACAAGCAATGGATCTTTTCTGACCCTGCTTCATAGAAGAACCAGTCACCCTCTCCCACACAAAGCCTTGCCATAAAAATGCCTGTGCAGGAGGGAGAAGAGCCAGACCACCTCCATGGCCCCCCTGTCACAGCAGATTAAGCCACTTCACATTCCCTTGATGTAGGGATGGTGCCATGGACACCAAGTCCAGATGGAATCATAGGATTGCTTTGGTTGGAAAAGACATTTAAGATTATTGTGTCCAACTGTACATCTAACACTGCCAAGTTCGGCACCAAACAATGTCTGTAAGCATCACATTTACAGGTCTCTTAAATATCTCCAGAGATGGAGACTCCACCACTTCCCTGGGCAGCCTGTTCCAGTGCTTGATAAATGAGTCTTTGTATATTCAGGGCCATACCTGTCCATATCATGATCTTCAGGTAAAATGGTGACCACACCCATCCTTGTCATGACCTTGGCAGGGTGAGATGTCTGGGAATCACCAACTCTCCCTGTTTCCCAAGGGTAAGGCTTCACTAATGCCTACATTATTTTCCTGGACTACCCTAGTACAGGATAGTTCACATTTTGACTTGAAAAAATAGCAGATTTACAAAAACTGTCCTAGCCCTTTTACTTCACGGTAGTGAGGGAGGTGAATGAGAACAATTTAATAGCAATTTTGTGGGAAAATTGTTTCTGTTGGTGGCCCCAAGGCTTTTCTGTCCCTCAGTCAAGAAAGATACAAGCAAATATCAGGCTACTGCTACTGCTCGGAATATTTTTCAGCATGTGCGTACTTCATGTGCCAACCTCAACACTCATCGTGGCAGTCTGGGTGCCTGAGGCTGGCACAGTGTGGGATCTGAGCTGCCATGCCAAACACTCTTGGACAGAAGCAACAAAGGCATCTAGCAGTAAACTGTTCAGAAATCCTGAGGCTTTTGTTTTCCAGAAAACCTCCGCCTGTGGTGTGCCTGATACCAATCTGTGGAGTGCTGGGAAGCAACCTCCGAGCACCACGACAAGGAAGCTGGGTCACTGCTCAAAAAAGAGTTGAGGTCTGGCACAGATGTGTGCTGAGCTCCACACAAGCAGTGCAACTTGCCCAACAGCCCAGCTGGTGCCAGACCACCAAACCTGGATGGCAGGAGGGTGAAGCCGAGTTTTGGCTGTAGGCGCCAGGCTCTGTGGGAGCAACAGGAAGGCAGGTGGCAAACTAGGTGGACCCTCATGGGGAATAGGAAAAGCTGAAGCATTGACTCACCAATCAGGAAGTCACCATCCGAATTATAAAGGCATCTAAAATAAAAAGAGAACATGAAGGTCAGGGTACCATAAACTCCAGGCACTTGCACACACTACAACCACAGCTGGGGAGTTTTGAACTTGGAGGTTGACATGGCAGAGGTCTCCCCTTCAGCAGCAGAAAAGTCATTTGCAGGTCAGCAAATGCAGTATATGCGCCAGTGCCAAGGGGGCAGGGAGGTTTAACATGCCCAGCCTGGAACCGAGATCTCCAACATCTACTGAGTCCCTGCCTTTGTACCCATGGTTGCATCAGGCTTTGCAAACTAGGGAGCAGGGCTGAATTCCCCTGTGAACCACTGCTGGAGTGGTGATACCCATCAGTGGTTGTCTGTGTGTTGACCTTCAAGGAGCAACTCCAGTCCCTTGGATAAGAGTGTCTGGATCCAACACATCCCTTCTTGCTTCATCTCCATGTCTAGCTCCTTTCTTCTCTTGGTGGTTGCCTACCCACTCCCTCAACATTTGGCATTGGAGCACAACCTGCTTCATAAACACCTCTCTCGGGTACCGTGAACGTTTTTGCCTGTGCACACAGGAACACAGAAGCAGCTGGACTCAAGCACAGCAGATGTACTCATGCAGGCAGCTAGCTCAGGGCAGCCCAGGGCTCCAGTGTGGCAGTGACTGACCTGTCAAGCATGGAGGTGTTGCAGACAAAAATATGGACAGCTATGCCGTTGCGTCCTCTGGGCTCACCGGCACCGCACAGGGTGTGCAGCCCCTACAGACAAACCCAAAGCATCAGGAGTGAGTGACAGGCAGTGGAGCAGGGGCCAGCCTTTGTTCAACCCCTCATCCCACACCCTTGCTGAGGGTCACCCCTCTCCCTGCTTCCCATACCACTACCAGCCTCTCACATCGGCTTGTCTTTAAAATCTTTAAAGATATTTAAGATATCTTTATATACATCTTTTATTTCTCTCTCTCTCTCTTTTAAGGGTTTCTTAGTAATTCATGTAAGTTAGTGTTTTCCTGCCCAGTAAATGGGGAGGGTGAGAGTTAGGTTGGGTATTTTTTTGGAAGAGTTCCTTGAAAGGCAACAAAGAAAATCAAGCCCGCTGTCAGGCATCCACCTCTGACTTCCTCTCCCCTCTCATGGATGCTCTGCAAGCCCAGAGGTGTCACACTCACTGCACTTAGCCCAATGGTGAGTAGCCCATAAACTCCACTACCCTCTAAGGGGGAGCAGACACAGAGGATACCCGGTTGTCCTGGTCCTCCTACTTACGCTCACAAAGTCCAGTTTATTCTGAGGGGCTTTGGGGATCTCAAAAGGTTTCCATCGCAGCTAGATTGCAGCAAACAAAAAGCAAGAAAGCAATGATGCCGGTTATAATGCAGTTGGTGTCAATTTAAAGGAAAGCAGACTCCTGTCCTCCACCGTCCCCTGCCCCCCCGCTTCCTTGCCTTCTTCTAGCTGAGCTAGCTTTCTCTTTCCTCATTGCCTTGCTTAATTTGGCTTACAGGTTTCTTTTGATTTATGGAGTTTTTTTCCCTTTTGAATCATAATTTTGTGAAATAATTGGCAGACCTGCGTAATGCCAAGTTAAAAAAAAATCCCATTTAAAAGCTGTCTCTTTTTCTATTGCTAACAACACTGTTGAGAGCAAAGAAATTCACATGAGATGGCTTTCCACAGCCACATTGTCACAGTTCTGTACTCCACTCCACACTGAATGATTCACTCTCTTCATGACCTGAGCATAGCACTCCTGTTCGCTCCACCTCATTTTCCCCACATCCAAAGCAGAAATATCTCTAGCAGCGTGAGTGGGAGCTGTGAGCAGCACTAATTGCTTCTCGCAGAGCCTGCTGAGATCCCCAGGGAGAAGGTGCCAGAGGAATCCAAAGTATTTATTACCACTTAAATCATATTAAGGGTCTTCACAGCTCTTGGGAATGAGGTGCTGTGTCTGAGAGCCCCTCACTGGGAGGGGGTGTTCAGTGAGGACTAACAAGACCCCAAATTAGGAGGAAGTTGACATGGCCAGCTGCCAAATATATCCTCAGCATCGACACAGTTGACCCTAGAAGAAGATGCTTGTGACTCTGGGAATCCACAAGAACATTTTCTTGCTTTTAGCTACCCAACCTGGTGGTTCTTGATGTGTCTTTAGGCTGGTAGCCTGAGAAAACAAAGCTTACGGGACCATGTGTGTGTACCTGCTTCTCCCAGAAGTTTTGAACTGTGTGAAATCTCAGCTAAATTTGAAAGGAATGCAAAGATATTTAATGCCCCCCAGCCTCATGGAAGTTTTCCAATCACAAACCAAATTGTGGGTGCCCAGGCAACTTGTCAGGCTTTCCTGTAAAGCTGGCCTTGGAAGGAAACAAGAGACTGTACCCAGTGAGTGCATCTGCCAGTAAAGCTGAGCTCAGCAGGGGCTCATCACTGGCCCCACAGCTTGGCCCTCTCCTCTCTGCTCTCTGAAGCCATCTGCTTCCTGAGGGCATCCCACTGCTACACCTTCACAGCAGCCCTGGGTTGCCTAGGTTCGATCCATCCCTTATTATTTCCTCCCTCCGTCCTGCTTGCTGCGAGGAAGAGCCACGCTTTTCCTCCCCAGGAGACCTGGGTGGCTCTGTGCCAATGCTTGCTCAGAGTCATACGATGGGGTGCTGGGTGGAGGGGAAGAGGTTGCCGGAGAAGCCACGTGTTCTGGATGGAACCATCAAACGCATGTGCCAGCAGATCAGATGTGACCCTTGCGAGGTATTGACACCTTGCAGGTGAGCCAATAAGAGAGTGGTGAACCTCAGGTTTTGGACTTGGTTAAAAGCTTTTGGGTTTTGGTTTTCGAGATAGCACCTAGACACAAATCAGAGTCAATGCAAAGCATGACCAGAAGGTGCTCCTGAGCCTGCTGCCACCCCTAGTAGCAGAACCCTCTTTGACTTCTGCTCATTTCATGGCAGCTGTGAAGGCCAGTGGTGGCACCTGAGTGTGAACTGTTCCTCTAATGATTGTTTTAAGGGAATGGGGAACTGTGGACAGAATCCATTGGGAAACACTGACACAAAGAACATGTGAAAACTGAAGACTGGAGAGAGAGGATAAAAGATGAGAAAGACTGGGGAAAAAAAGAGAAATAAATATCAGGTGTAAGGATGGTCTAAAGGGAATTGAATTCTCTCACTGAACAATGCAGAAGATGACAGTAAGTCTACAGATTAAATAAGTATAGTGAATCTTCATTTTCACTTTGGTCTCTGCAGTTATCTCCACAGTTGTCATTCCTGTGGGACAAGGAGAGCAGGAAATCAGTTTGTCATCCACCCTGTTGCTGGCAACTGAAAACGGTGTCTTGTCCTCCTCCTCTGAAACACTTGCAAATGCTAAGCGACTGCCTGGCCAAGTGCATCACTGCTGCATATAGAGTCCACCAATGCAATAAGAGAAAATGAGTGCCCTGAGCTGGAAGAGAAGTCTAAGATAGCCAGCGGCAGCTGGCAGCAGATGCTTAAAAGGAGGAAGCTTTTAGTGTTGTTTCCCTGAGATATGATCTGTAAACCTCCTGAGATAGGGCACCTCTGTACTTGCCTTTACTTTATAGGTTTAATCTCTCCAAGGTTTGTCCAGTCACCTTTTGAACTCACCTGCATTCTCTGGCAAGAAGTTTCTCAGTTTATGATGCTGGTTTTTTTTTTAACTTGACATTTGCTATTGATATTAATTTTCTCCCCAGCTCTCACTCATAGCTTTCCTTGGTCAACTCTGTTCCAGGCTAGAGAGCTTTGCCCTGTTTCAGTATTTCTTACATGGATGCCACTGCATATTTCTTCTTCACCTTTGCCCCTTTTCCTGTTTTGCCCCCAGTATCTTTTATAATTCTGCCATTGACTTTAGACAATATTAACGGATTTTTTTTCTATTGACTTCAATGAGCTTTGCATAAGGCAGGTTGATATAGCCATCCTTTTAGACATTAGGGAAATCTTAAAGAGAGCTGGATGAAACATAAAGCACCACAAGGAAGCATTTGCCTTGTCCAGCAAACTGACCCAGAGTCTCTAGCTCTGCTTCAAAGAGGAGGAGAAGGAAAGCAGGAAGGTGGCTCCCACTTACTGCTTGGAAATAACCCCCTCTAGTTCTGATGGTCACCATTGAAAGGAGTGAGAGAGAGAGACTGGACAGAAGTTTTGTTGCTGTTCCTTTAGGTAAAAGATACATAGCACCAAAATGGCTGGAGATACTCGAAAGCCGGGCATCTTGGAACTACCATAATGGTAAATAACTGTAATGGTAGATGTAAGATGCAAAAGGGCTTCAGAGATGGATGAAGTGATAACAGATGCCATCCAACAACTTCATCCAAAGGCACCTAAGTGCGAGCCTGTCAACGCTCCTTGGTCAGTTGCTCGAAATCATGTTCCAGAAGAACTGGGAAAGTATTTAGACAAATGGTGAAGTTTCTGGGAGGCTGGAAATTAGCTAATGATGATGCATGAAAGGGCAAAACCTGAGAGGAGTAAAAACTGATGACCGTGAAATGATGTTGAGAGAAGAACAGCAGGAGGAGAGGGTCAGATTAGCAGAACCAAATGTTCTTGAGCTGGCAGGGAAGAAATTATGATTAAAGAAGATGGCAAGGCCATAACAGAGGAAGACAAATGCCATGTCTCTGTGTGACTCTCCAGAATGAAGCTTGATTTCCCATGAGGGCTGCAGAGGATTGGGCTGGCAGCCAACAGCCTCTCTGAAAGCACAGGGAACGAGAAGATGAATGTCAGAGACATGATGCTGCTTTGCCTTCGAGGCTGGGACATGATAAGCCTTTGATGTGGGACACTGAAGAGGAGGAGAAAGAACCCTGAGAGGTGGCCAACAAGAGCCCTCAAGAGAGATGCTAGCTAGCACAGATCAAACCTGGTGGCACTGTGGCTGCGCTGGGAAGCAGCACAAGCATCCATCGAGGTGGGAAGAAACAAGCATCGCATCATGGGCTGTCCTTCCTTGGGTCACCCATAGGTGAGGAACAATAGATGGCAGTCAGCACCCAGCTCCTCTGCTGGCGGCACCTCCAGCTCCTTGCAGCTCTCCTCAGGCCTCTTGCAGCTCAGTGCCTTTGCACCTCTACTTAGCTTAATATTTGACTGTTCACCTGGCAGGACGATTGTTTCTCTCTTTCCAGCACAATTACCTGGTTGGGGTCAGGCTCTACTTCATCCCAGTTGTGCGTCAAATGGCCATTCTCAAAAGGTTTGAAGGGTTTGTGGCAGACTGACGGTAGTATCCGATACAGCCAGCTGCAAGGAAGGAAAAGACTTGGATTAACCTGGGGCAGAGGTTAAACTCTGTGGTGGCTGGTGGGCGATTGAGCTTTTAAAGGTGTTTATAAAATTTACATTGGTGGCAACTGAACCAAAAGACATATTAAATATCAAACAGCAGTTCACATCAGAGATTTCCAGAGAGACATGTCTTTTTTATTACAGCCTGTAAGTACAAATAGATGCTGTTATATGTAGGCAAATGTCAATATATGTATATGAATGTAATTACATATGTTTACACTCACATAAAAATTAGGAGGCTGAGGGGAGACCTTATTGCTTTCTACAACTACCTTAAAGGAAGTTGTGGAGAGGAGGGAGCTGGCCTTTTCTTGCAAGTGACAGGGGACAGGACAAGAGGGAATGGCCTCAAGCTCTACCAGGGCTGGTTCAGGTTTGACATCAGGAAAAAAAATTTTACAGAAAGGGTCACTGGGCACTGGAACAGACTGCCCAGGGAGGGGGTTGAGTCACCTTCCCTGGAGGTATTCAAAGGACTGGTGGATGTGATGCTGAGAGGCATGGTTTAGTGATTGATGGGAATAGTTGGACTTGATGATCCAGTGGGTCTTTTCCAACCTAATGGTTCTGTGATTCTGTGATAAACACATATCATAGAATCATAGAACAACCAGGTTGGAAGAGACCCACCACATCATCAAGTCCAACTGTTCCTATCAAACACTAAACCATGCCCCTCAGCACCTTGTCGTGCCTTAAACACCTCCAGGGAAGATGAATCAACCACCTCCACAGGCAGCCTCTGCCACTGCCCAATGACCCTTTCTGTGAAAAACTTCCTCCTAATGTCTAGCCTAAATCTCCCCTGGCAGATCTTGAGGCCATTCCCCCTTCTCCTGTCACCTGTCACTTGGGAGAAGAGGCCAGTTCCCTCCTCTCTACAACCTCCTTTCAGGTAGTTGTAGAGAGTAATAAAGTTTCCCCTCAGCCTCCTCCTCTTCTCCGGGCTAAACAACCCCAGCTCTCTCAGCTATTCTATAAGGCCTGTTCTCCAGCCCCTTCACCAGCTTTGTTGCTCTTCTCTGGACTCACTCCAACGCCTCAACATCCTTCTTGTGGTGAGGGGCCCAGAACTGAACACAGGATTCAAGGAGTGGTCTCACCAGTGCTGAGTACAGAGGGAGAATAACCTCCCTGGACCTGATGGTCACACCGTTTCTGATACAAGCCAAGATGCCATTGTCCTTCTTGGCCACCTGGGCACACTGCTGGCTCATGTTCAGTCACTGTCAACCAACACCCCCAGGTCCTTCTCCTCCAGGCAGCTTTCTAGACAGACTTCTCCCAGTCTGTAGCTCTGCACAGGATTGTTGTGCCCCAAGTGCAGGATCCGGCATTTGGTCTTGTTAAACCTCATGCCATTGGACTCTGTCCTGTGGTCCAACCTGTTCAGATCGCTTTGCAGAGCCTCCCTACCCTCTAGCAGATTCATACTTCCACGCAGCTTAGTGTCATCTGCAAACTTGCTACGGGTGCACTCGATGCATTGATATATATATGTGTGTGTGTATAATACATATATAAATATGTATATTATATAAATATTATATATATGCATATATATATATGTATATAAAAAATAAAGACACAGCTGAACCTGTGGCTGAAACACAGGTATCTCTGAGGTGGGGGAAAAAATGCCTATTTAAACACAGCTACAAAGCAGCTCAGACAAGACTCGGAGAACAGTATCTAACTGAAAGGATAGAAGAGTTTTCAGGAGATAGAAGGTCACAGCTAGCATCTGAATTTGGATAGATTACTAAAAGTAGCCTCCTATGTCAGGTTGACCATGCCCATAGGATCATCAGTGAGCCCATACAGCAAAGACCCAAGTTTTATGGTGAATGATGCTTCCTGCTGCTGTAGGAGGCCCCCCATGCCTCCATCAGTGCCTGGGATCATCATTCTCCTTCCTTGCTGCCTGCTGTGGCTGTAGCCCCTGCTGTCCTGCCTGCTGCTGTGGCTGACACCTGCACACTGTGCACAGCCACGGCCAAGCCCAAAGCCAGGCTTTTAATTAAGCAGGAGAGCAGAGGTAATCAGGAAAGCCTAAGCAGATCTGCCAATTCCTTTGATGTGTTAACAGCAGTGGTTGCAGTTTGGGTGGGTGGGAGAAGGGAGGAGGGAGCTCTCCCTTGAGAGCTGGAAAATTTCCATCAAGGACATCTTCATGCAGCAAACAATGATTCATCTCTTTCCCACGCACACCACGATCTGGCACCAGCCTGGAGAGCAGAGCTCTGCTAGGCAGCTCAGATGATGCATTTGCCTTTCATTTGAACGAACAACAGAAGGGACAGAAAAGCTGGCATGGGAGAAGCAAAATGAAAAATTTGTCTTCTGCAACCTGGTTATGGCTGGAGCACAATGACCGCAATAGAGCCCTGGGACATTTGCTACTGGTTGGAACAAGCTGTCCCCAGCACAGCTGGAAATGCCGAGTAAGCATCATGCTGGGTGCTGGTCTGAGCCCCTGGTCTCCCCGCAAAGGGGCACAGACTGAGCTAGCACCCCCTGGCCAGCATGCAGGAGTGTCCCTTAGGAGGACAGGTCCTCCTGCTTGGAGGCTTGGTTTTGATAGCGTCCATCAGGTGCTTACCCATGTCAGTCACAGTGGTGATATTTTCAAGAAAGCATCAGTGCTGACACCCTGAGGTTGTTCCACAATAGCACACAGACCCTCTTGGGACCATCTGGCCCCCAAGAACATCTTCTCCCCTTCCTCCCCTCACTCAGAAAACCGTTTTCCTCCCCATCTTGACACTCCTTTAGCATTTTTGCAACCTACTTGCCCCACAGAAGGCTTTCCTCTCCCTTTCCCATGGCTTTCTTCCCTTAGCCCTCTCCTAGCACATGGTGGAGACTTTTCAGCTGCCCAAGCTCATGGAAAGTGCTAGTGGTGCAGAAGCAGCCTCTCCATTGCTCTCTGCTGCTTGCCCCAAGCCCCCCCATATCACCTGCCCACTGCTGGGGGTCAACGGTACCTTCGCTTATTCGTGGGCCGGGGACACGTGAAGGCAGAGCCTGAGAGCTGTTCAGCGTAAAGGCCATATGGGCAGACTTGTGGGTTATTCTGCATGGAAGAAGAAAATATGAGTTAGAAACATTGGAGTTATCTCTGGAGCCCCCGGCAGAGCACTGCAGTGCGTGCCTGGTTGTAGAATCATAGAATCATTATAGATTGGAAAAAACCTTTGAGATCATAAAGTCCAACCGTGACTGTCCACTACCGAACCACATCTGTAAGAACTTCATCTACTCATCTTTTAGATCCCTCCAGGGATGGGAACTCAACCACTTCCCCAGGCAGGTGCTGTCTGTGCCTGTGAACCCTTTCATTGAAGAAATTTTTCCTAATGTCCAATTTGAACCTCCCCTCACGCAACTTGAGGCCATTCCATCTCATCCTATCACCTATCACTTGGGGGAAGAGACCAAACCCACCTCTCTACAACCTCCTTTCAGGCAGTTGTAGACAGCCATGAGGTTTCCCCTCAGCCTCCTCTTCTCTAGGCTAAACAACCCCAGTCCCTCAGCCTCTCCTCCTAAGGTTTGTGCTGCAGCTCCTTCAACAGCTTTGTTGCTCTTCTCTGGACAAGTGTTGGTGCTCTGGTGTCATGGTGGGGACTGTGGGCACAAGTCTCTCCATCAGCCTAGTAGTCATATCTTCTTCTTGTGAGGCTGGATGCCTTGTGGATACCATCCAGACTCCAAAACCCATTCGCACATGCAAGTGGAAGGCTACAGAAATGTCCTAAGGAGTTGGCACAGCCACTGAGGCAAAAAATCCACTGCCAGAGCAAGTTGTATGGGGCAGTGGTCAGTAGGGTCGGTGACACAAGTGTTAGTGAAAAGGGGATTTTCCCCAATGCTTACAGGCTGAAAAGCAGATCATTATTATGCACAAAACCTTTTGAGATCAGAGAGGAAGCTCC
Source organism: Coccyzus lansbergi (assembly GCA_033558105.1). Lineage (NCBI taxonomy): Eukaryota > Metazoa > Chordata > Aves > Cuculiformes > Coccyzidae > Coccyzus > Coccyzus lansbergi. The sequence continues at coordinate 33,197 of JAUMJK010000500.1, read as the reverse complement.
AGACCACCATGCCCATCTGGCTTTCTGCAGGTCTCATAGACTCTCAGCAGATGCACCTTTGCTCCTTCCCTCCTACACATTAAATGCCCTCTTCACCTCTTGTCCTCTGCTCAGGGAAGAGATGCCCAGAGCAGGCATTTCATTGGTGAGCTGCTTCCTCCTGCTGTTGATGTTTGCTGCTCAAGAGTGGGCGTGACCTGTGTGGGAACTTTTGCTCACAAGCAGCCCTTCTGAGTTCATAAGTGAAGGATAGAATCCTCCCTTTCAGAGAAAAGAAACTAAGCATTTTTTTACCTAAGTAGGACAGCATCTATTTGTTTGAGATCAGCAAGGAGCAAAGGCATCCAAGAACTGCAGGAGTTACACTGATGGGACAGTCATACCCGGTTTGCTATCGCTTCGCCCTCCTGCAAGGTCCACATTAGCATCCTGTCATCCTGCTGTGGCTGAGCACATCAAGCCATCCATACAGTATCAAGCACTACCCTGACAGGCAGGGAGAAGGAAGAGAAGGCTCTCATAATGCACATTGCTTCCAGCCCTGAAACTCTGTCTTGTCAGTATGGGTATGCGATGAAGCAGGGGGGATCAATAGCCCTTGTCATTTTTATCTTAGCCAGCACTACTGCAGATGACAGCCCTGTAAATACTGTGGAGGAGAACGAATCCACTCCTGGGACTGGGACTTGTCTAACCCATTTTCAGGTTTTTCTGTTAACACTTTGACACCGAGTCCACACTCTGTCCAGATGAGAGGACCTCCACTAGGAACTGGGGGATCACTGGTGTCCTCCTCCTCTTCTGGAAAGAGATGCTGCTGTGAGAAATCAGGAGCACACACACCACAGCCCAGCAGTGACTGTTCAGACCAGCAGTCACCGCTATTGATCTCTCAGTTTTAAGGTGCCTCGTACATGTTTTCTCCACCCATCTGCCTGCTATAGGCAATCTCAGAAACAAGACATTGCACTGGCTGAGCCATCAGTCTGATCCAGCAGAGCAATTTCACTTCCTTTTGGGCACACCGCAGGATGTAATACAGGTCTGCCGAACCTATATTCACAATTAACCTGTCCTAGTGTTGTGTGCTACTGTCCACTCTGGCACACAATGTGTAAAAATCCAGAACTAGGGAGATACAGAAAACTTGGGAAAAACCAAGGGTGAAAGTCCCTATTTGACCTTAATTCTGCTGGCCACTTTGCACAGAGGATGATGAGGAACACTAAGTGTTGTCATTGATTAAGCATAAAATGCTTCCATACAAGTCCAAGGGATTACAGGGCATCCTAGGGAGGGCAGAGTCAGCTTTAAATGTGTGTTGGGGTGAAGGAGACTATTGTAAAGGAGATAAGAGAGCTTTAGTTTTTCAGGGTTTTGTTGTTGCCTCTGTGAACTCAGTGGCTAGCAGTACATGGATCATGACTCCAAACAACTCAACACAATTTATTTTCATCTAACTTCTTCAGAAGTCACTTACTTTTAAGAAAGATTTTATTGTTTTATTACCACAGAGGGAGCTGGTGAGAGGAGGCCTTATGAGGAATGGCTGAGAGAGCTGGTGTTATTTAGCCTGGAGAAGAGAAGGCTGACAGGAGACCTCATTGCTCTCTACAACCACCTGAAGGGAAGTTGTGGAGAGGAAGGTGCTGGCCTGGTGATTCTATAATTCAGTTATTTTTGGTTCTACGATTCTTGTCCCCTCTCTACAAAGAAGTTGCTGTCCAGCCAAATGCTTATGAGGCAGCTTTGTCAAGTGTGGTTCCTACAGCAATCCTGAAAGCTGTGTCTCCTGCCTGAGGACTGTTTCTCTGCCAAGCTTCAGGCTTCTGCTCCAGATTGTTGCAGAATTGATGGCTTCGTTCTCAATGTGTCCAAGCCACTTGTAATGCAAGATCCTTTTGGAAAAAATGGTATTAAGGAGGCAATTCAGGCAAGTCCTGTCCCTCTAGGTGAAACTTGTAAGCTTATGAGTAACTCAGAAATAGAACAGATGAATGGAAATCTTTAATTCTGATTTCCCCCAGCATCTTATTATTCCAGTCCTGCCTAAAAAAGCACCTGGAGACTTCAGTGGTGGCCGAGAGAAAGGAAAAAATTTAAGATAAAAAAGAAGCTGAGGGAACAGATATTCACTCTATTCCATGACATTTTAATAAAGGACTTTAAAAAATTCAATACCTGTCCCTCCGGTAAAGCTCCTGGACAGCGTGGATCCTCAGAAACATGTTCATTTCCAAATCCTGACATGTACTGCAAAATAAACCACACAACTCATCAATGTTTTGAAAGCACAAGCAAAACTTCTCCAAACAACACATCCATCACTTCCTCATGCATTTTTGCAGGCACTTTGTATGCATTAAGACATATATAGTCAGAGTCAAGAACAACAGGGTGATGTATAGGAAGAAGTGTTCATGGTGTGCTAGCCTCATCCAAGCAAAATCTGATTTTGCTTGAATCATGGATGTTCCAAAGTCTGCAGATTGCCTTGCAGATTTGTGCACTGAGTCCTTGGATGCTCAGGGACTGAAACTGGGGGCAGTTTGTTTATTGGATTCTTGTGATACATCTCTATGATTATCAAGGAAAAGGTCAAAATGCAGTTGGGATGAGAGAGGAAGGGAAACCTGGTTGTCACTTAATCTGTGTCACTGATTTTTGCCCTAAATAAGTATTGCCCACTTGGGCATGAACTGTCCTCTATGCAAGAGCAAGAATTAATCCATTACCAGGTGATTATCTGGTTTTCTAGGGTGATGTATACCCAAGAGACCCATAGATGGAATAGACCTGCAAGCACTCCCATGCCTGCCCTTCTTGCAGCTGCTGTGGTCTGAGCAGGGCTAAAAGACACAGGACTCCAGAGCATGTGTGTCCCAGCTTTGTGACACTAAGAAAAGCCTCACAGTAAACCTGAAACACACAAAGGAAGCAAATATAACAAAGTCCTTGGCTTTGCACTGACAGAAGTGTAAATACAGTCCCTTCAGAACCTTTAGCAAGGCATGAAGCAACTCTGTTGAACTCTGCTTGAACGCAGAGGTGTTTTGGCAGCAATCAATGGCTCAGCTCCATGGCCTGGGGAGAGAGTTAAATATTAATGCTCCTTTCTATCAGCTGCAAGAGTAGCTGGGCTACTCATCTGCCTTCACACAGCAGCACTGGGATGGCAAAGCCCAGGAGTCATGATGCTTGGTTTGATGCTTGCTGTGGTGGGGTGGCTGTGGCGCGGCAAGTGGTGTGACACCCCAGGAAACACAGAACTGCCACAAAAATAGAGTGCCAAAGCCCCTATAGCTGTTTCATATTATTATAGTGCCTGGATATTTCTGCCAGGGGTTCTCAGCCTCATGCAATTTGCAGCTTCACTCCCCCCGCCTACCCCCCCCCCCTCTCCAAATTTCCCAGTGTGGCAGACACTCAGACAGCAAACCTGAAACTTCCTAACAAACTGCATGCTTTCCTCCAGTACCTTTCAGTGACCTGTAAGAAAAGCCTGTTCCCAGGAAGAGACAGGCTGTCTGGTAGCCTTGCTTAACCTGAACCATCTCACTTCCCAGGAGGCTATTTCTCTACTTCTTACAAAAGGAGGTACATCTGTACATCACTAAGACTCTGTTCTCCACTGGGTTCTGCAAGAAGCATATTGATATGCAAAGCATCAGGTCACCTAAGCAGCCTTGGCAAATGTATTGTACTGGAGCACTTATTTCTTTTTTTTTTTTTCCCTTTTTTTTCCCCTCCCCTCTTTTAAACGGAAATGCAGCAATATCAGATGGGACTGCAGCAGTTCCAGAATCAACTGAGGCATCCGCACTGCATCCTTCTCTGCCAGCAATGTAGAGGTGGCCAGAGCGTTTGCCTGTGGGGCAGCCTTGATGAACAGAGGAGAAAAGGGAGGAGAGGAAGAGGGTGGCAGGCTTATTTTCTGGAGGCATAGCCAGAAAGGCCCAGCAGGCTCTGTCATTAGCACAGCAAGGAGAGGGTTAATGGAACATGCAGCCTGCTTTGCTGAGCATCACCTGCAAAACGCTTAGAGCTGATGGAGAGCTAGGAGCAAACAGTCAGTGGTTTTGGTGTCTGGTGTGGGCTCCCCGGCAGCCCCTTGCCATGGTGTTGGGGTGGAAGGAAAGGAGGCACAGATGTTTTGCTGTAAGAAATTCATCCCCTATCCTTCAGGCTAAAAAGCCCGTGACTGGCACAGCTGGGCTGTCCGTCCTCATCCTCAAAAGCTCATTTGTTCCTGCTTGCTGGGAATGGGGAAGGAGACAAAACCAACTCAGCAGCGAGCATCTTGTGTCAGCAACTGTTATGTGCCCGTGTTGGTGCTGCACCTTGCCAGTCCTGCACAGGCACCTGGCTCCTGCGTGCAGCGATGCAGGGAGCTTCCCACTGGGTTGGATGGAGAGCTGCTGCCTTCCTCACCTGTGCAGCACCAGAGGCTGTAGAGCTGCTGGTCATCACCCAGTGAGGCAGGAGGCTGAGGGAACAGAGGCATGGCAAACCAAGTTGCGGAAGAGGCGGTGGGAGAGGGTGGCATAGCCTCATCACCCTAACAGTGGGGACAGAAGCTGCTGCATCATTGTTTGGTTGAATATTTTCTTCCATGACAAGAAAAAAACGTAATCCTCAGGTAACTGCATTGAGGGCTGAAAATAAAGACTTTGGCAGGGCTGCAGCCACAGGAGGTGGGATGTCGTCCTACTAGTGATTTATCAATCTGAATGTGGTTTCAAGACTTTGCCTGGATGTTCAGAGTGGCTTTTTTCATTCACTCACATTATGCTGTCTTTCCCCATGGCAAACCTCAGAGAAGTTTCTCTTCTTCCCCCTTAGGAGCCTGTTTCAAACACAGTACTTGGGCTGCCAAAAATAGCTATGTGACACTGGCTCCCCATGTGCACCAGAGGTGTCGTGTTCCAGGGCTCTGGGGCACCACACAGGGACCTTGGTGATGCAGGCTGGTCAGGAGTGATGGTGCAAGGACCACATACACCACAGCCCTTCTCTCTGCCAACCCTCTGAACTCACCTCCAACCTCTCAGTTTGCCTTGTGCAAGGTGGTTCTGAGACAAGAGAAATGACCCTTTTGTGCCCACCCAACACCAAAATATCCTTCCTAGATGAAAAAATCTGGATAGATGGAAACAAACCCTTTTTCTCCATGGCACAGCAATGGCATTTTGGTTCAAAGTGACCTCCCTGTAGGTCCCTGCCTGGCCTCCAGAGTTTCGAGCCACATCTAGGTTGGGTAGAGTGATGGGAACTATTTTGGGCTAATGTTTTTTCTGTAAAAGAAAAAGTTCTCTATGGTCCTTTGTCTTCACTTCTGCTTTTAATTACTGTTGTTATTTTGTTCAAGATCCTGTAGCTTTTTATGCAAATGGGTTCTTAGGAATTCATTGGAGTCCACTCTTGTTTTTGTTTTGTTGTTTTTCAATAAATTGGAAGAGATAAAAGCCTGGCACTGCATAAAAAATTCAGCAAAGCTCATTGACTGGAATAACCAGGATGCAAAACAGAGTGCTCGCAATGGGTGTTGTGCTCTGACCTATAAACCATAACCTTTTGTTCACTGGATTAGACAGCAGGCATAGGAGAAACACATTTGAAGTCTGAACACATAGTTTGCAAAATAATTAAGGTCCTTCTTCAAATGCTGCATAATATATTTCTCTATTGGCTCCTGCTGCAGGACACAGGAAAACAATATTCATCTCTAGACAAAAGGCTCAGTATCAGCTCAGTCGAGTCAGTATTGGAGTGTCTAAAACAAACCTGCAGATACAGGGACAAGAACATTTGGGGCAATGAGCACAGCAGGTTTTTCACTCTCTGCAAAGTGCTCCACAACCTCCTTTCAAGCACTCAGGCTGGATCTCTGCCCTGGTGCTGCTACAGTGTCTCCAGGTGGGCCAGGCCACTCAGTGGAGAAGGGGCGAGAGGAATGGATGCCAGGAGGAGTGGAGAGCAAGGGTGAAGCAATGGTATTTTAGAAAAGATGCCAAGAGAAGGTGGGGTGGACACAGGTGATGATGGTATGGAGGTGTATGACGTCTCAGAGAAGAGATACTGGCAGAGCAGCCTGTTCCCCCAGTCAGCTCTGGGCAGACCTGTGCTCAGCCGGTAGCTGCAGTCACACTGGCCAACAAGGTGCCAGGATCTGCTAGGAATGAGTCAAAGATGGACAGGGAATATACTGTCACAGCCGTGACAGAAACCAGTTTGCCACTCTGGAGTGGTACAGGGGCTGCCCCACTGCTGAAAGAGGATAGTGAGAGCCGGGGGGCTTTCAGGGAAAGGCAATGAAGAGATGTGGCAAAATTTTACTGTATGAGGAGACAGGACTCTTTAGAGACAGATGAGAAGACAATAAGACCATTATGTTAAAATAATAAGCATCACAGAAGGTGGCGAAGGAGAATATCTATATATCTCTCAGGTATATGAAGAGCAAGAAAGAGGCTTAGTAACGATGACAGCCCCAAAGCCTGAGGAGAAACATGATGGTCCTGTGCAAGCTCTTGAGACCCAATGCAGTTCTGGGGTGAGCTTTTGCTGCCCCCGCTTGCTACAGCATTGCTCATGCACCCCAAAAGCCCTGGGGTGGCCAGGATGCCACAACAATGGGGAGATGCTGATAAGATTCACGGTGAAAATTCAGATTTGAGTCTTGTGTACCCTGAGCCATAAACCCACCACATACAGCCCTTCTCCCAGGACTCCCCCAATGCTCTGGCAAAGGGCAGCAGGAAAGCTCCTGCTGGCTGCCCCCTGAGGCTGGAAGAGGAGGGCTGGGCTGGAGCCCCGCTGTGCCCTGCAAGGGGTGCTGAGAAACTGCTCTGGAATGGAGCTGAGGCTTCCCTGGGCTGCTGGGGAAGATGGAGGAGAAGAGGAAGAAAAGAACTATTTATAGATAAAACACAGCAAAACCCTTTATCTCAAGAGACACTCAAAACCACACTTTGAAACATAAAAGAGGGGCATCTGAAAATGAAACAGCCACCAAACAATCAGTGTCAGCTGAGAAGGGGTGTATGCAGGCAACACTTGCTAACTCCTTACCTGCAAGCCTGTCATCTTTCTCCTGGTCTTCCTTCTCTTGGAGCAGAGTTAGACCCCAAGCAGGTATCTGGCTGATGCAGCCTGCCAAGCAAAGCCTGCTAACTGGTTGACTGAGCCAGGCTGGTGGCAGGCTGACAGTGCTGAAAGTGAGAAAGTCCAAGCGAGTTTTCAGCCTGTTTGCTCAGCCCAGTCTGTGTTTAATCAAACACTGGCCCTTCACCACACCAACCCCAAGATCGATTTGAAAATAATAGTCAGGGCTATGGGGTTTAAGAACACAGAGAACCCATTTTTGCAACTGTTTTATAAGCTTCTTTCATAAATTATTCCTCTAGAAATTTTCGTATACAACCCTCTAAACGGGTAACAAAGACTTGTTCACTCTGCCTCTGAACCATGTTACACTGGTTATAGAAAGGATTGCATCCCTGTCTTGGTGAAGGTAGTAATATTTGTTAAACATAGTGTGGCAACATTACACAGCATTTTGGGGCCAAAAGTGAGGGAAGATTTTGTATTCCTGTGTTTAGGGCTAGGGAGGAGAACTTATACATACTGCAATATTAATATTTTTCAAGGAAGCTGTTGCTGAGGCAGGAGTGGCAGCAAACATTTAGCTGCAGAATGATAATTAAAGCAACTCTACATTTCAGAGTCTGGCCTGGACAGGCGCACACTCTCCTGGGTGGAAAACTGGTTGGATGGCCAGGCCCAGAGAGTGGTGGTAAATGGGGTTAAATCCAGCTGGAGACCAGTCACAAGTGGTGTCTCCCAGGGCTCAGTGCTGGGTCCAGCCCTGTTCGATGTCTTTATCAATGACCTGGATGAAGGCATCGAGTGCACCCTTAACAAGTTTGCAGATGACACTAAGCTGGGTGGAAGTGTTGATCTGCTGGAAGGTAGGGAGGCTCTGCAAAGGGATCTGGACAGGTTGGACTGATGGGCAGAGACCAATTGCATGAGGTTTAACAAGGCCAAATGCCGGGTCCTGCACTTGGGGCATACAACCCTATGCAGTGCTACAGACCTCCTAGGAGAAGTCTGTCTAGAAAGCTGCCTGGAGGAGAAGGACCTGGGGGTGTTGGTTGACAGTGACTGAACATGAGCCAGCAGTGTGCACAGGTGGCCAAGAAGGCCAATGGCATCTTGGCTTGTATCAGAAAATGGTGTGACCATCAGGTCCAGGGAGGTTATTCTCCCTCTGTACTCAGCACTGGTGAGACCACTCCTTGAATCCTGTGTTCAGTTCTGGGCCCCTCACCACAAGAAGGATGTTGAGGTTCTGGAGCAAGTCCAGAGAAGAGCAACGAAGCTGGTGAAGGGGCTGGAGAACAGGCCTTATAAGGAATAGCTGAGAGAGCTGGGGTTGTTCAGCCTGGAGAAGAGGAGGCTGAAGGGAGAACTCATTGCTCTCTACAACCACCTGAAAGGAGGTTATAGAGAGGAGGGAGCTGGCCTCTTCTCCCAAGTGACAGGTGATAGGACAAGCGACAATGGCCTCAAGCTCCACCAGGGGAGATTTAGGCTGGACTTTAGGAAAAAAAATCACAGAAAGGGTCATCGGATACTGGCAGAGGCTGCCCAGGGTGGTGGTTGATTCACCTTCCCTGGGGGTATATAAGGCATGGGTGGACGAGGTACCAAGGGGCACGGTTTAGTGTTTGATAGGAATGATTGGACTCGATGATCCGGTGGATCTATTTCAACCTTGTTATTCTATGATTCTATGATTTCCAGAAGCTGCAGGAAAAATAAATCTATTTAGTTCATAGAATCACAGAATCATAGAATCATAGAATGGTTTGGGCTGAAAGGATTTTAAAGATCATCCAGTTCCAACTACCCTGCTATGGGCAGGGACACCTCCCACTGGATCAGGTTGTTTAAAGCCTGGCCTTGAACACCTCCTGGGGTGGGGCAGCCACCTCTTCTCTGGGCAATCTATTTCAGTGCCTCTCCACACTTACAGGAAAATATTCTTCCTAATATCCACATTAAATCTCCCCTCTTTCAGCTTAAAGCCATTACCCCTTGTTCTATCCCTGAACTCCCTGATGTTGACCATTTTACAGCAGAGTCACCAGGAACAGACTGAGATAACCGGGCTGTACAATACTAGGTAGCAATGCCTAGCTTATGTTTGCTCTAAACAAGATCAAAATTTAGCCCCACTACAACATGAGTAGGTTGAGGATGAATGTAACTGGGAGCTTCCATCATTTTATTACAGCAGTACCTGATAATCTTGAACCATAGACCTGGACTCCCTTTGTTAGGCTCTAGAAGAATACAGACTGAGTAATCTCCAAGTTGTGAATCATGTTTAAGTCTCCCTTACTGCTTGCTGTCATACTGTTTGCCCAGGAAGGCTCTCTCCGTACACTGGTCTCTGCCAGCCTTCCCACAAAAAATTGTTCCAGCAGGGAGGATTTCTCCAGCTCAAGGCAGAGGCTGCGAATAAGTGAGTTCACCCTAGGCAGTGATTCATCATTGCCAAAGAAATAAAGTACCTGGCACCGGATACCTACCCTTGAGACTCCTTTCCTACTAGACAATATTAAAGAGTAAAGAGCTCATCTCACTTGTTTTCTGACAGTGAAGAATTACACATTTGACTACAGTTTTGGAAACCAAAGTTGTGAAGTTTCAGAGGTTTCTAAGACCCCTTTCCTCTGAGCCATGTAGCAGGAGAGCAAATGTCATATTTTAGCTTAATCCCCCTTTGAGAACCTACATTTCACCTTACTTGCCTCTTTAGAGGCCCTGCTCTTTTATCATCTTCTTTTGGGACAGGTGAAAATAAAAGTGTTGCTTTTTAATTATGGGTAGACCTACTTACTGCTTATCCTTGCTTTCTTCTCCAAAGGAAGGACAAGGTATGATCCCTTTTCTCACTTCATGGCCATACAAAGGTTTTAAGGCTTATTAGGTTGTCTAATCTTCCTTTTTCTTTCCATACAGGGAAAAAACATTATTTAATTGTTGAATTGACACTATTGGGTTTTTTTGATGTTTACACCTTCAAATTATTTGAAAAGCAGAAAAGATGACTTCTTAACACACCTATGGTGTCTCTTACCCAGCCCATCCCATTAAAGAGGGAAATCATAAATCCATGTTGCCTACTCCTACTCATCTTCAAGTCCATGATGTGTCTGAAAACGGTTTCCAGAATTAACTGCCATGAAGTGACAGAGCATCCCTTAGCAAGTAGAGCATCCCTTCTCAGGGATGGAAGTCAGACTGACTGGTCTGTAGTTCTGTGGACTCTCCTTTTTGCCCCTAAATGTGAATAAGTTACCCAGATGCTCCATTTTGTCTTTAAACGTGAATACTCAATGGTGGTCAAACATTGGAATAGATTGCCCAGAGAGGCTGTGTATTCTCCAGCTGTGAAGATACTAAACCCCTAACTGGACATGGTCTTGGGAAACCTGCTAGAGCTGGCTCTGCTTTGGCAGGGGAGTTGGACTAGATGGTCTCCAGAGATCATTTCCAACCTCAGTGGGTCTGTAATTTAGCTTAAACAACCCCTTCAGTTAGTTGCAGCAGCTCTTAAATATAGATCTCATGAAACATTAAGTATAGATGTACTTCATTAATATTTTAGTAACTGTGTTCATTATCACATAAATATGATTCAAAACCACAATGAATTGCTACCACATAAACATGATTCATAAACACAATGAATTAAGTGTAGAAGAATGAGCATTAAAAGTGTTCAGTGTCTTCTCAGCTTTCCGTGTTTATGACATCTGTCCAGTGCACAGCTTCACATGCCCTTTACCCCAAATAAGTTCCACATAAAATAAAAAACAAGACCCAAAAGAGATATGTAGAAAAGCATAAGGCATCAATGCAATGATATTTGCTACTACATGATGTATACACAGCTGTGTGGTACTTACATACCAGCAAGTCATTAGATGCGAACTGTTCTTACAGGCATCATAATGGCGGTAGGCAAGGAGCTCACCTAAGTCAGAGAAGCAGAAGAGAAAGTACCAAAGGACTTGCTTGAAAATGTAACAGCTTGAAAATGGCATCCAGTGTCCAAGGTATCAGTGGTAAAGGAAAGACGCAGAGGATAATGGAAGAAGCCTTTCACACAGAAGATGAGGCAGCTTGTATTTGATCCAATAGACAAAGGGGACTCAAACAACTCAGCTTCATAGCATGTGCATTAAAAGTTTTTTTCTTTACTATCAAATCATTTAAAAGTTCAGGTGGTGGGCCATTGCATGGTTGAATGAGCTGTGTTCCTGAGAGAAAAGAGAGGGAGAGACAAGAGACTGTAGTTTCTTTGTTTTTCTCTATGTTTTTCATTACTATTTTCCTATCCAATGCATATTTCATGCTGCGTGGCAGAGGTAAGGCTGTATATTCTTCCCTGTCCCTTTACCTTTATAGTTGTCTATTAGGGCATAGGCTTTCCAAAGCAGGGCCTACATATTCATAAATGTCTGTGCTGCAATTAGACGGTGCTTCTCAGCATAGACTGTAGCCTGCCCGTGCTGCTATGATGAGTACAATTACTGGATCATGGCTCACCATCACTTCTTGTACTGAGCAGTTGTCCAGTCCCAAAAGTGAAGCTCTTCTATTACCTGGATGTTGCCCTGAGCATGTTCATAAGGCATAGAAAAGGGCAATAGCAGAAGAGAACAAGCTGGCCACACATAGCCACAGCAGCACAGGGCAGCACTGATGGGTTTTGTCACTGGTGAAGGCAACAAGCCCTGACAGAAAGCTGGTATGATGTCTTCAACCGGATGTTGCAGAATAGTCAGCACTGCAACAGATGTCCCCCTGGAGTGAATGATTTGAAATGTCTAGGAATTTTACTCTGATAAACTGCCAGATTCAGCATGCGTGCACTCCGCATCTAAGAGGCAGCTGAGAAAGATCCTTTCTCATGTGGCCACATAGCTGCTGTTGCAGTGGTCCACTGCTCTGCACAGTGATGTATCTTGTTTCCAAAAGGACCAACCTCTCCTTGTGCCTACCTTTGTCCAGCTAAAATGCATAATTGATGTACGTATTTAATGTATTAATTCACTCCTATCTCTGATCTCAGCTTCCCCCACTGACATTTTTCCCCTATTTGTTAACCCTTTCACACTGCGAATTGTGGCAGGAGCTCTTAAGAGCAACTGCTTTTGTTTATCTGCCAGGGTACTACTTAGTACCAGGGGATCTAATCTCCTTTTTGAACTTTTCATCATAAGATGATAAATCAGTAATATTTATGCTTTCTTATCACTGCCAACAGTTTTGTGGCAAAAAATCCTCTTTTTAATGACATGAACTTTCTTGTAGAGTGGCTCTTATGAAATACGTCCTTGTCATTTTTCTGGGACCATTCAGCAGCAGATGCCAAACAGGTTAATCATTATTATTTATTCGTGCAGGAAAGGTCATAAAAGTTGCCAGCAGTGGAAAGCCCACACTTATCACCAAAAAGCAGATGCTGCCTGAAAAGAGGCAAGAGAAGTCACCTGCTCACCATGATGTGATGCTTCTGCTCTCAGGCTAGAAGAACAAGTCCTAGGAGTCAGAAGAAAATTTAGTCACCTTGACCTATTCTGTCCTTCCCCACTCTGGTGCAACAGCTAAAGAGGGTGCTAATTTTAGACAGTCACTGGATTTTATGATCTGACCTTTTATTCATCAAGGGTAGGACAAACCATCATGCCCACATAAGTCACAGAAAAACAAGAGTTAGGAAGTTAGGATGGTCTCAGACAGCAAGATAAAAACTTGGAATGTCATCCTAGCCTTCAAAGCTACTGGGCTTCCTTGCCCTTAAATAAATCTTTAACCCAAACCCAGCAGCATGTTTCCACTTTGTAAACATTAACTTTGAGGTCAAAGGGAACATAACACAATGGGTTAAGCACATACTATTTCACTTCATGCTCTTCTCTTAGTCAAAAGAAATACCTGAACTTTGAGTTGGATTGCCCACAAAGCCCAGACTTTTGCTTGGTTGATTCCGTCAAGAAAATATGTGTGGTTTTATTTATGAGCTTCTCTTGTATTGCACATCCTTTTCAGAGGATTTTGTTATGGTGTGCTGAGAAGAAATTTCCCTGTGCAATTTCAGTAGGAATGGAACCAGAGTTTCTGCGCACTGATAAGCCCAAGGGGCACAACAAGCTGAATCTCAGTGATATAATCATAGAATCATCAGGTTGGAAGAGACCCACCATATCATTGAGTCCAACCATTCCTATCAAACACTAAACCATGCCCCTTAGCACCTTGTCCACCCATGCCTTAAACACTTCCAGGGAAGGTGACTCAACCACCATCCTGGGCAGCCTGTTCCAGTGCCCAAGGACCCTTTCCATGAAAATTTTTTTCCTAATATCAAGTCTGAGCCTCCCCTGGCAGAGCTTGAGGCCATTCCCTCTTGTCCTGTCCCCTGTCACTTGGGAGAGGAGACCATTACCCTCCTCTCTACAACCTCCTTTCAGGTAGTTGTAGAGAAAAATAAGGTCCCCCCTCAGCTTCCTCTTCCAAAGGCTAAACAACCCCAGGTCCCTCAGCCGCTCCTCGTAAGACTTGTTCTCCAGCCCCTTCACTTCATTACTCAAGAAATTCAATTTCAGCACATCACCAGGAAAGCTTTAATTGCATAGTTGAAAACTAAGAACAGTGGTCTTTTTTTTACTGCATGGGCAGCCTCTGCCAGTGCCCAATGACCCTTTCCGTGAAAAATTTTTCCTAATGTCCAACCTATATCTCCCCTGGCAGAGCTTGAGGCCATTCCCTCTTGTCCTGTCCCCTGTCACTTGCGAGAAGAGGCTGTCACCCTCCTCTCTACAACCTCCCTTCAGGTAGTGGTAGAGAGCGATTAGGTCTCCCCTCAGCCTCCTCTTCTCCAGGCTAAACAACCTCAGCTCTCTCAGACGTTCCTCATAAGGCCTGTTCTCCAGCCCCTTCTCCAGATTTGTTGCTCTTCTCTGGACTCGCCAAAGCAGGAAAAATAAAACACATTTCTGTACTTAATGGTATTTGCAGCAGGGCCTGGCTAAGCAGCTAAACTGCCAAGGCTAGATTTCACAGCCTCTTTGCTGTCACAGATAGCTCTGATTATCTAAACCAATAACCTTACAATTATATTGCGGTACTTGTTCTCAAAGCTGGGTTAAAGCCCATCTTTCAGAAAACTAGTAATTCTACCCTGAAAAAAACCAAATAATAACAAATCTGCTTTCTTTCATTAACCATTTCAGGCATCATTACTCTCACTGTTAGGGGACTACATCTATTATCAAGATCTGTTTAGACTCAAGTCCTGAGAATCATGGTTTATTGCAGCTTTACCTGCACAACTGGGAAGCCCTTATACTATTCATAGAATCGCTTGCTTGGAAAACACCTTTAGATCATTCAGTCCAACTATACCTGTCCACTAATAAATCATATCCCTTAAGCACTTCATCTATCCATCTTTTAAATATCTCCAGGGATGATGACTCAATGACGTCCCTGGGCAGCCTCTTCCAGTGCCTGATAACCCCCTTGGTGAAGACATTTTTCCCAATGTCCAATCTAAACCACCCCTGGTGCAACATGAGGCCATTTCCTCTTGTCCTATCACTTGCTACTTGGGAGAAGAGACCAAAACCCACCTCTCTACAACATCCTTTCAGGCAGTTCTAGACAGTGATAAGGTCTCCCCTCGGCCTTCTCTTCTTTAGGTTAAACAACTCCAGCTCCCTCAGGTGCTCCTAATAAGATTTGTTTTCCAGCCCTTTCACCAGCTTCATTGCCCTTCTCTGGACTTGTTCCAGGACCTCAATGTCTTTCTTGTACTGAGTGGCTCAAACCTGAACACAGGATTTGAGATGCAGCCTCTGGTGCTGAGTGCAGGGGCACCATCACTTCCCTGGACCTGCTGGCCATGCTGTTTCTCATACAAGTCAAGATGCCATAGGGAGGAGAGCTTCTCAGTTGATGGGACATGTGAAATTAAAGATTAGGACTGATTCTGTTCTTCTTCCCCTCTCCTGACACCTACCTGATGTTCCTTCCAAAACTAGTGTCTGTCTGAGGACCAAACACACAGTGCTGCAGCAAAGCACACCCTAAGGAAAGCTTTACCTCTAAACACTTTCTGGTAACCTGCCAACCAGTGACAGGTCCATCAATAATAATGGCTTTTTGTCAAAGAAAACTAGTGCACTAAGCCACAGACTTGCTCAGCCCTATAAAGGAATCAAAGTAACCTGCTTCCTCGTAAGGATAGAGAGACAGGAACATGATTTCTAATGGGAAGAGCCAACTAACAGAAGAAATAGAAAAGATTAAGCTCCCTTCTGCTGAAAAGAAGAAACAGGTTTTCGATCAGCAAAGTTACCTCCTTATCAACTGAGAAATGAGAATTCAAGCCATGACTTCACTATACCTCACAAAAAAAATCTATCGACTGCAGGCTACAACACAGCAGTTCATATCTCAGTTGTGATAAATGGAGCATATTGCAGTTGCTTCTGCATATATTATTATCAATAATAAAAATTTGTAGCAAATCTGCACAAACCCACCCATTTCATGTGCTTAAATCCAGTGGCACCTTTGCTAAAGACTGCTGCAAGGAGCAGATGATCCTGTTGCTACAAGAACAAAAACATATACTCAAGAATTTAAGATTCCTGTAAGCAGAAGTTTCCTACTTTTCTGCATAGAAATCAAGACTGGCAGGTTTGGGTGACAATCCAAATTTAGGACATAATCCTGTTTCTGACCATCCCCAGTCATCAAACTGCTCATAAAACCAACCTCTGTCAAGCTACTCAGGAAGAGGGGGGGCTCATTGCTTATTTGCTGTACTCTTCACCTGTGTGTGCATGGGACGTCTAACACATCTCAAATGTACCTGCATGAGCCAACTCCACTGACACCTCTGGTTCACAGAATCTGGGCATAAATTTCTGTCTGGGAAATAACACAGAGAGATTGAGTAGCTCCAGTGTAAAGGAACTGGGTAGAAGTGCTTTATGTGAAATGTATGTGCCTGTGACAGATGCCAGAGAGAGAGACAGAAGGAGAAAGAGAAATGTAGGAAAACAGGGAGACAGAGATACGCAGGGGAACAGAGACAGAGAAAGAAAACAGGTGGTATAGCAAGAGAGACAATGCATGGCAGGAAGAAACAAAGAAACACAGGGGAAGAAAGAAGGAGCCAGAGGGCAGAGCAGGGGGAGCACAGAATGAGAATTTTGTGATCCCCAGTGACACAGAGGGGTCAGACAGGTAAGGCATGGGAAGTGAGTAGAAAAAGGAAAACGGAGTTGCAGGGACAGAGAATGAGGGGCATGGCTGGACACAGGCAAGACACACAGAAGGGTCACAGAAGGGCATGATGGGGGAACCAGAGGAAAAGAGAGATGGACCACACAGAGGAATGAAATACAGCACTGAGAAAGTGTTTGGTGCCACAGCCCCAAAACTGGAGGTGAAACTTTTCTGAGCAGCTGAAACAAATGATGTGCAAACAACAACACAACTGACTCCCTGCTCACATACTCCTGGTTTTGACAAGAAGCTAGCACTTCCTTTAAAAATAAATGTAATACCATCCGTTATACATCACATTGTCCTAAGAGGAAAATAATACATAAAATTGTGGTTACCTACTGAGACCTAAACATATAATATAGACTGGAGACCTATCCTCATTAAAACAGATAGTATGTCAGATTGCCAGTGTTACATGAACAAGACAACCACTGCCCCGGACAATGAGTATTTGGGAGGAAGATTAACACAGGGGGTTTTAGTGACAATTTAAAATTGATGTTCAGACTTTCTGAGATAGAAGTAAAGCAGAAGCATGGAAGGAATGGGACACTGAGTGAGGGTAAAGTTGACAAGAACTGGAATTCCTACCACTGGATTCAGACATTTAATATCTGCCACAGCTGGTGTGAGATATTCTTGCTCTGTACAGAAAAAAACCACGGGATAACAAAAGTACGGTGCCAAACTTTTGGCACTATCTCTGGAGCCACTATCGCTGATTAAAGTAAAGATGCATTTAATCCCACGCTACACCGAGTCACCAGGTTAACAGTGCCTGCAATAGATTCTGCCAGTTCTCACAGTTTGTCTTATTTATCAGTCCATTCCACCTCTGCATTACATTTAGGAAAACAGAAACTACCAGTCCAAACAGAAATCATATAGAGCTATTTCAAGAGAGCTGCAGTGTGTGCCAGTAACATAAATGAAATATGCAGACTACAAAACAGCAGTTATCCAGCCCCCAAGCATGGAAACCCCATGAAATATCAGGATTATGCTTATATATAATTTGGATAAGGTAATATCTTTAACTTGTTCCTGATGAAATTCTAGAAGAAAAGTAGGTATAAATAAATGGAAAAAGCCATGCAAGTGTTTCATGAAGCAATCTATTCTAACCAGCACCAACGCTAAAGCACTATAATCCTGGTCAGAGGGTCTGAAACCATTTTCCAGGCCTGCTGATGGAGAACAGCAGAGAAATTTGGCCTTTACCCTTTAAAATTACAATCAAATGACAGCTACAAAAATATTTCAGTGCATTAAAACTAACTACTGAAGATCTGATGGGTCCCTTCCAACCTGGTTGTTCTATGATTCTATGTTCTATGGTTTATGTAGAACAGTGTTAAGGCTAGTTATATCAGAATAAATATTGTGACAACACAAGCAGCTTTGAACAACTCTGCTACTAATTTTCTTCAAGTTAGACATCAAGACCAAAATTTAAAAAGGTAAACTCTTTAATTCCCAATGTATTGAAAGCATTACAATTTGATGAACAGATACATCAGAGCTTTGCCTCCAGAGAAGCCTCCTTCATTTTGTAGATGGGACAGAGACTGACCATGAAGCCACTTGTCAGACCACACAGCAGGTCAGTTTGAAAATGGACGGAAGATACTCTGGGAGTTTTATGGCTTTCAGCTGGATGATTGAGTTCAGACTTAGCTGAGCCTAAAGCAGAAGCCATAGCCTCAAGCAAACTTCTCTTTAAATCAGCTAACACCCTACTGCTTGCCCACGTACTTCGCTTTTCTTTGGTAACATTCCCTTTACCTTGTTTCCCTCCTATAACAATGGTACCATTTCCTAATTTGCTTCTAAATCCGGACTGTCATCACCTTCAGTCCCACTGCTGTGTAGGAACTACGCATTCCCTCCTCTTCCTGAAGTGTGCACTGACCTTCATAAGATTTCTCATATGAAGATGTTTCTTTTTGTGGAGCCTGAGGAATATAATGCATAAATACTGGTAAGCTACAGCTAGGGCTGAACAACATTCCGTTTTTGCTTAACTAAAAAGGGATACTTAGGGTGGTTGTTTCCTCCAAATAAAAGACCTGTACAACTATTGCTTCATGCAGCATCTTAAACTAAATGACCTCCCTTAGTCTAAGCCACTTCCAATTCTCCTAAAGAAGGCATAGGGTGAAGGAAGAAATAGCCCTAGCTTTCTTGTTCTGCTCTGCAGTTCCTTGGTAACCGGGTGGGTGGTCCAGATCTGATTCCCGTAAGACAGCACCTGACCTTGAGAAAACAATTCCAGCTTTCACTGTCAAAGGAGCAGAGAAAGACATTGGTGGTGTTATGAGCTGAATAGCTCAGACATGGGGTATCTGATATGAATATTTTGGTACTTTATTTTCCCTCGTCATAAAGCAAATATAAACTAATAACCTATTTATACAGGCATTTACCAACTCACTGCACTCATGCTTGCAAATGGTCTAAGACCTTTCCAAAAATGGCCTAAGGAAAAGCAAAGTAACTACATTTCCAATAGGTTTGATTAGTGCACCTAGCTGTCATTTTTGTGCCTGATTAGTGGCAATAGGCATTTTCCCATTTATTTCCAAGCAGCTGATAGAGAAGAGCTGCAGGCAGATGTAATCTGGAGACTGCAGAACTCTGCTTGCTGTCAATTTCACATGAGCATTTTACTTCTATTTCCATTTATTATTAATCTGCATTCATATCTAACTCAGACTCTTAAGTTAGCCTTTGCCAGAGGCTCAGTCATAACAGTTAACTGTAAGGAAGGAGGGAAAAGAAAAAACTGCCATAAATCAGGCTTTTACTACTCCATATAATTATGCGGAGGTGAGAAACCTTGCAAAGCTTGGGCTACTGAGAAAAACAACAGCTTGCACAGAAGATCAGACCAGCTCAAGTCTCCTCTATCCTTAGTACTAAATATGAAAAGGAAAGATCCCTGTCATAGCACTTTCTTCCTAATAGTGCTCAGTTCCTACTTTTTACAGGGTTTTATGTCCCTTCTGAATTTCTATCCATTCTAATTCAGAGGACATTCTTACATTTTGTTTTCTGAATACGCTAAGTTCTCATACCCAGTAAGACCATGTCACATTCGTTTTCAATAAGCACTGTATAAAAACACAGTTTTTTCATCAGCTTTCAATGGACTGCCTTGCAATTTAGTATTAAGAACATGACCATACTTAATTATAAGAACATAAACAGGAATACCTGATTCACTTTGCTCCTTCCAAAGTAAACAATTTTAATTTTAGCAGCAGAATTAACATCAGTTGTTTTCTACTCGTGATTTTCTTTTTAAGGCTTCAAATCTTTTTTTCTACCTCTTGCCTACTTCCTTTGTCCCTTTTGAATAGGGCTGAACAGTGTGTTCCAGGTGACACACCACCATTCATTTAATGAAGGCTTTCTATTATTTTCCAGACCTTTCCTTACCTATCCTTATATTTTGCTCTCATTTTGTTCACTTTACTGTGAATGACAAGCCCATTCAGTGTCATCTTTCCTTTAGAAGTAAGATGAATATAATTCACTGCTAAGACTGTCCATAAGTTTCCAAAATGGAGACAAAGGTGTCACATACACATGCTATGATACAGATTCCCACCGCAGTGTAAAAGGCATTCAATTTACTGCACGCTTTCCCAAAATGTTCCCATGTATCCAGACAGCCTGCAATCCTAAGAAACACTCTAGGCTTCAGATTACATTTTCAGAAATTCTTCCCCAAGTCTTTTCCAGCAAACAGTAGCTTCAACAATCTATCCAGCCAAAGCATAATGTCATTTTACTCTTCTTGAAATAAGTATTGTCTTTAAGCAGCAGTCAGAATGGGAATGTCATTAGGAACTCAATGGAGTCATCTTCCACTTCTTCGGTATTCAGTCATAATGAAGGCTCTTCAGTGTTCCTCCTCCAAACCTTTTCCTTTCAGAGAAGCCAGGAATCTAGAGGCAGGAAAAACAAGTCATCATGTCAGAATCAGCATGAGCTCCTTCCAGCCTACATTCCAGTGCCTGTTACCAAACCAACTGCACCAATGCCTTCATCTTCCACTCTGTTTCCAGAATTAGGAGGAAAATGCCTCAGCTTACTGCTAGAGGAGCACCATCAATCAAGCAAGATGCAAAACCTGAGTATGGGCCTTTTGTTCTATAGAGTTCTTTAAGGCTTTTTTTGCAAAGGCTCCAATGAAAGCCTTAATTTCTTGGGCAAATACTAAACCAGCTAATTACAGATTTCAAAGTCTATATTTCCCCCTAGGTTCAAACACATGTAAGAATTTCTCCTCCATTCATTTTTAGAACTACGAAATAGTATTACCAAGTTCTATTAAACAGCTATTGAGACTTTATGACACAGCAGCACTTCTCTGGTAGTTGAAAGTTTTATCAATTGCTGAAAGCTTAAAAAACCCCGTCAGAATAGAAATGGTTGAAACGCCACAAAGGATTAGCACTCTTACTTTTGCAGCCAATCTGTAGACATTGCTTACACTGTGACAATGAAAAAGAAAATCTACTTGAAACCATCAGGAGCTTCTCTGGCTTAAGAGCATTTCAAAGAGATTTGCAATTCAAAGCACTTGTGAATCCCCCAAGAGAAAGAGATGTGCTGCTTTCTAATAGTGTGTTTGTACTATTGGTGGCATCATAAAGCTACTTGGTTACAGTCCAGAATAACTTTTAGATATCTAACTACATACAAACAGAAACAGCAGACCCAGTAAACACATCCTCCCAGAATGATTCCACACTCTCAGAGGAATTACAATATATGAAAATGAAAGGAGTCAACTGAGCACTACAAATCACTTCAGGAGAACATGGGCACGTATGTATGGTACAGGATAAAAATGTAATTTACAGTACAAAGTGGATTGCTTAGGTTACACACTTCACTGGTACGCTGAGAAAGCTAAAGAGCTTATCCAAAATTTAATTAGGGTCTTCAGGCCCCAAACTCAAACAGATATGCAAGGTATTAATTCAAGATTTGTTTTATTTGTCCATGAAAAACAATCATCTCTAAAGGAAAAATCAGGCAGATTTTGCTCAAGGGTTCATATTATCAAGACTGATTTGGGAATTCAAATGTAAAAAATGCAGTCATTGTAACTAAAAGTAGCAGGACACCATAGCCAAAAACTTATCTGTATATCAAAGTCACTAATTATAAGTAAGAATTACTTATTTATCACAGATCTGATTGAAAACATAGCTACAATTTGAAACTTATCATTCTTTTCATCCTGAAGAAATCTATAATAGAAATACCTCAAAACACGAGTGACTGAGGAGATCTATTGTAGAAAACCCACAAACAAACTTGTAAGATTTATGTTACAAACACAATTTCAAATAATAACATGAAGAGGTTATCATGAAATCTACAGTTCCCATTTGGATTTTGTAATTTTAAATACATGTGCCCACTACTTAAGTTTTGGTTTAAATTTTTGAGCTGTTGCCAGTGAGGTAAATGAAAGAAGTCATCTGTAAACTGTAATCTTTGGCACATAGCCTTAAGGAATATGAAGTTAATCCCTGGTTAGCCACTAAAAATGATCAAATAAGAGAAATAAAAATCCTACATCATGCATTAAAGACAGCCAGCATACAAGCAGATTTCTGCATTAAGCTATTATCCCCATGAAAAGGGTACTTCCTTTCACTAGGATGTGGGGAGAGGAGACGGGAGGGGAAGAAAGGAAAGGCATCATGCAGAAGTAAAAGAGTAAAAAGCAAATTTAATTTTAAAATGCATTAAAAAGACACTCAAAGAAAGTATCTTGAAATTTGTGACTAGTTTTCCCCACTCTCCTTAAGGGGCTTTCAGCACAGCTACATCTAACGATACGTTCGATTGTATTTCAGTGGAGCTGCTCATGGTAATTTGCAAGCATCTCACAGACATGATAAGGGTAACCTTGCTACTCCCCACATAGCAGATTACACACCGGAAAGGAGGGGGTACAAAAAGTTAAAGTGGCCTGCCAAAAGCAGGAGAGAAATTTTGCTATCTCTTAATCAACTGTACTGAAAACGGTTAATTCAGCCATTTAGGAATGAATTATAAGCTGGTATCATACTGCCATTTTCCTTCTGGCTTCAGCGGTTCTATGAAAAGCTACCTGTATAAACCATAAAATGCTAGTCCCAGCAGTGCAAAACAAAAAAAAAAGAAAAGCCTTTTTCATTTATCTTAAAGATAGCACCTCTGACTTAAATCACGGAATAGTTTGAGTTGGAAGGGACCCTATTGCCCATCCAGTTGCAACCCTCCTGCCCTAGGCAGGGACACCTCCCACTGGATCAGGTTGCTCTAAGTTTCACCCAGCCTTATCTTGAACACCTCCAGGGATGGGGCAGCCATGACTTTCCTGAGTAGCCTGTGGTAGTGCCTCACCACCCTTACAGGAAAAAAACTCCTTTCTAGCATCTCAGTCTGCAACCCAGCAGCCTGAAACTGACAGATCTGAAAGAGATCATATTTGCTCATTTTACCTCACTCTTACAACTTCCACTACCTTAGCATATTCAATTATTTCACTGCCAGTCATATTACAAATATGCCAGCTGACAAGAGTCAGCCATTTTTCTGTCAATCCAAATCAGCTGTGCTTCCAGTTTTAAAAACTCAATTACCAGCTTAGATTATCATTTAGGTCACACGAAGCTCATGTTTTAAACAGGACTCTGTCAGCAGTTCACATTACGAAGGGAGAAACAAAACAAAAAAGGAGGAAAAATTACAAACCTGATTGCCATCTCTTAAGAAGTATCTCTTCTCTATAACCTGGGAAAAAAAAGAGAATGATCTTAGCTGGCACAGAATATGTATAACCTCAGGCTTCAATCAACACTTCACATGTGAGCAGTAAAACTCTTGTCTAACTGGGACAAGGTCCATGCTTCCTGCTCCAGGCCTGTTTTAAGTGCAAAGTTCTATTATACATGGAAGGAGTTGCCACCTGCAGCCATTTTTACTAAAGGTTGTGTTATCCTCAGCTTCTACACATCTAATTTAATTAGCCCCCTTTAGTAACAGGGATGATGGCTTGGGTGTCTCATTGTTTCATCAGTTATTCCCAGCCCTCTCTGTGGGCACAGCAGTTCTGAGCACTAGCAAAGCTCTTTCTGGGGATGCATAACAACTCCAGTGGTTCCGAGTAGCCTCTGTATGTTTGAGAAGAGGCAGCCTAACTTATTCTCCGAGAAGATGCACAAACTGTGTGCTGTGGCCTTTTATACATGAAAGGAGAGTTATATGCTGAATTTCTTAATTCCTAAGGTTTGCTTTAACCACAAGCAACAGAGCTAACCATAGTCTTGCAACTCCCCACATTATCACCTCAGCACACTGCAAACACTCTGGTCCACCAAAGGAGTCCAAAAGGGTATGCAGATCGTCTTTGCACATTTGGACTTCTTTCTCATTGCTCTATGCAGATCAATAATCAAACCTTTAAGCAGACCAGCTATTTTATGGAGGTTTCCAAAAGCAGACCAATCCTTGGCCTCTCCAAATCTGGCTTGAACCAACTCAAAAGCTGGGATGTGAAAGGAGCAGCCAGCTATTATTCCGTGTCCACATCACAGACAGCGTTTAATATATAGAATAATAAAACACAATTTAATTGACTTGGTTTACCTTATCAAAAAACCTGCTTAGCTTGACAGCATTGGATGAGCCTGCAGCTAGATAACGAGGATTGGTGCAATCCTAGAACATGCAAAAGACAACAACAAACTAAGCACAAGGAATTCAATGCAAGGAAGCCATACACGTGGAAATCAACATACCCCTTCCTCTGACACGTGCTAGGGAAAACACTGTATATCTGCTCCACAAGTATCTGACAGAAAAGGCCAACTTCTATTCTGTGAATCAGCTGGGGAATTCTACGTGCCCCACTATGCACTCCATGCCTTCCTTCTGCCACCAGCTACACAATCA
Source organism: Coccyzus lansbergi (assembly GCA_033558105.1). Taxonomy (NCBI): domain Eukaryota; kingdom Metazoa; phylum Chordata; class Aves; order Cuculiformes; family Coccyzidae; genus Coccyzus; species Coccyzus lansbergi. The sequence continues at coordinate 8,849 of JAUMJK010000500.1, read as the reverse complement.
GCTAATAATTTGTACAGGCTACACATGAAACTATGCATGCATGTGTGTATATATACAAACATTCACCAAGTACATGCATATTTTTCTACCTATGTATACACATTATAAGTACATTAATATAAATAAAATGATCTTGATATTTCATTCAAAGACGATCTGCCAGAACTAAGAGCAGGGAAAATGCTCAATTGTCAATTTTAAGCGTCAGTGACCTTTTCTAAAACTCTACATACTTCTTCATAGTCAAACACAGACAATTATTTCATCAAGCCAACAAAATGGGATGGTCAACAAAAATGTGCACTACTCCAACATTACTGATAAAATTCCCCGAAGTTCAATTTTTGTAACATCATCTTAACTCATTAAAAATTAGAATCACTTCCATGTAAAAGAAAACTAACACTGGTGACAAAGACACAAACCAAATTTATCTCTTCAGCATTGAAATCCTCAGCCAAGAAAGCCGTTCTGGTCAGAACTTCATTCCGCTTAGTTTCTGGGATCTGATCCAGCTTAGTTCCTATTACCAGCAGAGGAATCTGGTTGTCAGCGAACTGTTCACGGTCATAGTCACTGATGAGGGAAACAAATACAGTTCTGAATGAAGTGGTGATAGTGTAAGTGGAGTCACCATGAGCCTTCTTTAATTTACAAATACAGTACATCCTCACTTAGATAAACAATGACCCTTAATAATCTAAGTGAGGATGTGCTGTATTTGTAAATTAAAGGCGGCCTTCTGCATCTACATCACTACACAGAAACTGAAAGGAAAGAGAAAAGAAACCACAAGCTGGATTTGTTCTTGGCATAGATAAACCACAGAAGAACTACTAACACAAGCAGGAAAAAACCAGGAATTTCGGTATTGTACCAACAGTACACAGGCACCAGAGACAGATCAGGGAGCTGTCACCTCTGAACATCTGAAGTTCCTAAATACTAACACTTGTTAAGGGACAATTAAATAAATTGCAACTGTGAAACACTAACCCCTTCCACCTTAGATCAAGAAAGGTGCAATAACAATTCTGTGGTGGCAAGTTACTAATTCTTCTACATTCTAGTAAAGGTAGCCACTACAAGCTGAATTCAGGTTTGAAAAACACTCAGAGGTAGCCTTTATAAAATATATAATACTGCAATTAAATGTAACTATAAATCCAAGATCCAATCATTCCCCTCACACTTGTCTTTTTTACCTGAAAAACATTTCTAGAAAGTAATTTTACAACCAACAGCACTAACGTGATCAAACAGTTGCTAGTAGCAGAGCATCTGTCCCTGACAGAAGTTGGGCTTTTGAAAATTAAAACAATTGTCAGGAACCTTTACGTGGAAAAACTGGAGAAATTTCCAGTGTATATAGTGCAAACTCTCTTTCCCACCTCTCATGTTTCTACAGAATGACCTGTGTACCAGCACAGGCAGATAAACAATGAATATTCTTCCCACAAAAAGCTACCTCTTATTATCGCTTCCCTGCTTGTATATGTGGTTTATCAATGATCTTAAAACCTCCTTGACTACATGTATAATGGAAATACAGGAGGAAACATTTTACAAGATGTTGGAAAGCTATTATGAATGTGCTGTTTAAGCAGAATTTTCTAAGCTCTTTCTTAGACATGCTGCTGAAATAATTCCCCCACTGCCCGAAACAAAAGATAATTAAGTGAACATCCTCAGTCTTTGTGCACTGAAGGAAAGCCTTTTTTAACACAGACATGCCATCCTATGACACTTCCTTTACAAGGCCTTTGCACATCTCAGTACAGACATGCTTATTTTCAGGTATCAGAGACTGTGCGTCCACTCTCACAGAGGTCTCAGAAAAAAGAAGGATGCTATAAATATCTCTGCCCTTAAATGTGTCTACCAAGCAGTTTGGGAATCTACTGGCAGACTAGCCTGACAGGTAGTGTAAACAAAGAACAGTGGTTTTCTTTGATACCCCCCATTTTCTTCTTTCTTTCTTAAAAGTCTATCCACATATAATTTCATGTGGACTTCAAGTAGCCTGAGGGATGAATGAAGACTTCCACAACAGCTTGGAACTACTATGTCTTAACTCTGCATGTATGTTTTTCACTTACCCATTTGTCACGAGAACTCCTGTCGGAGCGACATCTCTGTTCAGTGCTTCCAAAGACCAGCGATACAAATTCTGGGATGATTTCTTGTTGGTTAAGTCATGCACTAAAATTATCCCTAAAGAAAATGAGAAGGCAGCAAAATGCTAGTTGATGACATGTATTTCTTCCTTATCTTACCAAAATGACATCTACAGGTTCCCAGATATCCGAGAATGAAGAAAGGGAAATATAACCGGTTCAGTTACGGTGAATGAGTAAAGCTGAAAATATCAGGATGCAACACGTTTGTTTGGTTTTTTTTAAAGCTGCTTATCAAGAATTGGATAAGAGCTAAGAGAAAAATCTCATGAAAGGAGAAAACAAACAGCCACCTCAGGGTTTAATCTGCAAGAGGCTTGTAGGCGCATTCCCTGATTTTGCTCTGTCTAGTCCTAATGACACTGAAACCCTGGCTTGCGGCAACAGAGAATTTATCCTTTCTCTATCCTTACCTAACCAGCAAACATAACTATCTTTTTGTCATACCATCAAAGAACTCTAAAGGCTGCTTCTTTGTTTCAAAGAGTTTAGACAGCACTATCACTTTCCTGCATTTTCAAGAACTAATGCTACATGGGGAGGTATGCAAAGGGGAAACAGACTCTGATAAACTTTCACAGTCCACCAAATGTCTGGTAGAAGCATGAACTAATAAGATTTCATGTATTTAAGATTAAGCTTCCAGGCTTTTTCTTTACCATGATCCTTCAAAATGCAAATTCTGAGAAAGAAAATGAGCCAGCCAAACTTCCTAGCTGTGCTATTAACAGACACCCACTTCTGATAACCACAGTTCCTAACTCAATTACCAACTGCTCCTAGCAAATTTCTTCTATTTATTCACACCTTTGGCAACCTGTGGAATTTTCCCACTTCCTCCAGACTTCAAACCACCATTAATTCAAGGACCAAATGGAATTTTATCCCTTGGTCTTCATCAGGATTTGTTCTCAACACACTTTGCCACCCACAGGTGGAGAAAACTTACTAATTTATCTTTCACCTTAACTCCCAAAGGTGTCACCCACTGTGCAAACTACAAACAAACCACACTGCCCCAAACATATTCTACTACCCCACAGGGGTGCGCACAGACTCTCTGACAAGAGCTCCCAGGATATCACAACCGTAGCCTTTTTTCAAAGCATTTATCTCAGAAAAAACCCATGGCATTTCAACAACATGTCCACCACAAGTGTAGGGAGAAAAAGCCTGATACAATATAACTTGGCCAACCACAACGGATTCAGAGACATTGCTGCATAAACTGCAGGAAATGCTCTCCATCCCCAGACACTGTTCCTCAGGTTGTGTTTCTGATGGGTCAGTTCCCTTATCTCTTTCACTTAAAACCTATACAGTCGGTTGCACCAGAAGAAAACTGTAATAACATCAAAAAAGGACTGGCAGGACCAATGGCTACTCAAGGAAATGTTCCCCACCCCATTAACCATATCATATCATAGAATCATTAGTTTGGAAAAGACCTTTCAGATCATTGACTCCAAAGGTCTGCAAGCCACAGCCTTACTGCCTAGTCACTGCCCTAGACTATGACACATCACATGCAGGGACATCAAATCAAAAGACCTGTGGCCAAACCAAAGGAAAATCATAGCTAATCTGTTCAACAGCCAGGTCTCCCTGACAGCCTGCACAGGTGGTGCTACAACCAAACATGACCTGTCTTTGGATCTCACGCTTTTCAGATCACTGCAAACCCAGAACGCACAAGCAGTCAGGCAGAAGGAACACATTCATCTTCTCTTCTTAAATCAAGTCTTACAGAGGCAATTTGTCAGACAAGCTCTAATGAAGGAATTAATCTAATGAAAGAAACCAGAGTCAACACTAACTCCCAAAGTCAACAGCTTCCATATGCGAGTTGCCAAATCTTTTGGGCAGCGGAGATAAATAACTTTATTAAAATAAGGTCTTCAATTATAACTCAGATGCTTTAGTTCAAGATTTCATCTCCTAATGGGCTGTTCTAGGACATTTCCAAGTCTTATCCACACTCACTGGCACACCGTGGATTTGGTGTCACAAAGAAATCCATTTTTTACACATACCAAACAGAACTACTTGGAGGGTGTAACTCAACTCAAACCTTATTTATAGAGCTCTGATTAACACAATAAGCAAAATGTGCCTACATGCAGTTTTCCTCCTGGGAAAGGGGACTATATAACTAGTTTATCTGGGGAGGTGTTCAAGGCCAGGTTGGATGGGATGCTCGGCAGCTTCATCTCGTGGGAGGTGTCCCTGCCCATGGCAGCGGGTTTGGAAATAGATGATCTTTAAGGTCCCTTCCAACCCAAACTGTTCTATGATTCTAGTTAAACAATCACAGATCAAAAATGTTTAGTGTATAGCTAAACACATTATTGAAAGGCCCTCATATGACTGGGAACCAGAAATGAGAATCAAACAGAATGTTTGAGACAAGTTTTCAAAAACAGTTGTTAATGTGGTATATATCTATTTTTAGTGAACTATCTTTGGATGCCAAAAAGTAACAACTGAAACACTGCATTATTATACTTACAATCTCCTATTAGCTCTTATTAGTGGTGCAAGTAAGTTAGTATCTCAACAGTAAACATAAAATACTGCTTTTCATCTACAGCAAATTGCAAGATTCAATAACTAAGAATAATTTGGCAAATGAAATGAACAGAGGCAAGATGGTTATTGGTATATTGCAATTTTATGGGAGAATAGTTCAAATTTGCCCAAACAGGATATAGCTATCAAAGTTCATATAAATTCAAACAATTATTTCCCTGGTGTACATTTTTGAACTGAACAGACAAGAAAATTCTAATCACATTTCTGCATGAATATCAGGCTGGAAATGTAAAGGCAACCATTATGTCTGAAAAGTGCAGCTGGAAGGGACATCGCTGCAACTTCAAAGGCTCCCCGTTGTGCCAACTGCTCAAGACTGAAGTGGAAGACTGATGAAGCTCATCTGCACAGGTCTGCCTAAAAGCACATTCCAGTTCAAACCTAAACCCAAAAAAATCGGCTTACAGACGCTATCTGTTTCTTCCCCTATATAAATATACTGGAACCAGAAAAGAGAACAATATTGCCCTCAGACAGACTTAGAGGAATTCTACCCCAGAACCAAGAGACAGCTCATAACAGAAACAGTGGCAAAATCAGATATACACCAAGCAAACTTACCATTCAGCAAGTTATAAAATACTGCTCGTGTGCTTTTCACACTAGTGGCACTACCCACTGAACCTCCAACATCCCAAAGCTCGATGTAGTAGGTCTTCTCTTCTGGTGTCCCTTCCTTGTAGTCATGAATCTGATGAAAAATTCACGTGATTTATAGCCACAGCACCAGCTCACAGGCATTAATCCATGCAACACTTAAACCTTCAGCTTAAAGGATTATTGTACTTGGATAGACACTTGTAAATTCTCATGTTGACACCATTTCAAATCTTTAAAGTAGAAGAGAGATGGAATGAGTCAAGCAGTGGTCACTGGACACCACAGCACCTATGTGAGATAGAGCTTGGTGAGTCAGCAAGGTGTATAATTTCCACCTTAATACAAACAAATCTAATGCCTCATCATGTGCTTAGAAATAGCACATTGCTAATGCAGATGAAAAAGTACAGTCATCCCTTCTTACAGTTGCTAAAACCCAAATGGTAGTACTGCAAGAATAACAACACAAGGTGATGACATCGGATTCCAACTGACATCTTTTCCTCCCCAAATTCTCAACTTTATTAATCCAGCAATAATTTTTGCCCCTGGATCTGCTAGGTCGTTTTGCTCCACAGGAGCAAAAAAAAAAGTAGGACTACCATGTTTCTTTCCCCAAATACTGGAAATAAATTCCTAACCTACATTTCAAGGAGAACACAGCAGAGAGTGATAAGGAAAATGAACATTTATCATCATCCCATGACAACAGTTGAGCTGGGCCAAAAACCAGCTAAATGAATATTCTCATTCCTCTGATAGCAAGTCCTGCAATGAGCAGGCAGGAAGAGAAGCAACCCTATGGTCATGGTCAGTTCCCTCAAATTAAGCAAATTGTTTTTCCGCCCAGTATGTTTGGCTACCAATCTAGTCGGGTACTGTTTCTCTCAGAAGCATGGTTTAACTTCTGTGCCTTATGACTTAACTTACTGCTCTTTAACTCTTAACACACCAGTGGCCACTAAAGTGAGAAAAGGGCCTGTGAACAACAAAGACTTTATTTGCTTTTGGGGTCAAAACTTGCTCTCACAAGTGCTTGGCTGACAATATTTGCTTCAATGTATTACATGCTTAGCAAATAGCATATTAAATCCAGAGACCTTGGCACAAGAAGAATATGAAGCTGTTGGAACAGGTCTAGGGGACCTCCCATACAAAGACAGTAAGAGAAAGCTGGGGTTGTTCAGCCTGAAGAAGAGAAGGCTCTGGAGAGACCTTAGACCAGCCTTCCAATACTGAAAGGGGGCTACAGGAAAGTTTTTGTCAGGGCCTGTTCTAACAGAAAAATGAGTAACGGTTTTAAACTAAAGTAGGGTAAATTTAGACTGGATATAAGGAAGACATTTTTTTACCACAAGTGTGGTGAAACACTGCACAAGTTGCCCAAGGAAGTAGTGGAGGCCCCATCCTTGGAATCATTCAAGGCCAGGCAGGAAGGGGCTTTGAGCAACCTGATCCAATGGAAGGTATCCCTGCCTATGGAAGAGGGGTTGTAACTGGATGACCTGTAAAGGTCCCTTCCAACCCAAAGCATTTTATGATTCCAGAAATGAAAACACTGAAACACAGTTCTTCCTGAGGTGGTAAGTAATGTAAAGAAATAATTCCCACACAGGCCTCTCTTTTCGTACACTTTCATAAAATTGTAGAACGGTTTCAGTTGGACAGGACCATAAAGCTCATCCAGTTCAACCCCCTGCCACAGGCAAGAACACCTCCCTTCAAAACAGGCTGCAGCACCAATCCCCATCTAGCTTGGTCTTGAACTCCTCCACGGATGGGGCAGACAGCTTCCCTGGGCAACTTGGGCCAGGGTCTCACCACCTTCACAGGAAAACATTTCTTCCTAATGTCTAGTCAAAATCTCCCCTTTTTCAGCTTAAAACCATCCTCCCCTTACTTTAATCTCGGACTATCATGAGGCCAGGTGCATCACCTACTCGCACGTCCACTGAGCAGCCCACTGTCCAGGACGGGTTCCCCAACACCTGGTTGTGGCACAAGAGGTGAACAAGCGAGGACTTCCCAACACCTGCAAGGGCACACAAGATGTGGTTAGTTATGAATTGAGTTAGTTAGGCACTGAGCGCACCCTTAGCAAGTTTGTGGATGATACCAAATTGGGTGGAAGAGTAAATCTGCTGGAGGGTAGGGAGGCTCTGCAAAGGGATCTGAACAGGCTGGTCCGCTGGGCTGAGACCAACAGCATGAGGTTTAACATGGCCAAATGCCGGGTCCTACACTTGGGGCACAACAACCCTGTGCAGTGCTACAGACCTCCCAGGAGAAGTCTGGCTGGAAAGCTGTCCAGGGGAGAAAGACCTGGGAGTGTTGGTTGACAGCCAACTGACTGGGAGTGTTGGTTGACAGCCAACTGAACATGAGCCAGCAGTGTGCCCAGGTGGCCAGGAAGGCCAATGGCATCTTGGCTTGTATCAGAAATGGTGTGACCAGCAGGTCCAGGGAGGTTATTCTCCCTCTGTACTTAGCACTGGTGAGACCGCTCTTTGAATCCTGTGTTTAGCTCTGGGCCCCTCACCACATTAAGGATGTTGAGGCCCTGGAGTGTGTTCAGAGAAGAGCAATGAAGCTGGTGAAAGGGCTGGAGAACAGGCCTTATGAGGAACGGCTGAGAGAGCTGGGGTTGTTTAGCCTGGAGAAGAGGAGGCTGAGGGGAGACCTTATGGCTCTCTATAACTACCTGAGGGGAGGTTGTAGAGAGGAGGGAGCTGGCCTCTTCTCGCAAGTGACAGGGGACAGGGAAAGAGGGAATAGCCTCAAGCTCTGCCAGGGGAGATTCAGGCTTGACATCAGGAAAAAAAATTTCACGGAAACGGTCATTAGGGAATGGCAGAGGCTGCCCAGGGAGGTGGTCGAGTCACCTTGCCTGGAGGTGTTTAGAAGACGGGTGGATGTGGTAAGGGTCATGATTTAGTGATCGATGGGAATGGCTCGACTCGATGACCCAGTGGGTCCTTTCCAACGTAGGGATCCTACGATTCTATGAAGGGGGAAGAGCCAGGCCCGGCGACGACACACGCGCTGCGCATCCACCGTGTGGTACCTGGCGGGGGGGGGGTGTGTGTGTGTGAATCGCCAGGCTCGAGGGGGAGTGCGCTGCGCATGCGCCGCACGGCACCTGCCAGGGCGGGAGTGGGGCTGAGGGGTTGTGGGAGGGAGACCGGACTCCGTGTGGCAGGATGAGAGGGGAGAGGGCAGCCACCCCCCACCCCCGCCCCCCCCTACCCCGCCACCAGCCATCGCTGTGGGGAGGGAGGGACACTCACCGGAGTCACCCAGCACCAGCACCTTGACCCTGTCCAAAGCCGCCATCTTAAACCCGCCCTAGCAACAGCCCGGGACACTGGCGCGGCCAATCGCGGCGCGCGCTCCTCCTCGCTGCCCTCAACCCCCTCCAGCCACCGGAGCCGCTTTCACTTCTGATTGGCTCAACTCAATGCAGGCGGGAGGGGGAAAAGG
>JAUMJK010000499.1:0-68921 GCA_033558105.1 Coccyzus lansbergi | reverse complement strand
GTTCAGCCCCAAAGGAGTGTGTGTGTCCCCAACCCCCATCATGGGGTGGGGGGGGTTAAAGAATGGGGATGGGGGGGTTGGGGGTTTGGGGTATTTGGGGGGGGGAGGGGAATCCTCTGTTGCCCCACTGCCCCCCCCCACCAAGCTGTGGGGCCCCTCCCTCTACCCCCCCTCCCCTTGTGCCCCCCCCGTGTGGGTGGAGAGAGTGGAGGAGAGTGGAGAGCGGAGGGACAAGGTGAGGGGGGGGGCGTGGGGATGGGGTGGGAAATTGGGGGGGGGGGGGAATGGGAAATGAGGGGGTAGTGGGGGGGGCGTGGGAAATGAGGGGGGAGTGGGGAGGGCGTGGGAAACCAGTGGGGGGGGGGGCGTGGGAAATTGAGGGGGGGGTGGTGGGAAATGGGGAGGTGTGGGGGGAGGTCGTGGGAAATTGAGGGGGGGAGTGGGAAAAGGGGGGGAGCTGTGGGGGGGGCGTGGGAAATTGCGGGGGAGGGCGTGGGAAATGGGGGGGTGACAGTGGGGGGGGTCGTGGGAAATGGGGGGTCAGCGGGAGGGGCGTGGGAAATTTGGGGGAGGGGGTGGGAAATTGGGGGGGGCATTGGGGAGGGCTTGGGAAATTGGGGGGGGGGTTGTGGGGGAGTGTGGGAAACCAGTGGGGGGGGAGGTGTGGGAAATTGGGGGGGGTAGTGGGAAATGGGAGGGGGTCGTGGGAAATGGGAGGGTGAGTGGGGGGGGCGTGGGAAACTAGTGGGGGGGGCGTGGGACATTGGGGGGGGTCGTTGGAAATGGGGGGAGCAGTGTGTGGGGTGTGGAAAATTGGGGGGGGGGGACTGGGGGGGGCGTGGGAAACCAGTGGGAGGAACGTGGGAAATTGGGGCGGGGGGGCGTGGGAAATGGGGGGGTCAGTGGGGGGGCATGGGAAATTAAGGGGGGGGGTAGTGGGAAATTGGGGGGTAGTGGGAAATTGTGGGGGGCAGTGGGGGGGGGGCGTGGGAAACCAGTGAGGGGGGGAATGTGAAATTGAGGGGAGCAGTGGTGGGGGGGGGGTGGGAATGGGGGGGGTAGTGGGGGTGTGTGTGGATAAGGGGGGGCAGTGGGAAAGGGGGGGACAGAGAGAAAGGGGGCGTGAGGGGTGTGGAAATGGGGGAGCAGTGGGGGGGTCGTGGGAAATCAGTGAGGGGGGGTGTGGGAGACTGGGGGGGGGCAGTGGGGGGGGCGTGGGAACTGGGAGGGGACAGTGTGGGGGGGGCAGTAGTGGTGGGTGTGGGAAGGGGTTGGGGGGGGGGGCAGGATTTGGCCCCATCCTGGCCAGGAGGGGGGGGGCAGGGGGGAGGTCATTGTCCCTGGGGGGGGAGGTCATTGTCCCCAGAGGGGGGGGTCATTGTCCCTGGTGGGGGGGGGCGGGACAGAGAGCGGTGATGGCAGCTCAGGCGGCTTCGCATTCGGGGGCAGGTGAGTTGGGGGGGGTGGGGGCTAGACCCATAGGACCCCCCCCCCCCAAAACCGGCCCCCCCCCCCCATCCAAACCCACCCCCAAACCTCCCCAGACCCACAACCTTCCCCTCAACCCCCCAAACCCCCAGACTGACCCCCTCAGCAGCCCCAAACACAACCCTCCCCATAGAATTCCCCCCCAACCCTGACCCCCCCAGACCCCAAAATCCCTCCAGCACCCCAAGCCTCACCTCCCCTAACCCCCCCACCCAGCACCAACAACCCCCCAGACCCCAGAACCAGACCCCCTCAGACCCCAAACCCTCCAGTCCCAACTCCCCCAGTCCCACCCCCTGACCCCCCCCCCAAGTCCCAACACCCCCCCAGACCCCCCCAGTCCCCAGAACCACCCCCAAGCCCCCCAGGCCCAACCCTTCTGACACATCCGAACCCCCCCCCAAGACCCAACCCCCCACCCGACCCCCCCCCAAATCCCCAAATCCAAAAGTCCCACCCCCCGACACTCACACCAGGGACCCCCTGAGACTCCTCCCAAGCCCCCAGACCCATCGTGCAGTGGGCGGGTGGTTCTGGTGGCACCGTCTGGCATCATCGCGTGGTTGGTGGCACCTTCTATTGTCACCATACGGTCGGTGGCACCTTCTATGATCACCACATGCTGGTGGCACCTCCAACTGCCACCACATGGATGGTGGCACCTTCCATTGTCACCACATGGCTGGTGGCACCTTCCATTGTCACCACATGGCTGGTGGCACCTTCTATCATCATCACGTGGTTGGTTGCACACGTAGTTGTTGTCATGTGGTTGGTGGCCCCGGTTGTTGTCATTTCATGGCTGGTGGCACCTTCCATTGTCACCATATGGCTGGTGGCACCTTCTATTGCCACCACATGGCTGGTGGCACCTTCTATCGTCATCGCATGGTTGGTCACACATGCAGTTGTTGTCGCCACATGGTTGGTGGCACCTTCCATTGCCATCACATGATTAGTGGCACCTTCCATTGTCACCCTATGCCTGGTGGCACCGTCTATTGTCACCATATAGCTGGTGGCACCTTCCATTGTCACCACATGCCTGGTGGCACCTTCTATAGCCACCATATGGCTGGTAGCACCTTCTATTGCCACCACACGGCTCTCGGCACCTTCCATTGCCTCCACAGGCCCAGTGGCACCTTCTCTGTCACCACACGGCTAGTAGCACCTTCCATTGAGCCTCCATCCCCAGTGTCGGCCTCGGTCCCCAATGTCCCCTTTGTCCCCAGGTCCGGCAAGGATGTGGCTGTTGGCTGTGACGTGGGCTCTGTCCTTGCTGCCCGGAGCAGCCACCTTGGAGGCCTCGGAGCCCCCCGGGGACTCAGCCTCCATCTTCGCCGACCTGACGCCCTCGGAGCTGCGCTCGGTGCTCTCCTTCCTGCAGGGTCGCCCCGAGCTGGGGCTGTCGCCGAGCCGGGGGGGCCCCTTGGCCAAGAACAGCGTCTTCCTGGTGGAGCTGCTGCCCCCGGAGAAGCGCTCGGCGCTGCGTTACCTGGACGGGGGCGGCCCTCGCCCCCCTCGCCTGGCGCGGGCCGTGCTCTTCTTCGGGGCGCAGGCTCACCCCAACGTCACCGAGGTGGCCGTGGGGCCCCTGCCGCGTCCCCGCTGGTACCGGCCGCTGCGCTTCAAGGGCGGCCGCTCGGTGCCCTTCGCCGCGCGGCCCATGACGGCCGCCGAGTACGAGCTGCTCCACGAGGCGCTGGCCGAGGCCTTGACGCCCCTCGATCGGCTGCTGCGCGAGGCCACCGGCTTCCGCTACCACCGCAACTGCTCGCGCCGCTGCCTGACCTTCTCGGACATCGCGCCGCGCGGCCTGGCCCCCGGCGAGCGCCGCACGTGGCTGGTGCTGCAGCGCTTCGTCGAGGGCTTCTACCTGCACCCGGTGGGGCTGGAGGTGCTGCTGGACCACGCCGACCCCGAGCCGCGGCGCTGGGCCGTGCGGCAGCTCTGGTACAACGGCCGCTACTTCTCGTCGCCGCGGGAGCTGGCCGAGAGCTACGAGCGCGGGGAGTTGGCGCTGGTGCGGCTGCCGGAGCCGCCCTCGCGCCGCCTCTTCTCCAGCTACGAGCCGCGCGGAAGGTTCTCCACCGGGACTCCCACGGCGGTGCACGGCGCCAAGGTGTGCGAGCCCCAGGGCCGGCGCTACCGGCTGCGCGGCAACCGGCTGGAGTACGGCGGCTGGAGCTTGGCCTTCCGCCTGCGCTCCTCGGCCGGCCTGCAGCTCTTCGACCTGCGCTTCAACGGGGAGAGGGTGGCCTTCGAGGTGAGCGTGCAGGAGGCCGTGGCCTTCTACGGGGGCCACTCGCCGGCCGCCATGCAGACCAAGTACATGGACGCCGGCTGGGGCATGGGCGTCGTGGCCTACGAGCTGGCCAGCGGCATCGACTGCCCGGAGACGGCCTCCTACCTGGACGTGCACCACCTGTACGACGCCGACGCCCCCGTCCGCTTCTCCCGCGCCGTCTGCGTCTTCGAGCTGCCCACGGGGGTCCCGCTGCGCCGACACTTCGACAGCGACTACCAGGGCGGCTTCCACTTCTACGCGGGGCTGGAGGGGCAGGCGCTGGTCCTGAGAACCACCTCCACCGTCTACAACTACGACTACATCTGGGACTTCCTCCTCTACCCCAACGGGGTCCTGGAGGCCAAGGTCCACGCCACCGGCTACATCCACGCCACCTTCTACACCCCCCAGGGCCGGCGCTACGGCAGCCGCGTCCACACCCACGTCCTGGGCAACCTCCACACCCACCTGGTGCACTACAAGGTGGACCTGGACGTGGCAGGTGAGGCCTCGGAGCGGCCTCCGCACCTGGGGAGGGGTCGGGAGATGGGGTTTGACCCACTGGGGGCTCATGTCTGGGGAGCATTGGGCCTCTGGGCACCACCAGGACCTTCCGGAGATGATGGTTTGGGGTAGGAGGGACCTTAAATCCCATCCAGGGACACCTCCCACTGGATCTGGGGCTCCGAACCTCATCCAACTTTCCCTTGAGTCCCTCCAGGGGTTGGATTTGGGCTTTCTGGTTGACTCCAAGTTAGAATCATGGAACTATGAGGTGGTTTGGGTTGGAAGGGACCTCAAAGCCCATCCAGTTCCATCTTGTCATGGGCAGGGACACCTCTCACTGGATCAGGGGCTCCAAGCCCCATCCAAGCTGATCTTGAGCATCTCCAGGGATGGGATCTGGGCTTTCTGGTTGATTCCAAGTTAGGATCATGGAATATTTAGGATTGGAAAGGACCTCAAAGCCCATTCAGTCCTATCCTGCCCTGGTAGGGACACCTCTCACTGCATCAGGGGCTCCAAGCTCCATCCAACTTGGCCTTGAGTCCCTCCAGGGGTTGGATTTGGGCTTTCTGGTTGACTCCAAGTTAGGATCATGGAATATTTAGGGATGGAAAGGACCTCAAACCCATTCGGTCCCATCCTACCACAGGCAGGGTCACCTCTCACTGCATCTGGTGCTCCAAATCCCATCCAACTTGGCCTTGAACCCCTCTAGGGGTTGGATCTGGGCTTTCTGGTTGATTCCAAGTTAGGATCATGGAATATTTAGGGTTGGAAGGGACCTCAAAGCCATTCAGTCCCATCCTGCCCTGGTAGGGACACCTCTCACTGCATCAGGGGCTCCAAATCTCATCCAACTTGGCCTTGAGCCCCTCCAGGGATGGGATCTGGGCTTTCTGGTTGACTCCAAGTTAGAATCATGGAATATTTAGGGTTGGAAAGGACCTCAAACCCATTCAGTCCCATCCTGCCATGCGTGGAGACACTTCCCACTGGATCAGAGTCTCTAAGCTCCATCCAAGCTGATCTTGAGCATCTCCAGGGATGGAGCAGCCACCACATCTCTAGTCAACCTACTCCAGGGCCTCATCCCCCCTCACGGTGAAGAAACATCTCTCGTCAACCTACTCCAGGGCCTCCCTCATGGTGAAGAAATTCCTGCTTCGGTCCCAGCTCAACCTGCCCCTCTCCAGCTTATCTCATCCCATCACGTTGGGAACAGTCGCTCCTCATGGTGGCATCACCCCCTGACATTTCTTCTCTCGTCACAGGCACCGAGAACAGCTTCGAGACGATGGACGTGAGCTTCGAGAACATCTCCAACCCCTGGAGCCCTGGGGCGCGGGTGGTGCAGCCCTGGCTGGAGCGTCGGCCTCGCCGCAGCGAGCGCCAGGCGGCTTTCCCCTTCGGGGCTCGGCTGCCGCGCTACCTGCTCTTCTCCCACCCACGGAGGCACAACCGCTGGGGCCACCCGCGCGCCTACCGCATCCAGCACCGCTCCCACGCCGGCCCCGTGCTCCCCCGAGGGTGGAAGGAGGAGAAAGGCGTCACCTGGGCCAGGTGGGACGGGGACACGCTGTGCAGGGAACCGCGGGAGGGGTTGGGGTGGGTTGGGTTGGGTGGGTTGAGTTGAGTTGGGTTGGGTTGGATTGGGTTTGGTTGGTTGGGTTGGTTGAGTGGGTTGAGTTGGGTTGGGTTTGGTTGGTTGGGTGGGTTGGTTGAGTTGGGTTGGTTGAGTGAGTTGGGTGGGTTGGGTTGGGTTGGATTGGGTTTGGTTGGTTGAGTGGGTTGAGTTGGTTGGTTGGGTGGGTTGGGTTGGTGGGTTGGGTTGGGGTAGGTTGGGTTGGGTGGGTTGGGTTGGAAGGGATCTCAACGATCATCCAGTTCCAACCCCTCCTGTTGGATTTGGGGACATTTGGAGGGATTTGAGGGAAATGTGAGAAAATTTGGAGGAGTTTGAGGGAAATTTGAGGGAAATTTGGAGGGAGTTGAGGGAAATTTAGAGGGATTTGAGGGAAATTTGAGGGAAAATCATAGGAATTTGAGGGAAACTTGGGGAAATTTGGAAGAACTTGAGGGAAATTTGAAAGTATTTGAGGGAAATTTGGATGAATTTGAGGGGAATTTGAGGGAAATTCATAGGAATTTGAGGGAAACTTGGGGAAATTTGGAAGAGTTTGAGGGAAGTTTGGATGATTTTGAGGGAAATTTGGATGAATTTGAGAGAAATTTGAGACAATTTGGATGAATTTGAGGGAAATCTGAGGGAAATTCGTAGGAATTTAAAGGAAACTTGAGGAGATTTGGAGGAATTTGAGGGAAATTTGTAGGAATTTGAGGGAAATTTGAGGGAAATTCAGGAAAATTTGGAAGAATTTGAGGGAAATTTGGAGGAGTTTGAGGGAAATTTGGAGGAATTTGAGGGAAATTTGGAGGAATTTGAGGGAAATTCAGGAAAATTTGGAAGAATTTGAGGGAAATTTGGGGGAATTTGAGGGAAATTTGGAGGAATTTGAGGGAAACTTGAGGAAATTTGGAGGAATTTGAGGGAATTTTGGAGGAATTTGAGGGAAACTTGAGGAGACTTGAATGAATTTGAGGGAAACTTGAGGAGATTTGGAAGGATTTGAGGGAAACTTGGAGGAATTTGAGGGAAACTTGAGGAGATTTGGAGGAATTTGAGGGAAACTTGAGATTTGGATGAATTTGAGGGAAACTTGGGGAGATTTGGATGAATTTGAGGGAAACTTGTAGGAATTTGAGGGAAACTTGAGGAGATTTGGATGATTTTGAGGGAATTTTGGAGGAACTTGAGGGAAACTTGAGGAGATTTGGAGGAATTTGAGGGAAACTTGAGGAGATTTGGAGGAATTTGAGGGCATTTTGGATGAATTTGAGGGAAACTTGGGGAGATTTGGGTGATTTTGAGGGAATTTTGGAGGAATTTGAGGGAAACTTGGGGAGATTTGGGTGAATTTGAGGGAAACTTGAGGAGATTTGGATGATTTTGAGGGAATTTTGGAGGAATTTGAGGGAAACTTGAGGAGACTTGAATGAATTTGAGGGAAACTTGGGGAGATTTGGATGAATTTGAGGGAAACTTGAGGAGATTCAGATGATTTTGAGGGAATTTTGGAGGAACTTGAGGGGAAACTTGAGGAGATTTGGAGGAATTTGAGGGAAACTTGAGGAGATTTGAATGAATTTGAGGGAAACTTGAGGAGATTTGGAGGAATTTGAGGGAAACTTGAGGAGACTTGAATGAATTTGAGGGAAACTTGAGGAGATTTGGAGGGATTTGAGGGAAATATGGAGGAATTTGAGGGAAACTTGAGATTTGGATGAATTTGAGGGAAACTTGGGGAGATTTGGGTGAATTTGAGGGAAACTTGAGGAGATTTGGATGATTTTGAGGGAATTTTGGAGGAATTTGAGGGAAACTTGAGGAGACTTGAATGAATTTGAGGGAAACTTGAGGAGATTTGAATGAATTTGAGGGAAATATGGAGGAATTTGAGGGAAACTTGAGGAGATTTGGATGATTTTGAGGGAATTTTGGAGGAACTTGAGGGGAAACTTGAGGAGATTTGGAGGAATTTGAGGGAAACTTGAGGAGATTCGGATGATTTTGAGGGAATTTTGGAGGAACTTGAGGGGAAACTTGAGGAGATTTGGAGGAATTTGAGGGAAACTTGAGGAGATTTGGATGATTTTGAGGGAATTTTGGAGGAACTTGAGGGGAAACTTGAGGAGATTTGGATGAATTTGAGGGAAACTTGGGGAGATTTGGGTGAATTTGAGGGAAACTTGAGGAGATTTGGATGATTTTGAGGGAATTTTGGAGGAATTTGAGGGAAACTTGAGGAGACTTGAATGAATTTGAGGGAAACTTGAGGAGATTTGAATGAATTTGAGGGAAATATGGAGGAATTTGAGGGAAACTTGAGGAGATTTGGAGGAATTTGAGGGAAATATGGAGGAATTTGAGGGAAACTTGAGGAAATTTGGAGGAATTTGAGGGAAACTTGAGGAGATTCGGATGATTTTGAGGGAATTTTGGAGGAATTTGAGGGAAACTTGAGGAGACTTGAATGAATTTGAGGGAAACTTGAGGAGATTTGGATGAATCTGAGGGAAATATGGAGGAATTTGAGGGAAACTTGAGGAAATTTGGAGGAATTTGAGGGAATTTTGAATGAATTTGAGGGAAACTTGAGGAGATTTGAATGAATTTGAGGGAAACTTGAGGAGATTTGGAAGGATTTGAGGGAAACTTGTAGGAATTTGAGGGAAACTTGAGATTTGGATGAATTTGAGGGAAACTTGGGGAGATTTGGAAGAATTTGAGGGAAACTTGAGGAGATTTGGATGATTTTGAGGGAATTTTGGAGGAATTTGAGGGAAACTTGAGGAGACTTGAATGAATTTGAGGGAAACTTGAGGAGATTTGGAAGGATTTGAGGGAAACTTGGAGGAATTTGAGGGAAACTTGAGGAGACTTGAATGAATTTGAGGGAAACTTGAGGAGATTTGGGTGAATTTGAGGGAAACTTGAGGAGATTTGTAGGAATTTGAGGGAAACTTGTAGGAATTTGAGGGAAACTTGAGATTTGGATGAATTTGAGGGAAACTTGAGGAGATTTGGGTGAATTTGAGGGAAACTTGAGGAGATTTGTAGGAATTTGAGGGAAACTTGGAGGAATTTGAGGGAAACTTGTAGGAATTTGAGGGAAACTTGAGGAGATTTGGATGAATTTGAGGGAAACTTGAGGAGATTTGGAAGGGTTTGAGGAAAACTTGGAGGAATTTGAGGGAAACTTGAGGAAATTTGGAGGAATTTGAGGGAAACTTGAGGAGATTTGGAGGAATTTGTGGGAAACTTGGAGGAATTTGAGGGAAACTTGAGGAGATTTGGAGGAATTTGAGGGAAACTTGAGGAGATTTGGATGAATTTGAGGGAAACTTGTAGGAATTTGAGGGAAACTTGAGGAGATTTGGATGATTTTGAGGGAATTTTGGAGGAATTTGAGGGAAACTTGAGGAGACTTGAATGAATTTGAGGGAAACTTGAGGAGATTTGGAAGGATTTGAGGGAAACTTGTAGGAATTTGAGGGAAACTTGAGATTTGGATGAATTTGAGGGAAACTTGGGGAGATTTGGGTGAATTTGAGGGAAACTTGAGGAGATTTGGAAGAATTTGAGGGAAACTTGGAGGAATTTGAGGGAAACTTGAGGAGATTTGGAGGAATTTGAGGGAAACTTGGGGAGATTTGGGTGAATTTGAGGGAAACTTGAGGAGATTTGGATGATTTTGAGGGAATTTTGGAGGAATTTGAGGGAAACTTGAGGAGACTTGAATGAATTTGAGGGAAACTTGAGGAGATTTGGATGAATCTGAGGGAAATATGGAGGAATTTGAGGGAAACTTGAGGAAATTTGGAGGAATTTGAGGGAAACTTGAGGAGATTCGGATGGATTTGAGGGAATTTTGGAGGAATTTGAGGGAAACTTGAGGAGACTTGAATGAATTTGAGGGAAACTTGAGGAGATTTGGATGAATCTGAGGGAAATATGGAGGAATTTGAGGGAAACTTGAGATTTGGATGAATTTGAGGGAAACTTGGGGAGATTTGGGTGAATTTGAGGGAAACTTGAGGAGATTTGGATGATTTTGAGGGAATTTTGGAGGAACTTGAGGGGAAACTTGAGGAGATTTGGAAGAATTTGAGGGAAACTTGAGGAGATTTGAATGAATTTGAGGGAAACTTGAGGAGATTTGGAGGGATTTGAGGGAAACTTGAGGAGATTTGAATGAGTTTGAGGGAAACTTGAGGAGATTTGGAGGGATTTGAGGGAAATATGGAGGAATTTGAGGGAAACTTGGGGAGATTTGGGTGAATTTGAGGGAAACTTGAGGAGATTCGGATGATTTTGAGGGAATTTTGGAGGAATTTGAGGGAAACTTGAGGAGACTTGAATGAATTTGAGGGAAACTTGAGGAGATTTGGAAGGGTTTGAGGGAAACTTGGAGGAATTTGAGGGAAACTTGAGGAAATTTGGAGGAATTTGAGGGAAACTTGAGGAGATTTGGAGGAATTTGAGGGAAACTTGGAGGAATTTGAGGGAAACTTGAGGAGATTTGTAGGAATTTGAGGGAAACTTGAGGAGATTTGGATGAATCTGAGGGAAATATGGAGGAATTTGAGGGAAACTTGAGGAAATTTGGAGGAATTTGAGGGAATTTTGGAGGAACTTGAGGGGAAACTTGAGGAGATTTGGAGGAATTTGAGGGAAACTTGAGGAGACTTGAATGAATTTGAGGGAAACTTGAGGAGACTTGAATGAATTTGAGGGAAACTTGAGGAGATTTGGAAGGATTTGAGGGAAACTTGGAGGAATTGGAGGGAAACTTGGGGAAATGTGGGAGTTTGGCTTCATCCCTGGGGTCCCGGCCTGGAGTTGGGTGTCCCCATCCCCTCGGGGACGTGTTGTGGGTGTGTGGGGGTGACGCTGCCCCCACACCCGCCAGGTACCACCTGGCCGTGACGCGGCACCACGAGAACGAAGCCACCAGCAGCAGCATCTACAACCAGAACAACCCCTGGGAGCCCATGGTCACCTTCGAGAGCTTCATCCGCAACAACGAGAGCATCGAGGAGCAGGTGACGTGTTGAGTGGGGGGGGGGACAGGGCTGGGGGGGGGACAGGGAAGGGGAGGTGGGGGACGATGGGAATGGAGATGGGGACAGAGCTGAGGGGACAGAGAGAGAGGGAGTGGGGGGACAGAGCTGGGGGACAGAGGAGGGGGGAATAGGGGCATAATGGGGATGGAAATGGGGGAGAGAGGAGATGGAGATGGGAGGTCATAGCTGGAGGGGACACAGGGAGGGAATGGGGGGACAGTGGGGGTGGAAATGGGGGGACAGAGGGGGTGGAAATGGGGGGACGGAGGGAGTGGAGATGGGGGGACAGAGCTAGGGTGACAAAGGGAGGGAGGGAGAGAACAGAGGGTGTGGATATGGGGGGACAGAGGGGATGGAGATGGGGAACAGAAGGGATGGAGCTGGGGGACAGAAGGGTTGGAAATGGGGACAGAGGGGATGGACATAGGGGGACAGAGCTGAGGGGACAGAGCAGAAGGAGTGGGGGGACAGTAGGATGGAGATGGGGGACAGTGGGGGTGGAAATGGGGGGACAGAGGAAGGGAGGGAGGGGACAGAGGGGGTGGAGATGG
The DNA here is from genome assembly GCA_033558105.1 of Coccyzus lansbergi. Classification (NCBI taxonomy): domain Eukaryota; kingdom Metazoa; phylum Chordata; class Aves; order Cuculiformes; family Coccyzidae; genus Coccyzus; species Coccyzus lansbergi. The sequence goes on along the minus strand of JAUMJK010000499.1, from coordinate 57,401 downwards.
GGGGACGGAGCTGAGGGGACAGTGGGGATGGAGATGGGGGACAGAGGAAGGGAGTGAGGGGACAGTAGGATGGAGCTGGGGGACAGAAGGGTTGGAAATGGGGACAGAGGGGATGGACATAGGGGGACAGAGCTGAGGGGATAGAGCAGAAGGAGTGGGGGGACAGTAGGATGGAGATGGGGGACAGTGGGGGTGGAAATGGGGGGACAGAGGGGATGGAAATGGGGAACGGAGCTGAGGGACAGAGGGAGGGAATGGGGGGACAGAAGGATGGAGATGGGGGACAGAGGGCATGGAGATGGGGGGACAGAGCTGAGGGGACAGAGAGAGGGAGTAGGGGGATAGTGGAGATGGGGGACAGTGGAGATGGGGGACAGAGCTGGGGGGACAGAGAGTGGGAGTCAGAGGACAGAGGGGATGGAGATGGGGGACAGAGAGAGGGAATGGGGAGACAGCGGAGATAGGGGACAGAGGGGATGGGAGTCAGGGACAGAGGGGATGGCGATGGGGGTCAGGGGATGGACATAGGGGGACAGAGGGAGGGAATGGGGGACAGTGGGGATGGACATAGGGGGACAGACCTGGGGGGACGGGGGGGATGGAGATGGGGGACAGAGGGAATGGAGATGGAGGGGACAGAGCTAGGGGGACAGAGAGAGGGAGTGGGGAGACAGTAGGATGGAGCTGGGGGACAGAAGGGTTGGAAATGGGGACAGAGGGGATGGAAATGGAGGGACAGAGCTGAGGGGACAGAGAGAGGGAGTAGGGGACACAGGGGATGGACATAGGGGGACAGAGCTGTGGGGTCAGTGGGGATGGAGATGGGGGGATAGGGCTGGGGGGACAGAGGAGATGGAGATGGGGGGGGGTCACAGCTGAGGGGACAGAGGGAGGGAATGGGGGGACAGTGGGGATGGACATAGGGGGACAGACCTGGGGGGACGGGGGGGGAACAGAGGGGATGGAGATGGGGATAGAGAGGATGGAAATGGGGGGACAGAGCTGGGGGGACAAAGAGAGGGAGTTGGGAGACAGTAGGATGGAGATGGGGGCACAGGACAGGGGGACAGAGGGGATGGAGATGGGGGGACAGAGGACAGAGCTGGAGGGACAGAGGGATGGAGATGAAGGGACAGAGCTGGTGGGCACAGAGTGTCCCCCCTGACCCCTGCATCACCCTCGTGGCAGGACCTGGTGGCCTGGGTGACCGTGGGGTTCCTGCACGTGCCCCACGCCGAGGACGTCCCCAACACGGCCACCCCGGGCAATGCCGTCGGCTTCTTCTTGCGCCCCTTCAACTTCTTCGACGAGGACCCCTCGGTGGCCTCGCGCGGCCCTGTCATCGTGCGCCCCCGCGACCCCCACAGCTTCTCGCGGCTGCAGGTGCAGCGCTGGACGCCCGACACCCCCGGACCCTGCGTGGCCAAAGAGCCCTTCTCCTACAACGGCACCTACGGACCCCACTGACCACACTGACCAGAGCCAACGGCCACCACAGTAAAGCCACAACACCCACCACGACTCTGCCTCCGCTCCATGGGGCATCATCCACCATCGGCCATGGAATCACCAGTCCTGGGGGGGCTGGAAGGACCTAAATGGGGTCCCAGGTGGATCTAGAGGGTTCCTGGAGGTACTAGAAGGACCTAAATGGGGTCCCAGGTGGATCTAGAGGGTTCCTGGAGGTCCTAGAAGGACCTCAATGGGGTCCCAGGTGGATCTAGAGGGTTCCTGGAGGTCCTAGAAGATGCTCAATGGGGTCCCAGGTGGATCTAGAGGGTTCCTGGAGGTCCTAGAAGATGCTCAATGGGGTCCCAGGTGGATCTAGAGGGTTCCTGGAGGTCCTAGAAGATGCTCAATGGGTCCCAGGTGGATCTGGAGGGTTCCTGAAGGACCTGGAAGACCCTAAATGAGTCCCAGGTGGATCTGGAAGGTTCCTAGAAGGCCCTAAATGGGGTCCCAGGTGGATCTGGAGGGTTCCTGAAGGACCTGGAAGACCCTAAATGAGTCCCAGGTAGATCTAGAGGGTTCCTATAAGGACCCAAATGGGGTCCCAGGTGGATCTAGAGGGTTTCTGGAGGTACTAGACGACCCTCAATGGGGTCCCAGGTGGATCTAGAGGGTTCCTAGAAGGCCCTAAATGGGGTCCCAGGTGGATCTAGAGGGTTCCTAGAAGGACCTAAATAGGTCCCGGGTGGGTCTAGGGGACCCCATCCCACGAGCCGTGTCCCCATTCCGTGTCCCCGAGCGGGTCCCTCATGGTCCGTCCGGTTTATTGGAGACTCACACACACACACACATTGAGCACGGAGGAGGCGACATGCAGGGCGGCTACGGGACACACCAACACGGCACACGCTACCGAAGTGGAGGGAGCGCGGGACACACGCACACGGACAGACGGACACACACGGTCGGTCTGTCCCGAGAGCAGCAAAGTTGGGGGGGGAGGGGGGAGGAGGACACCCCCCCCTTCCCACCCAGAGACACACGGAGACCCAGGGTGAGGACACGAGGACACACGCATGTGCACACGCATGTACACACATGTGCACATGCATGTGCACACACACACACATGGGGCGGGTAGGGCCACAGCACACGGAGACACACGTGACACACACAAGCGTGTGTGCTCGCACGGGGGGGAGACTCACAGCACGGGGAAACACGCTTGATGCCTGCACCACATGCAGAGCGACACACGCACACGCGTGTGCACGCAGGCTTGCGGCACACGGACGCGCCTGGAATGTGCACACACACACACACACACACAGGGTGAGCCCAGCACTCACACGCAGACCCACAGTGCACACAAGCACGCACAACACGCCCCCACACGCCCCAACACGCGTGCACCCCCCGTGCTGCCGGTGCTGGGAGGGCTCAGGATGCCAGGAGGAGGAGGCACCGGTAGCACGTGGTGGGGGTCCCGGCCTCCCCCAGACCCTACATTGAGGGTCACGTGTCCCCTCGAGTCGTGGGAGATGGGGACACATGGAGCTGAGGGTCCCAGCACGGTTTGGGGTCCTGTGTCCTGGAGATGGGGTCCCACGTCCCACGAAGCTGAGAGTCTCATCATAGTTTGGGGTCCCATGTCCTGGAGATGGTGTCCCATGTCCCATCATACACTTGGTGTCCCATGTCCCATCATACTCTTGGTGTCCCATGGAACTGAGGATCCCATGTCCCATCACACTCTTGGGGTCCCATGTCCTGGAGATGGGGTCCCACGTCCCATGGAGCTGAGGGTCCCGTGTCCCATCACATCGTTGGGGTCCCATGTCCTGGAGATGGGGTCCCATGGAGTTGAGGGTCTGGTTTCCCATCACAGTTTGGGGTCCCATGTCCTGGAGATGGGGTCCCATATCCCATTGTGCTGAGGATCCCATGTCCCATCACATCGTTGGGGTCCCATGTCCTGGAGATGGGGTCCCATGTCCCATCACACTCTTGGGGTCCCATGTCCCATTGTGCTGAGGATCCCATGTCCCATCACATCGTTGGGGTCCCGTGTCCTGGAGATGGGGTCCCATGTCCCATGGAGCTGAGGGTCCTGTGTCCCATCACAGTCTGGGGTCCTGTGTCCTGGAGATGGGGTCCCATGTCCCATTGTGCTGAGGGTCCCACGTCCCATCACATTGTTGGAGTCCCGTGTCCCATCACATCGTTGGGGTCCCGTGTCCTGGAGATGAGGTCCCATGGAGCTCAGGGTCCCATCACAGTTTGGGGTCCCATGTCCTGGAGATGAGGTCCCATGTCCCATTGTGCTGAGGGTCCCATGTCCAGAGTCCCGTTTCCAGAGTCCCATGTCCAGGGTCCCACGTCCAGGGGTCCCATATCCAATCACAGCAGGGGGGGGTCCCATGTCCTGGGGTCCCATGTCCAGAGTCCCATGTCCAGGGTCCCACATCTGATCACAGCAAGTCAGGGTCTTGTGTCCAGAGTCTTGTGTCCTGGGGTCTCATGTCCCATCACAGCTGGGGGGGGTCCCATTTCCAGGCTCCCGTGTCCTGGGTTCCCGCGTCCAGGCTCCTGTGTCCAAGGGTCCTGTGTCCAGGTTCCGGTGTTGAGGCTCTGGTGTCCTGGGGTCTCATGTTCAGGGTCCCATGTCCCATCACAGAGGGGGGGGGGGGCGGTCCTGTGCCCAGGTTCCCATTTCCAGGCTCCTGTGTCCAGGGTCTCGTGTCCTGGGTTCCCATGTCCAGGGTCCCATGTACAAGGTCCCGTTTCCAGGCTCCTGTGTCCTGGGGTCCCATATCCAGGGGTCCCATGTCCAGGGTCTCGTGTCCTGGGGTTCCACGTCCCATCACACTTGGGGGGGGGGGGGTCCCACATCCAGGGTCCCATGTCCAGGCTCCTGTGTCCTGGGGTCTCATGTCCAGGGTCCCATGTCCCATCACAGCTTGGGGGGGGGGTCCTGTGTCCAGGCTTCTGTGTCCTGGGGTCTCATATCCAGGTTCCTGTGCCCAGGGTCCCATGTCCTTGGGTCCCATTTCCTGGGGTCCCATGTCCAGGTTCCTGTGTCCAGGGTCCCCTGTCCAGGTCCCATTTTCTGGGTTCCCGTGTCCAGGGTCCCATGTCCAGGCTCCTGTGTCCTCAGATCCCGTGTCCAGGGTCCCATATCCAATCATGTCTGGGGGGGTCCCATGTCCAGGGTCCTGTGTCCTGGGGTCCCATGTCCAGGGTCCCACGTCCAAGGTCCCGTGCCCAGGGTCCCGTGTCCCATCACAGCTTGGGGGGGTCCTGCGCCCAGGCTCCCGTGTCCTGGGGTGCCATGCCCAGGGTCCCGTGTCCAGGTGGCCCTCGGGGGTCCCCGCTAGCTGCCGGGGTGGGAGCGGTGTCTCTGCAGGGGGGCGGTGGGGGGCGAGGGGGGCAGCTGGCCGGGCAGGGACAGGCGCCGAGGGGCCCCCTCCGGCTGCACCAGCAGCACCACCTCGGGGGGCACCGGGGGGGGCACCGGGGGGGGCCCCGACAGCTCCAGCGGGTAATGCGGCACCTGGGGGGGGGGAGACAGGAGGCATCTCAGAGGGACCCCAAAACCCACCGTGAGGCTCAGGAGGGGGTGATGGGTGCCCCAAAGTGGGGAGGGCGGCAAGAGGGACCCCAAAACCCACCGTGAGGCTCAGGAGGGGGTGATGGGTGCCCCAAGTTGGGGGTGACCCAAACTGGGGGGGGCTCAGGGGAGGAACCCAACCCACCATGGGGCTCAGGATGGGGTGATGGGTGACCCAAAGTTGGGGGGGGAGGGGGCAAGGGGGACCCCAAAACCCACCATAGAGCTCAGGATGGGGTGATGGGGGAGGCAAGGGGGGACCCCAACTCACTGTGGAGCTCAGGATGGGGTGATGGGTGCCCCAAAGTGGGGAGGGGGGGGGCAAGGGGGACCCCAAAACCCACCGTGGAGCTCAGGATGGGGTGATGGGTGCCCCAGACTTGGGGGGCTCAGGATGGACCCCAACACCTCATATGGCTCAGGATGGAGTTCCCCAAACTTGAGGGGTTTAGGGGGGACCCCAACTCACAGTGAGGCTCAGGATGGGGTGATGGATGCCCCAGACTTGGGGGACTCAGGGAGGACCCCAACCCACCGTGGGGCTCAGCATGGGGAGCCCCAAGCTTGGGGGGGCTCAGGATAGACCCCAACCCACTGTGGGGCTCAGCATGGGGAGCCCCAAACTTGGGGGGCTCGGGGGGACACCAACTCACAGTGGGGCTGGAGGATGGAGTGATGGGTGGTGAGAGGGGGGTGTCTCAAGTTGGGGGGTTCAGAGGGGACCCCAACCCCCAGTGGAGCTTAGGATGGAGTTCCTCAAACTTGGGGGGCTCAGGGGTGACCCCAACTCACAGTGAGGTTCAGGATGGGGTGATGGGTGCCCCAAGCTTGGGGGGCTCAGGGGTGACCCCAACTCCCAGTGGGCCTGGAGAATGAGGTGATGGATGCCCCAAACTTGGGGGTCTCAAAGGTGACCCTAACCCACCGTGGGGCTCAGGATGGGGTGACAGGTGCCCCAAACTTTGGGGGGGGCTCAGCGGAAGGTCTTGGGGTGGGGGGGTCTCACCTGAGGCAGCGGCTGGATGGGGGTGATGGGGAGGATGGGCTGCAGGGGGCAGGGGGGCTGGTGGGGGGAGGAGACGGTGCTGTAGGCAGGAGGCACCAGCGTCGGCTGCCGCTGCAGCAGCTGCATGATGGAGCTGATGTCGGCAGCCATGCGTGTCTCCAGCCTGAAGGGAGACACGGAGATTTGAGGGGGGGGGGACACCATGGCACACCTCAAACCCTTCCGGGTTGGGTTGGGAGACACCTCAAAGCCACCCAGGTTGGGTTGGGGGACACCTCAAACCCTTCTAATTGGGTTGGGGGACACCTCAAACTCTTCTAATTGGGTTGGGGGACACCTCAAACCTATAGAGGTTGGATTTTAACCCTTCTAGTTGGGTTGGGGGCACCTCAAAGCCACCCAGGTTGGGTTGGGGGACACCTCAAAGCCACCCAGGTTGGGTTGGGGGACACCTCAAACCCTTCTAATTGGGTTGGGGGACACCTCAAACCTATAGAGGTTGGATTTTAACCCTTCTAGTTGGGTTGGGGGCACCTCAAAGCCACCCAGGTTGGGTTGGGGGACACCTCAAACCCTTCTAATTGGGTTGGGGGACACCTCAAACCCTTCTAATTGGGTTGGGGGACACCTCAAACCCATAGAGGTTGGATTTTAACCCTTCTAGTTGGGTTGGGGGGCACCTCAAACCCTTCCAGGTTGGGTTGGGGGTATCTCAAACCCCTCCAGGTTGGATTTTAAACCCTTCTAGTTGGGTTGGGGGTACCTCAGACCCATCCAGGTTGGTTTGGGGGACACCTCAAACCCATCCAGGTTGAGTTGGGGGACACTTCAAACCCTTCTAATTGGGTTGGGGGACACCTCAGACTCACCTGGTTGGGTTGGGGGACACCTCAAACCCCTCCAGGTTGGGTTGGGGGACACTTAGTTGTGTTGGGGGACCCCTCAAACCCATCCAGGTTGGCTTGGAACCCTTCTAGTTGGGTTGGGGGCACCTCAAACCCCTCCAGGTTGGGTCGGAAACCTTCTAGTTGGGTTGGGGGACACCTCAAACCCATCCAGGTTGGGTTGGGGGACACCTCAGACCCATCCAGGTTGAGTTGGGGGACACCTCAAACCAATCTAGTTGGGTTGGGGGACACCTCAGACCCATCTACTTGGGTTAGGGGACACCTCAGACCCATCTAGGTTGGGTTGGAGCCCTTCTAGTTGGGTTAGGGGCACTTCAAACCCCTCCAGGTTGGGCGAGAACCCTTCTAGTTGGGTTGGGGGACACTTCAAACCCTTCTAGTTGGGTTGGGGACTCCTCAAACCAATCCAGGTTGGGTTGGGGGACACCTCAAGTCCCTCCAGGTTGGGTTTTAACCCTTCTAGTCGGGTTGGGGGCACCTCAAACCCATCCAGGTTGGGTTGGGGGACACCTCAGACCCATCCAGGTTGCGTTTTAATCCTTCTAGTTGGGTTGGGGAGCACCTCAAACCCATCCATCTCCACCTGCTGGACTGGGGGGGGGTCCCTGCCCCATCCAACCTTTCCTTGGACACCTCCGGGGCCTGGCTCTGCCCCCCGGGCTCCCCCCAGTTACCTGTTGAGCTGCTTCTGCAGGAGGTCGAGGCGCGTGTCGAGCTGGCAGCGCTGGCGCTGGCGGCTGCTGGAGGGCAGGGGGAGGCTGAGGGCGGCGTGAGCCGGGACGGTGCAGCGAGGCAGCTCCTGGTACTGCCGGTCGCGGGGCTCCCCCCAGAAGCTGAAGATGTTGGAGACCCCCGAGAAGGCGCCTGGAAGGGGTGGGAGAAGGAGAAGGGATGCTGGGATGCCCAGGGGGCCAAGAAGGCCAATGGCATCCTGGCTTGGAGCAGACATGGTGTGACCAGCAGGGCCAGGGAGGTGATTCTCCCTCTGGACTCAGCACTGGTGAGGCTGCTCCTTGAATCCTGTGTTGAGTTGTGGGCCCCTCAGCACAAGAAGGATGTTGAGGCTCTGGAGTGAGTCCAGAGAAGAGCAACAAAGCTGGGGAAGGGGTTGGAGAATGAGTTTGAGGGTTCTGGGGGTGTTTATCCTGGAGAAGAGGAGGCTGAGGGGAGACCTCATTGCTCTCTGTGACTCCCTGAGAGGAGGTTGTGGAGAGGAGGGAGCTGGGCTCTTCTCCCAAGGGACAGGGGACAGGACAAGAGGGAATGGCCTCAAGCTCCACCAGGGGAGATTTAGGCTGGAGATTAGGAGGAAGTTTTTCACACAGAGGGTCATTGGGCATTGGAATAGGCTGCCCAGGGAGGTGGTTGATTCACCTTCCCTGGAGGTGTTTAAGGTGCAGGTGGACAAGGTCCTGAGGGACATGGGTTAGTGATTGGTGGGAATGGTTGGACTCGATGATCCGGTGGGTCTCTTCCAACCTGGAGATTCTATGGTTCTACGATTCTGTGATCCCAGCTGGAACAGAGCCAGGATGCAGGGATGGAGCAGGGACGCAGGAGCAGAGCAGGGATGGAGACTCAGAGCAGGGATGCAGGGATGGAGCACGGATGCAGGAGCGGAGCAGGGATGGAGACTCAGATCAGGGATGCAGGGATGGAGCAGGGATGCAGGAGTGAAGCAGGGATGGAGATTCAGAGCAGGGACACAGGGATGGAGCAGGGATGGAGCAAGGATGCAGGGACAGAGCAGGGATGCAGGAGCAGAGCAGGGATGGAGACTCAGATCAGGGATGCAGGAGCAGAGCAGGGACACAGGAGCAGAGCAGGGATGGAGACTCAGAGCAGGGATGCAGGGGCAGTGCAGGGACTCAGGGAGAGAACAGGGATGCAGGGATGGAGCAGGGATGCAGGAGCAGAGCAGGATTGCAGGGACGGAGCAGGGATGGAGCAAGGATGCAGGGACAGAGCAGGGATGGAGACTTAGAGCAGGGATGGAGTAGCAGAGCAGGGATGGAGTAGCAGAGCAGGGATGCAGGGATGCAGGGATGGAGAAGGGATGGAGACTCAGAGCAGGGATGGAGACTCGACAGAGCAGGGACACAGGGACAGAGCAGGGATGCAGGAGGGTGCGGGGATGCAGGAGTGGAGCAGGGATGCAAAAGTGGAGCAGGGATGGAGACTCAGAGCAAGGATGCAGGGATGGAATAGGGATGCAGGAGCGGAGCAGGAATGGAGACTCAGAGCAGGGATGCAGGAGCGGAGCAGGGATGCAGGGACAGTGCAGGGATGCAGGAGCGGAGCAGGAATGGAGACTCAGAGCAGGGATGCAGGAGCGGAGCAGGGACACAGGAGCAGAGCAGGGATGGAGACTCAGATCAGGGATGCAGGGACAGTGCAGGGATGCAGGGATGGAGCAGGGATGCAGGAGCAGAGCAGGGATACAGACTCAGAGCAGGGATGCAGAAGAAGAGCAGGGATGCAGGAGCAGAGCAGGGATGCAGGAGCAGAGCAGGGATGGAGCAAGGATGCAGGGACAGAGCAGGGATGCAGGGAAGGAGCAGGGATGCAGGGATGGAGCAGGGATGCAGGGATGGAGCAGGGATGCAGGAGCAGAGCAGGGATGGAGCAAGGATGCAGGGACAGAGCAGAGATGCAGGAGTGGAGCAGGGATGGAGACTCAGATCAGGGATGCAGGGATGGAGCAGGGATGCAGGAGTGGAGCAGGGACGGAGATTCAGAGCAGACACACAGGGACGGAGCAGGGATGCAGGGAAGGAGCAGGGACGCAGGGATGGAGCAGGGATGGAGCAAGGATGCAGGGACAGAGCAGGGATGCAGGAGTGGAGCAGGGATGGAGACTCAGAGCAGGGATGCAGGAGCAGAGCAGGGATGGAGACTCACATCAGGGATGCAGGAGCGGAGCAGGGACACAGGAGCAGAGCAGGGATGGAGACTCAGATCAGGGATGCAGGGGCAGTGCAGGGACTCAGGGAGAGAACAGGGATGCAGGGATGGAGCAGGGATGCAGGAGCAGAGCAGGGATGCAGGAGCAGAGCAGGATTGCAGGGACGGAGCAGGGATGGAGCAAGGATGCAGGGACAGAGCAGGGATGCAGGAGTGGAGCAGGGATGGAGACTCAGAGCAGGGATGGAGTAGCAGAGCAGGGATGCAGGGATGCAGGGATGGAGAAGGGATGGAGACTCAGAGCAGGGATGGAGTAGCAGAGCAGGGATGCAGGGATGCAGGGATGGAGAAGGGATGGAGACTCAGAGCAGGGATGGAGACTCAGAGCAGGGACACAGGGACAGAGCAGGGATGCAGTAGGGTGCGGGGATGCAGGAGTGGAGCAGGGATGCAAAAGTGGAGCAGGGATGGAGACTCAGAGCAAGGATGCAGGGATGGAGCAGGGATGGAGACCCAGAGCAGGGTTGGGATGCTCAGCCCCCCCAAATCCCACACCCCCTGCCCCGTTCCCCACCTGCCAGCGGGTTGCAAGCGTCGCTGCCATCACGGGGGGTGTCTGGCTGGGGGGGGCTGCAGAGTGGGGCGAGGGGGGCAGGGGCGGCGGCGGAGGCTCCCCCCGGGGCGGGGGGCTCGTCGTCCTCGCTGGAGGGGCTGCAGGAGCCCGAGCTGCGCCGCCCCCAGTCCCAGGCGGGCGCCGGGCAGCGCGTGCTCAGCCTCGACGCCTTCGTCCCGCCGCGCAGCTCCCCGGCGTTGGCAGCATCTAGAGGGGAAGACAAGGATTTGGGGTGGGTTAGAGGAGATTTGGGGGTCACGCAGCCCCACAGGGATTGGGGGGAGGGGGGGGTACCCCAAGCTCACCCTTCTCGGTGCGGCGGCGGAAGGAGAGTTTGCGCTTGCGGAGGCGGCTGAAGCCGTCGTCGCTGCCCGGGGAGCCGGGGATCATGTTGGTCTGAAAGGGGTTAAGATTTGGGGGGGGGTTAAGATTTTGGGGAGCACTGGAGGGGTGGATGGGGGAGCACCAGCCCTCAGCAGCCCCTGTGCTGGGACCCTCCAGATTGATCTGGACCTCCCTCCCACCCCAGTTCATGGACTCCTTCTCACCAGTTCATGGACTTCACCAGTTCATGGACCTCACCAGTTCATGGACCTCACCAGTTCATGGACACCCCCAGTTCATGGACTCCCCTCCTCACCAGTTCATGATCACCTCCAGTTCATGGACACCCTCTCACCAGTTCATGGACACCCCCAGTTCATGATCACTCCCAGTTCATGGACCCCACCTCACCAGTTCATGGACACTCCCAGTTCATGGACAGCCCCAGTTCATGGACGTCACCAGTTCATGATCACCACCAGTTCATAGAACCCCCTCTCACCAGTTCATGGACACCCCCAGTTCATGGACCCCTCCTCACCAGTTCATGGACCTCACCAGTTCATGGACCTCACCAGTTTATGGACACCCCCAGTTCATGATCACCCCCAGTCCATGGACTCCCCCTCTCACCAGTTCATGGACACTCCCACTTCATGGACCCCCCCCCACCAGTTCATGGACACCCCCAGTTCATGGACCTCACCAGTTCATGATCATCCCCAGTTCATGGAACACCCCCTTCACCAGTTCATGGACATCCCCAGTACATGGACCTCACCAGTTCATGATCATCCCCAGTTCATGGACCTCACCAGTTCAGACACCCCCAGTTCATGGACTCCCCTCCTCACCAGTTCATGATCACCTCCAGTTCATGGACAACCTCTCGCCAGTTCATGGACACCCCCAGTTCATGGAAACCCTCTCACCAGTTCATGGACACCCCCAGTTCATGATCACTCCCAGTTCATGGACCCCACCTCACCAGTTCATGGACACTCCCAGTTCATGGACAGCCCCAGTTCATGATCACCACTAGTTCATAGAACCCCTCTCACCAGTTCATGATCACCCCCAGTTCATGATCACCCCCTCACCAGTTCATGGACACCCCCAGTTCATGGACCTCACCAGTTCATGGATCTCACCAGTTCATGGACACCCCCAGTTCATGGACCCCTCCTCACCAGTTCATGGACCTCACAGTTCATGGACCTCACCAGTTTATGGACCTCACCAGCTTATGGACACCCCCAGTTCATGATCATCCCCAGTTCATGGGACACCCCCTCACCAGTTCATGATCACCCCCAGTTCATGGACCTCACCAGTTCATGATCATCCCCAGTTCATGGAACACCCCCTTCACCAGTTCACGGACATCCCCAGTTCATGGACCTCACCAGTTCAGACACCCCCAGTTCATGGACTCCCCTCCTCACCAGTTCATGATCACCTCCAGTTCATGGACACCCTCTCGCCAGTTCATGGACACCCCCAGTTCATGGAAACCCTCTCGCCAGTTCATGGACACCCCCAGTTCATGATCACTCCCAGTTCATAGAACCCCTCTCACTAGTTCATGGACACCCCCAGTTCATGATTATCACCAGTTCATGGACACCCCCAGTTCATGGACCCCCCTCACCAGTTCATGATCACCCCCAGTTCATGGACCTCACCAGTTCAGACACCCCCAGTTCATGGACCCTCCCTCACCAGTTCATGATCACCCCCAGTTCACGGACCTCACCAGTTCATGGACACCCCCAGTTCATGGACCTCACCAGTTCATGGACTCCCTCTCACCAGTTCAGACACCCCCAGTTCATGAAAACCCTCTCACCAGTTCATGATCACCCCCAGTTCATGGACCTCACCAGTTAATGGACATCCCCAGTACATGGACCCCGTCTCACCAGTTCAGAACCCCCCAAGCCAGTTCATTGACCCCCTTTCCTCACCAGTTCATGATCACCCCCAGTTCATGGTCACCCCCAGTTCATGGACACCCCCAGTTCATGGACCCCCTTTCCTCACCAGTTCACAGACACCCCCACCAGTGCGTGGACACCCCCCTCCCAGTTCAGACCCCCCTCCCCCCCCAGTTTATGACCCTCACACCAGTTCTTGAACCCCCCAGTCCATGCTCCCCACTTCCCAACACCCCCAACCTTGTGCCCCCAACCCTGTCCCCTCCCTGTGCCCCCTCCCCAACCCCTCACCCCCCCGAAACCTGTGACCCCCCCACCTTGAGCCCCCCGACAACTTCCTCCTCACCCTGTGACCCCCTCCCCCCTCCCAAAACCTGCCCCCCCCACCCCAGCCCCTCACATCTCGCAGGTTGAAGGTGATCTCCAGGCTGGACCAGAAGTGGTCGGAGAACTCGGGGTACATGTCCAGCACCTCCAGCAGGTCCTCGCGGTGGATCTTGTGCAGGTCACAGTAGGTCAGGGCCCGCACGTCCGCGTTGGACTTCCCCGGCCGAGCGTACAGGTTGAGGGGCTCCCCAAAGATGTCGTTCTTCCCTAGAAAGAGGGGGGGTGGGAGGCAAGAGGTGGGAGTCAGGATGAAGGGTCAACCATGGGCAAGGCCAAGGGGATGGGGTCACCATGGCCATGGCTAATGGGATGGGGTCACCTGTGGCCAAGGCTAATGAGATGGGGTCACCACGGCCATGACTAATGAGATGGGGTCACCTGTGGCCAAGGACAATGAGATTGGGTCACCACCACCATGGCTAATGACGTGGGGTCAACCAAGGTCATGGCCAATGCGATGGGGTCACTACAGCCATGGCTAATGAGATGGAGTCACCTGTGGCCATGGCTAATGAGATGGGGTCACCACAGCCATGACCAACGAGATGGGGTCACCTGTGGCCATGGCTAATGACATGAGGTCAACCAAGGTCATGGGTAACGAGATGGGGTCACCACGACCATGGCTAACGAGATGGGGTCACCTGTGGCCATGACTAATGAGATGGGGTCACCACGGCCATGGCTAATGGGATGGGGTCACCTGTGGCCAAGGCTAATGAGATGGGGTCACCATGATCATGGCTAATGACATGGGGTCAACCAAGGTCATGGTCAATGGGATGGGGTCACCACAGCCATGGCTAACAAGATGGGGTCAACCACGACCATGGCTAATGAGATGGGGTCAACCATGACTAACGAGATGGAGTCAACACGACCATGACTAATGAGATGGGGTCAACCAAGGTCATGGGTAACGAGATGGGGTCAAACACGGCCAAGGCCAATGAGATGGGGTCAACCATAGCCAAGGCCAAGCGATGGGGTTGACCAAGGCCAACGGAGACATTTCTTCACCAAAAGGTCTCTCAGCCCTGGCTGAGGCTTCTTGGGGAGGAGGTGGAGTCCCCATCCCTGGAGGGTTTGGACAATGGGGAGATGAGGCGCTCGGGGCCTGTTCCGTGGGGGCCGGTTGGACTCGACGACCCCCTGAGGTCTTTCCCGACTTCCCCGACTCACCCAGTATGGCCACCACCACGTCCCCGCGCAGGATCTCGATGGAGCCCCTGGAGATGAAGTAGAGGGCGGTGAGGACGTCGCCGGCGTGGACCAGGGTGTCGCCGGGAGGGGCGTGGGTGGTCTTGAACTTCATGGCCAGGGCGCGCAGGCAGCCCTTGGTGGCCCCTTTGAAGGGCTTGCAGTTCTGCAGGAGGCTGCGGTTGAGGTGCAGGCAGATGTCGGCCTGCAGGCACTCGGGGAAGCCCTTCAGCACCTGCCGGACACGCGGGACGGAGGTCACGGGGTGGGGAATGGGGGGACACGGAGCTGGAGGAGCTGCTTGAGAACCTCCCACACAGGCTGAGAGAGTCGGGGTTGTTCAGCCTGGAGAGGAGAAGGCTCCAGGGAGACCTTCTGGGATGGAAAGAGGCTCCCACTAGTGCATCCCCAATCCCTAAGGAGGCCCAGGATGGATGGATGGAGCCCTCGACCCAGTGGGATGAGCCCCAGAACCAGTGGGATGAGCCCCTGACCAAGTGGGATGAACTCTACAACCCAGTGGGATGAGTCCCCGACCCAGTGGGATGAGCCCCTGAGCCAGTTGGATGAGCCTCTGAGCCAGTTGGATGAGTCCCCGACCCAGTGGGATGAGCCCCCGAGCTAGTGGGATGAGGCCCTGACCCAGTGGGATGAGTTCCTGTCCCAGTGGGATGAGCCCCTGAGCCAGTTGGATGAGCCTCTGACCCAGTGGGATGAGCACCTAACCCAGTGGGATGAGTCCCACACCCGGTGGGATGAGCCCCACAACCTAGCGGGATGAGCCCCTGAGCTAGTGGGATGAGTCCCCGACCCAGTGGAATGAACCCCACAACCCAGTGGGATGAGTCCCTGACCCAGTGGGATGAGACCCACACCCAGTGGGATGAGCCCCACAACCTAGTGGGATGAGCCCCACAATCTAGTGGGATGAGGCCCTGACCCAGTGGGATGAGCCCCACAACCCAGTGGGATGAGCCCCTGACCCAGTGGGATGAGTTTGAGGTCTCCTCCAAGCAACTAGATGGATTCCCATCCAGGCTGGATGAGCTTTGGGGTCACTTCTGACCCCTCCATCCCACAGTTCCACAATTCTAAGCCCCAGATCCCATCCCTGGGGGTGTCCAAGGTTGGATAGGATGGAGCTCGGAGTCCCCGAGCCAGTGGGAGGTGACCCTGCCCATGGCAGGGGAGGAACTAGAAGGGTTTGAGGTGTCCCCCAACCCAACCTGGAGGGGCTTGAGGAGTCCCCCAACCCAACTAGAAGGGTTTGAGGTGCCCCCAACCCAACGAGAAGGGCTCCAACCCAACCTGGATGGGTCTGAGGTGTCCCCCAACCCGACCTGGAATGGCTCTGAGGTCCCTTTGATGTGCCCCAGCCCCTCGGTTCCACTCCCGGCGCTCACCGCGTTCATGTCGATGCCGTTGGTGTAGGACCAGGCGTGCTGGAAATACTCCTCCAGGCGCTGGCGCAGGGGGTTGGGGATCTGGTGGAAGCGGATGAACTCCCGGACGCGCAGCATCTGCGTGTGGTAGCGCGCGGTGCCCGAGTACAGCCGCTGGATGATGGCCGAGACGTTCCCGAAGATGCTGGCGTACATCAGCGCTGCGGCCGGCAACGTCAGGGGCGGCCACGGCACAGCGGCCACGGTGGCCCCCGTGCTCCCAGCGCCATGGTCACCTCCTCACAGGCACACACATGAACATCCCTTCCACACACACACACGTCTGATTTCACACTCATGCACTTGTGCTGTCCCCATCATGTGGTGTTCCCCAGGGCTCAGTGCTGGGTCCAGCCCTGGTCAATGTCTTCATCAATGAGCTGGATGAAGGCATCGAGGGCTCCCTGAGCAAGTTTGCAGATGACACTAAGCTGAGTGGAAGCTGGATCTGCTGGAGGGTAGGGAGGCTCCAAAGGGATCTGAACAGGCTGGATCCATGGGCTGAGACCAATGGGATGAGGCTTAACAAAGCCAAATGGCAGGTCCTGCCCTTGGGGCACAACAACCCTGAGCAGAGCTCCAGACTGGGAGAAGTCTGGCTGGAAAGTGCCTGGAGGAGAAGGACCTGGGGGGGTTGGTCGACAGCGACTGACCATGAGCCAGCAGTGTGCCCAGGGGGCCAAGAAGGCCAATGGCATCTTGGCTTGGATCAGAAATGGTGTGACCAGCAGGGCCAGGGAGGTGATTCTCCCTCTGGTGAAACCGGACCTCGAATCCTGTGTTCAGTTCTGGTTCCTCAGCACAAGAAGGATGTTGAAGCTCTGGAGTGAGTCCAGAGCAGAGCAACAAAGATGGAGAAGGGGCTGGAGAATGAGTTTGAAGGTCCTGGGGGTGTTTCTCCTGGAGAAGAGGAGGCTGAGGGGAGACCTCATTGCTCTCTGCAAGTCCCTGAGAGGAGGTTATGGAGAGGAGGGAGCTGGGCTCTTCTCCCAAGGGACAGGGGACAGGACGAGAGGGAATGGCCTCAACCTCCACCAGGGGAGGCTCAGGCTGGACATCAGGATGAAATTCTTCATGGGAAGGGTCGTTGGGTGCTGGAAGAGGGAAGGGGTTGATTCCCCTTCCCTGGAGGGGTTTAAGGGACGGGTGGACGAGGTGCTGAGGGACATGGGTTAGTGTTTGATGGGAATGGTTGGACTTGATGATCCAGTGGGTCTCTTCCAACCTGGTGATTCTGTGATCGTGTGTGCTGGTCCCACCACGTGTGCTGTCCCTGTCACATGCACATTCTGTCCCCATCACACGCGTGTGCCCCCCTCCCCACCCCCCACCACCCCCCCCCGGCCCCGTCTCCCTACTCACATCCGATGAGCATGACGCAGATGGAGAAGATCTTCTCGGAGTTGGTGTTGGGGGAGACGTTGCCGAAGCCGACGCTGGTGAGGGAGCTGAAGGTGAAGTAGAGGGCGGTGACGTACTTGTCCTTGATGGTGGGGCCGTAGAGGGGGTTGCTGGCGTTGAGCGGTTTGCCGATCTGGTCGCCCAGCGAGTGCAGCCAGCCGATGCGCTGCCCCTCCACGTTGCCGATGGCGTACCAGATGCAGGCCAGCCAGTGGGCGATGAGGGCGAAGGTGCACATCAGCAGGAAGAGCACGGCCGCCCCGTACTCCGAGTAGCGGTCCAGCTTACGCGCCACCCGCACCAGCCGCAGCAGCCGCGCCGTCTTCAGCAGCCCGATCAGCGTGGTGGTCTGGGGGATGGACAGAGAGGGGTTAACGGGGGAGGAGGGGGGGCTGGAAGGGGCTCAAAGGGCAGCCGGGTGAGGTTGGAAGACGGAGTGTTGGGTCGGAAGAGACCTCAAACCCACACAGTTGGGTTAGAAGGGACCTCAAACTTTTCCACACAGGTTGGAAGAGACCTCAAACCCACACAGTTGGGTTGGAAGAGACCTCAAACCCAAAAAGTTGGGTCAGAAGAGACCTCAAACACACCCAGATGAAGTTGGAACCCAGAGAGTTGGGTCGGAAGAGACCTCAAACCCAACTGGTTGAACTTGCAACTCAGGGAGTTGGGTTGGAGGAGACCTCGAATCCAAACAGTTGGGTCAGAAGAGACCTCAAACTCAATGAGTTAAAGTTGGAACTCAGGGAGTTGGGTTGGAGGAGACCTCAAACCCAAACAGCTGAGTTGAAGGTGACCTCAAACCCAAACATTGGGTCAGAAGAGACCTCAAACCCATCCAGATGAAGTTGGAAGCCAGACAGTTGGGTCGGAAGAGACCTCAAACCCAAACAGTTGGGTTGGAAGACACCTCAAACTCAACCAGTTGAAGTTGGAGCCCAGAGAGTTGGGGTGGAAGACACCTCAAACCCAAACAGTTGGGTCAGAAGAGACCTCAAACCAAATGAACTGGGTCAGAAGAGACCTCAAACCCAAAAAGTTGGGTCAGAAGAGACCTCAAACCCTTCCAGGTAGGTTGGAAGAGACCTCAAACCCAACCAGTTGGGTCAGAAGAGACCACAAACCCTTCCAGCTGGGTCAGAAGAGACCTCAAACTCATCCAGTTGGGTCAGAAGAGACCTCAAACTTTTCCAGGTAGGTTGGAAGAGACCTCAAACCCAACCAGTTGGGTCAGAAGAGACCTCAAACCCAGTGAGTTGAAGCTGGAACCCAGACAGGTGGGTTGGAAGAGACCTCAAACCCATCCAGTTGGCTCAGAAGAGACCTCAAACCTATCCAGTTGGGTCGGAAGAGACCTCAAACCCAACCAGTTGCATCAGAAGAGACCTCAAACCCAACCAGTTGAAGTTGGAGCCCAGAGAGTTGGGGTGGAAGAAACCTCAGACCCAAAAAGTTGGGTCAGAAGAGACCTCAGACCCAAAAAGTTGGGTCAGAAGAGACCTCAAACGCAGCCACTGGGTTGGAAGGAACCTCAAACCCACCCAGTTCAAGCTGGAACTGAGGCGGTTGGGTCAGAAGGGACCTCAAACCCAAACGTTGGGTTGGAAGAGATCTCAAACCCAAAAAGTTGGGTCAGAAGGGACCTCAAATCCACCGGTTGGGTTGGAAGAGACCTCAAACCCACCCAGTTCAAGCTGGAACTGAGGCGGTTGGGTCAGAAGGGACCTCAAACCCAAACGCTGGGTCGGAAGAGATCTCAAACCCAAAAAGTTGGGTCAGAAGGGACCTCAAATCCACCGGTTGGGTTGGAAGAGACCTCAAACCCACCCAGTTCAAGCTGGAACTGAGGCGGTTGGGTCAGAAGGGACCTCAAACCCACCAGTTGGGTCAGAGGAGACCTCAAACCCAATGAGTTGAAGTTGGGACCCAGGCAGTTGGGTTAGAAGAGACCTCAACCCCATCCGGCTTCAACCCCCATGGGCAGGGACACCTGCTCCAAGCTCCGTCCAACCCGGTCCCCAACACCTCAAGGCATCACGGAGCCCCACGAGGGGCTGGACCGGGAGGTTCCCCAAGCACACCCAGTACCTCCTCGGAGCCGGAGCCGAAGATGAGGAGGTCGAAGGGGATGGCGGCCACCATGTCGATGAGGAACCAGCCCTTGAAGTAGTGGATGGCGATCTTGGCCGGGTGGCTGACCACCTCCTCGTTGGAGTTGACGTAGGTGGTGCGGAAGTTGATGAGGATGTCGATGATGAACATGATGTCCACGATGAGGTCCACCACGTTGAGGGGGCTGCAGGAGTAGCCGCAGTGGTGCCGCTGGGCCTCCTCCTGGTCGTTGAGCAGGAAGGCGGCCGAGTAGGGGGTGAAGATGGCCGTGTAGATGACCAGCAGCAGGATCAGCCAGTCCCACACGGCCTTGAAGGGGCTGTAGTGCAGGATGGTCCATTTGTGGATGCGCGGAGCCTGCAGCTTGTACTCGGGGAGCACGTCCGCGCCCAGCGACAGCACCTGGGGGGGCGGGAGAGATCAGCAAAGTGGGGCTGAGACCCCCCGACCCCATCGGCCCCCGTGGGGCTGAGACCCCAACCTCATCATCATCATCATCATGGGACTGAGACTCCAACCTCATCATCATCGTCATGAGACTGAGACCCCCCCAATATCACCATCTCCATAGGGTTGAGACCCCAATCTCACCGTCTTCATGGGGCTGAGACCCCCAACTTCATCATCTCCATGCAGTTGATATCCCGACCTTACCATCTCCATGGGGATGAGACCCCAACCTCATCATCATCATGGGACTCAGACCCCCAATCTCATCATCTCCATGGGGCTGAGACCCCTGACCCTGCAGTCCCCAAGGGGCTGAGACCGCAACCTCATCATCATCATGGGACTGAGACCCCCAATCTCACCATCTCCGTGGGGTTGAGACCCCAGTCTCACCATCAACATGGGGCTGAGGCCCCTGACCCCACTGGCCCCATGGGGCTGAGACCCCAACCTCATCATCATCATCATGAGACTGAGACTCCAACCTCACACTCCCCATGGGGATGAGACCCCAGCCTCATCATCATCATAGGACTGAGACTCCAACCTCACAGTCCCCATGGGGATGAGACCCCAACCTCATCATCATCATAGGACTGAGACTCCCAATCACATCATCCCCATGGGGATGAGACCCCAACCTCCTCATCATCATGGGGTTGAGACCCCCAACCACATCATCTGTGTAAGGATGAGACCCCAACCTCATCATCTCCTTGGGGATGAGACCCCAACCTCATCATCATCATGGGGCTGAGACCCCCAACCACATCATCTCTGTGAGGATGAGACCCCAACCTCATCATCTCCTTGGGGATGAGACCCTAACCTCATCATCATCATGGGGTTGAGACCCCCAACCACATCATCTCTGTAAGGATGAGACCCCAACCTCATCATCTCCTTGGGGATGAGACCCCAACCTCATCATCATCATGGGACTGAGACCCCCAATCTCACCATCTCCGTGGGGTTGAGACCCCAACCTCACCATCTCTATGGGGTTGAGACCCCAACCTCTCTATCTCCATGGGGCTGAGACCCCAACCTCATCATCTCCTTGGGAATGAGACCCCAACCTCATCATCTCCATGGGATTGGGACCCCAACCTCATCATCTCCATGGGATTGGGACCCCAACCCCATCATCTTCATGAGGCTGAGACCCCCAACCACACCATCTCCATAGGGTTGGGATCCCAACCTCATCATCTCCATGGGAACGAGACCCCCAACTGCACCATCTCCATACGGTTGGGACCCCAACCCCATCATCTTCATGGGGCTGAGACCCTCAACTACATCATCTCTGTGAGGATGAGACCCCAACATCATCATCTCCTTGGGGTTGAGACCCCAACCTCACCATCTCCATGGGGCTGAGACCCCTGACCCCGCTGGCCCCCTTGGGGCTGAGACCCCCAGCCACATCATCTCTGTGAGGATGAGACCCCAATCTCACCATCTCCATGGGTTGAGACCCCAACCTCACCATCTCCATGGGGCTGAGACTCCAACCTCACAGTGCCCATGGGGATGAGACCCCAACTTCATCATGTCCATGAGGTTGAGACCCCAACCTCATCATCTCCTTGGGGATGAGACCCCCAACCTCATCATCTCCATGCGGTTGAGACCCAAACCTCATCATCATCATGGGACTGAGACCCACAACCACATAATCTCCATGGGGCTGAGACCCCATCCTCATCATCCCCATGTCAATGAGACCCCAACATCATCATCTTCATGGGGCTGAGACCCCAACATCATCACCTCTGTGTGGTTGAGATCCCCAACCTCCGCTCTCATTCCTCATCCCCTGCAGCAGCTGCAGTTCTGCTCTCATCCCTCATCTCCTGCAGCGGCTGCAGCTCTGCTCTCACACCCCTTATCTCCTGCAGCGGCTGCAGCTCTGCTCTCACCCCTCATCCTGTGCAGCAGTTGCAGCTCTGCTCTCACCCTTCATCCCCTGCAGCAGCTGCAGCTCTGCTCTAACCCCTCATCTCCTGCAGCGGCTGCAGCTCTGCTCTCACACCCCTTATCTCCTGCAGCGGCTGCAGCTCTGCTCTCACCCCTCATCCTGTGCAGCAGTTGCAGCTCTGCTCTCACCCTTCATCCCCTGCAGCAGCTGCAGCTCTGCTCTCACCCCTCATCCCCTGCAGCGGCTGCAGCTTTGCTCTCACCCTTCATCCCCTGCAGTGGCTGCAGCTTCGCTCTCACCCCTCATCTCCTGCAGTGGCTGCAGCTCTACTATTACTCCTCATCTCCTGCAGTGGCTGCAGCTCTGCTCTCACTCCCCTGTCTCCCTAGAGCAGTTGCAGCTCTGTTCTCACCCCTCATCTCCTGCAGCAGCTGCAGTTCTGCTCTCACCCCTCATCTCCTGCAGTGGCTGCAGCTCTGCTCTCACACCCCTTATCTCCTACAGCAGCTGCAGCTCTGCTCTCACCCCTCATCTCCTGCAGTGGCTGCAGCTCTACTATTACTCCTCATCCTGTGCAGCAGCTGCAGCTTTGCTCTCACCCCTCATCTCCTGCAGCGGCTACAGCTCTGCTCTCATCCCTCATCTCCTGCAGTGGCTGCAGCTCTACTATTACTCCTCATCCTGTGCAGCGGCTGCAGCTTTGCTCTCACCCCTCATCTCCTGCAGCGGCTGCAGCTCTGCTCTCACCCCTCATCCTGTGCAGCAGTTGCAGCTCTGCTCTCACCCCTCATCTCCTACAGCAGCTGCAGCTTTGCTCTCACCCTTCATCCCCTGCAGTGGCTGCAGCTTTGCTCTCACCCCTCATCTCCGGCAGCAGCTGCAGCTCTGCTCTCACTCCTCATCTCCTGCAGTGGCTGCAGCTCTACTCTTACTCCTCATCCTGTGCAGCAGCTGCAGCTCTGCTCTTAATCCTCATCTCCTGCAGCAGCTGCAGCTTTGCTCTCACCCCTCATCTCCTGCAGTGGCTGCAGCTTTGCTCTTACTCCTCATCTCTTGCAGCAGCTGCATCTCCACTCTCACCCCTCATCCCCTGCAGCTCTGCTCTCACTCCTCGTCCCCTTCAGCATCTGCAGCTCTGCTCTCATCCCCTTCAGCATCTGCAGCTCTGCTCTCATCTCCTGCAGCAGCTGCATCTCTGCTCTCACCCCTCATCCCCTGCGATGGTTCCAGCTCTGTTCTCACCCCTGACCATCGATAACACCACGAGAGCACAACCAAGGCTCGTTCCCCCCAGGGCCTCGTGCATCCCTGCATGGTTTCCAGCTCCAGATTCCATGTGTAGCTGCATCTGATCCATGCACGGATCGAGGCCCTTCACGCAGCCACCGAACCCGTCGCCGGCGTCACCACCACCGCAGCCGCCACCCCTGCAGGCGCATCCCCTGCGCCCGAGGCCGCACGAGGCCGTCGGGCGCCGCCTCTACCTGGTCCTCGTGGCCTTGTGCCGCGGCACGTCCGGCGTCGCCGTCGAGGCCCAGGCAGGTGCCGCAGAGGGAGCCGCCAGGCATGGGTCCGGCAGCGGCCGCCGGTGGCACCGCGGGGCCCGGCAACTCCTGCAGCAGCTGCAGCAGCGACGCCAGCATCCTCACGGGCGCCCGCAGCCCATGGCGGCTCACGCAGGATGGCACCGCGGCCCCCGCTGCCCACACCAGAATTATTGGGGCGGAAATTTTTCCCAGGCTGCTCTGCAGCTGCAGCTGCAGACGGAGATGAGACCCAACTCCTTGCGCGCAGGGACCCTGAGGCTGCTCCCAGGGCCTGGGGGTGCGACCTGGCTCACCACAGCACCCACGCATGGCATGGGGGGGCACGGCACAGCCCCATGGGGATGAGCAGGGCTTTGGGGGTGCACGGAGGCTCTAAGCACCCCAGGAATGCGCCATGAGCACCCAAGAAGCTGCAGCTGGTTGCAGGGGATGCACTCAAGCCCCGTCGAGGTAAGATGTTGGGGTTCACGGAGGCTGCAAGCACCCCAGGAATGCACCATGAGCACCCAAGCACCTGAACCTGGTTGCAGGGGGTGCACTCAAGCCCCATCGAGATAAGATGTTGGGGTGCAGGCAGGCTCCAAGCACCCCAGGAGCACCCAAGAAGCTGCAGCTGGTTGCAGGGGGTGCAGCCGAGCCCCATCAGAGCAAGGAGGAGATCAGGGGGTGCACACAGGCTCCAAGCACCTCAGGAATGCACTGTGAGCACCCAAGAAGCTGCAGCTGGTTGCAGGGGATGCACTCAAGCCCCGTCGAGGTAAGATGTTGGGGTTCACGGAGGCTCCAAGCACCCCAGGATCACACTGAGAGCATCCAAGAAGCTGCAGCTGGTTGCAGGGGATGTACTCAAGCCCCATCGAGGTAAGATGTTGGGGTGCAGGCAGGCTCCAAGCACCCCAGGAATGCACCATGAGCACCCAAGCGCCTGAACCTGGTTGCAGGGGATGCAGCGAAGCCTCAGTGCAGGGAGCAGGAGGTTGGGGGGTGCACGCAGGCTACGAGCACCCCAGGAATGCACCGTGAGCACCCAAGCACCTGGTTGTAGGGGATGCAGCCAAGCCCGTCATGGTGAGTAAGATGTTGGGGTTCACGGAGGCTGCAAGCACCCCAGGAATGCACCATGAGCACCCGAGCACCTGAACCTGGTTGCAGGGGATGCACTCAAGCCCCATTGAGGTAAAATGTTGGGGTGCAGGCAGGCTCCAAGCACCCCAGGAGCACCCAAGAACCTGCAGCTGGTTGCAGGGGATGCACTCAAACCCCATCGAGGTAAGATGTTGGGGTTCACGGAGGCTCCAAGCACCCCAGGAACACACCAAGAGCACCCAAGCACCTGAACCTGGTTGCAGGGGGTGCACTCAAGCCCCATTGAGGTAAGATGTTGGGGTGCAGGCAGGCTCCAAGCACCCCAGGAGCACCCAAGAAGCTGCAGCTGGTTGCAGGGGGTGCAGCCGAGCCCCATCACAGCAAGGAGGAGATCAGGGGGTGCACACAGGCTCCAAGCACCTCAGGAATGCACCGTGAGCACCCAAGAAGCTGCAGCTGGTTGCAGGGGATGCACTCAAGCCCCATCGAGGTAAGATGTTGGGGTGCAGGCAGGCTCCAAGCACCCCAGGAACGCACCATGAGCACCCGAGCACCTGAACCTGGTTACAGGGGATGCAGCGAAGCCTCAATGCAGGGAGCAGGAGGTTGGGGGGTGCACGCAGGCTACGAGCACCCCAGGAATGCACCGTGAGCACCCAAGCAACTGATTGTAGGGGATGCAGCCAAGCCCGTCATGGTGAGTAAGATGTTGGGGTTCACGGAGGCTCCAAGCACCCCAGGATCACACTGAGAGCATCCAAGAAGCTGCAGCTGGTTGCAGGGGATGCACTCAAACCCCATCGAGGTAAGATGTTGGGGTGCAGGCAGGCTCCAAGCACCCCAGGAACGCACCATGAGCACCCAAGCGCCTGAACCTGGTTGCAGGGGATGCAGCGAAGCCTCAGTGCAGGGAGCAGGAGGTTGGGGGGTGCACGCAGGCTACGAGCACCCCAGGAATGCACCGTGAGCACCCAAGCAACTGGTTCAGTGGATGCAGCTGAGCCCCATCATGATGAGTAAAATGTTGGGGTTCACGGAGGCTGCAAGCACCCCAGGAACGCACCAAGAGCATCCAAGCACCTGAACCTGGTTGCAGGGGGTGCACTCAAGCCCCGTCGAGGTAAGATGTTGGGGTGCAGGCAGGCTCCAAGCACCCCAGGAGCACCCAAGAAGCTGCAGCTGGTTGCAGGAGATGCAGCTGAGCCCCATCGTGGTGAGTAAGATGTTGGGGTGCAGGCAGCCCACAAACAGGCTCTGAACAGGCTGTGAGCAGCCCTGAAGCTGCAGCTGGTTGCAGGGGATGCACTCAAGCTCCGTCGAGGTAAGATGTTGGGGTTCACGGAGGCTCCAAGCACCCCAGGAATGCACCATGAGCACCCGAGCACCTGAACCTGGTTGCAGGGGATGCACTCAAGCCCCATTGAGGTAAAATGTTGGGGTGCAGGCAGGCTCCAAGCACCCCAGGAGCACCCAAGAAGCTGCAGCTGGTTGCAGGAGATGCACTCAAACCCCATCGAGGTAAGATGTTGGGGTGCAGGCAGGCTCCAAGCACCCCAGGAGCACACCAAGAGCACCCAAGTACCTGGTTGCAGAGACATAGCTCAGCCCCATGGTGGTGAGTAAGATGTTGGGGTGCAGGCAGCCCACAAACAGGCTCTGAACATGCTGTGAGCAGCCCTGAACCTGCAGCTGGTTGCAGGGGATGCACTCAAGCTCCGTCAAGGTAAGATGTTGGGGTGCACACAGGCTCCAAGCACCCCAGGAATGCACCATGAGCACCCAAGCACCTGAACCTGGTTGCAGGGGATGCACTCAAGCCCCATCGAGGTAAGATGTTGGGGTGCAGGCAGGTTCCAAGCACCCCAGGAGCACCCAAGAAGCTGCAGCTGGTTGCAGGGGGTGCAGCCGAGCCCCATCACAGCAAGGAGGAGATCAGGGGGTGCACACAGGCTCCAAGCACCCCAGGAATGCACCATGAGCACCCGAGCGCCTGAACCTGGTTGCAGGGGATGCAGCGAAGCCTCAGTGCAGGGAGCAGGAGGTTGGGGGGTGCACGCAGGCTACGAGCACCCCAGGAATGCACCGTGAGCACCCAAGCACCTGGTTCAGTGGATGCAGCTGAGCCCCATCATGGTGAGTAAGATGTTGGGGTTCACGGAGGCTGCAAGCACCCCAGGAATGCACCATGAGCACCCGAGCACCTGAACCTGGTTGCAGGGGATGCACTCAAGCCCCATCGAGGTAAGATGTTGGGGTGCAGGCAGGCTCCAAGCACCCCAGGAGCACACCAAGAGCACCCAAGCACCTGGTTGCAGAGACATAGCTCAGCCCCATGGTGGTGAGTAAGATGTTGGGGTGCAGGCAGCCCACAAACAGGCTCTGAACATGCTGTGAGCAGCCCTGAAGCTGCAGCTGGTTGCAGGGGATGCACTCAAGCTCCGTCAAGGTAAGATGTTGGGGTGCACACAGGCTCCAAGCACCCCAGGAATGCACCATGAGCACCCAAGCACCTGAACCTGGTTGCAGGGGATGCACTCAAGCCCCATCGAGGTAAGATGTTGGGGTGCAGGCAGGCTCCAAGCACCCCAGGAGCACCCAAGAAGCTGCAGCTGGTTGCAGGGGGTGCACTCAAACCCCATCGAGGTAAGATGTTGGGGTGCAGGCAGGCTCCAAGCACCCCAGGAATGCACCATGAGCACCCGAGCACCTGAACCTGGTTACAGGGGATGCAGCGAAGCCTCAGTGCAGGGAGCAGGAGGTTGGGGGGTGCACGCAGGCTACGAGCCCCCCAGGAATGCACCGTGAGCACCCAAGCAACTGGTTGTAGGGGATGTAGCCAAGCCCGTCATGGTGAGTAAGATGTTGGGGTTCACGGAGGCTGCAAGCACCCCAGGAATGCACCAAGAGCATCCAAGCACCTGAACCTGGTTGCAGGGGGTGCACTCAAGCCCCATCGAGGTAAGATGTTGGGGTGCAGGCAGGCTCCAAGCACCCCAGGAGCACCCAAGAAGCTGCAGCTGGTTGCAGGGGGTGCAGCTGAGCCCCCCTGATCCCTTAGGACAGCAGGTGACACCAGAGGGACACACACACACACGCAGCCCCCGTCCCCTGACAGGGCTGCAGGGACAGCGTGTGGGTGGTGAGGGGACAGAATCAGCTCATTCTGGGGTCCCCCAGATGTCCCCAGTGTGTCCCCAAGGTGTGAGCGCCAGGTAAGGGGGTGCAGGGGACTTGGGGAAGGGTCATGGGGGCACAGGGGAGACAATTGGGGTGAGATAGGGACAGGGGTGGGGGACATGGGGACAGGGAAGGGGACATAGGGACATGGGGGCACATGGGGACAGGGAAGGGGACATGGGGAATAGGAGGGATATGGGGGTCGGGGACAGGGAGGGGGACATGAGGACACAGGGACAGGGAGGGGGGGACATGGGAGCACAGGAACGTGGGGACACATGGAGAACACAGGGAACATGGGAGGGTCATGGGGACAGGGAGGGGGACACAGGGACATGGGGACAGGGAGGGGGCGTGAGGACATGGGGAACTGGGGGGACACGGGGACACAGGGATGGGGGACATGGGGGGGACACAGGGACACAGTAGGGGACATGGGGATAGGGAGGGGGCAATAGGGGGACATGGGGGGGCAATGGGGGGACATAGGGACATGGAGAGGGGATATAGAGGGACATGGGGACACAGGGAATGTGTGGACATGGGGACACAGAGAACCGGGGAGACGTGGGGGGACACGGGGACAGGGAAGGGGGATATGGGGAGACATGGGGTGAGGAGTGGGGGGTGTGGAGACATGGGGGAAGGGCATGGGGACAGGGAGGGGGGACACAGAGGGGACATGGGGGGGGTCTCTGCCATCACCCCCCCCCCCCATTGTCCCCTTTGCTGCCTGTGCTGCCCCAGTTTCCACAGGGCTGGGGGGGGCTGAGGGGGGGTGAGGGCTGAGGGGGGGAGGCTCCCGGCTCTAAATTTACCGCAGCGAGTGCCAAACTGGGTCAAACCCCTTGAGTGGCACCAGAGCCCCCCCCGGACCCCCCCGAGACCCCCACAGGTGGGGATGGGACCCCAGGCGTGTGTGAGGTGAAGCCCCCAGGGCCCCTCCAGGCCCACATAGAGAGGTCATAGGGACCCCCAAATGTTCCTGGCACATGTGTGCCCCCCCACCCCCCCTCCTCCCCAGCTCAACCACAGCAGGTGACAAGGTGACATCCCGGTGACAATGACAACCTGGCACCTGCAGCCCCCGGTGACGCTGCATGGATGGGGTGGAACCCTCAGCACCGGCATCAGAACCAGCTCCCCCCAAAGCCAGGGATCCCCCCCAAAGCCAGGGACCCCCCCACAACCTGCAGGCCACAGACACCCAGTATGGGAACCAGCATCGATGCTGGCACCGAACTGCCATGGACGCCCAGTACCGGCACTGGAACCAGCACCAACACTGGCACCGAAAAGCCATGGACACCCAGTATTGGCACTGGAACCAGCACCAAACAGCCATGGACACCCAGTATTGGCACTGGAACCAGCACCAAACAGCCATGGACACCTAGTACTGGCACTGGAACCAGCACCAAACAGTCATGGACACCTAGTACTGGCACTGGAACCAGCATCAACACCGACACTGGCACCAAACAGCCACAGACACCCAGTACTGGCACTGGAACCAGCACCAACACTGGCACCAACACTGGCACAGAGACCCAGTATTGGCACTGGAACCAGTACCAACACTGGCACTGGCACCGAACAGCCATGGAAACCCAGCACTGGCACTGGAACCAGCACCAGCACCAGCACCGACACTGGTACAGAGACCCAGTACTGGCACTGGAACTGGCACTAACACCAGCACCGAGTAGCCACGGACACCCAGTACTGGCACTGGAACCAGCACCAAAACTGGCACAGAGACTGGCACCGAACAGCCACGGACTCCCAGTACTGGCACTGGAACCAGCATCAACACCATCACTGGCACCGAACAGCCACAGACACCCAGTACTGGCACTGGAACCAGCATCAACACCAGCACCGAACAGCCACAGACAACCAGTACTGGCACTGGAACCAGCACCGACACTGGCACCAAACAGCCACAGACACCCAGTACTGGCACTGGAACCAGCACCAACACTGGCACAGAGACCCAGTATTGGCACTGGAACTGGCACCAACACTAGCACCGAGTAGCCACGGACACCCAGTACTGGCACTGGAACCAGCATCAACACCATCACTGGCACCAAACAGCCACAGACACCCAGTATTGGCACTGGAACCAGCACCAACACTGGCACCGAACAGCCATGGACACCCAGTACTGGCACTGGAACCAGCACCGACACTGGCACAGACACTGGTACAGACACCCAATATTGGCACCGGGAGCCAACCCCAACACTCAGGAACCAACAGCGACACCAAAACCAGCACCCACAGGCACCCGATACCAGCACCAGCACCCACAGGAACCCAGCATCGGGCACCCTGGCCCCAGCACCGAAACCAGCACCCACAGGCACCCAATGCTGGCACCAGCATCCACAGGAACCCAGCATCAGTTACTAAATGCCAGCACAGGCACCCTGGCACCAGCACCGACACTGGGACCCAGCACCAAAACCAGCACCTACAGGTCCCCAGCACCCACAGACACCCAATACTGGCACCAGCACCCACAGGAACCCAGCATTGCGCACCAGATACTGGCACACGCATCCTGGCACCAGCACTGACACCAGCACCAGCACTGAAACCAGCACCCACAGGCCCCCAGCACCCACAGGCCCCCAACAACTCCAGACACTCAATATCAGCACCAGCAGCTGGCACCGACACCAGAACCAGCACCCGATACCAGCACCAGCACCCACAGGAACCCAGCATCAGGCACCAGATGCCGGCACAGGCACCCTGGCACCAGCACTGACACTGGCACCAGCACCGAAACCAGCACCCAGAAACTACAGACACCCAATATCAGCACCAGCACTGGCACTGGCACTGGCACCGGCACCAGAACCAGCACCCACAGGCCCCCAGCACCTGCAGGCACCCAATACTGGCACCAGGAGCCAACCCCAGCACCAGCACCGACACCCAGGAACCAACAGCAACACTGAAACCAGCACCCGCAGGCACCCGATACTGGTACCAGCACTCGCAGGCACCCAGCACTGGGCACCCTGGCACCAGCACCGACACTGGCCCCAGCACCGAAAGCAGCGCCCACAGGCCTCCAGCACCCACAGACACCCAATACCGGCACCAGTACTCACAGGCACCCAGCACTGGGCACCCTGGCACCAGCACCCAAACCAGTGTCAGCAGGAACCCAGCGCTCATAGGCACCCAATACCAGCACCGACATCTACAGGAACCCAGCATCAGGCACCAGATGCTGGCACAGGCGCCTTGGCACCAGCACCCACACTGGCACCAGCATCAAAACCAGCACCCACAGGCCCCCAGCACCCACAGGCACCCAATACCGGCACCAGCACCCACAGGAACCCAGCATCGGGCACCCTGGCACCAGCACCGACACTGGTACCGGCACCGAAACCAGTGCCTGCAGGCACCCAGCACCCACAGGCACCCAGTACCGGCACTGGCATCCAGCACCAGCACCAAAACCAGCATCCACAGGCAACCAATACCCCCAGACCCTCCAGGACACCTCCTGTTCCATCCGGCTGGAGATGCACAAGGCGCTTCTCTCCATATCGGGACACGGGGGGGCAGAGAGAAGGAACCCCCCCCAACTGAACCCCCAAACCTTCTAGGACCTCCCCAAGCCCTCCAGACCCTCTAGGACACCCCCCCCAAGCCCCACAGACCCCCTAGGACCCCCCAGACCCTCCACATCCCTCCAGATCCTGCATCACTCCTGCTCCATCCGGCTGGAGATGCTCAGGGGGCAGCTCACCCACAATTTCTCTCCACATTGCGGGGGGGGGGGGGGAGGGCAGGAGGGACCCCCCCACTGAACCCCCAGACCCTCTAGGACCTCCCCAAACCCTCCAGACCCCCTAGTGTCCCCCCCAGACCCTCTAGAACTGCCCCAGACCCTCCAGGACACCCCCAGACCCTCCAGGACACCTCCTGTTCCATCCGGCTGGAGATGCACAAAGTGCTTCTCTCTATATCGGGGCAGGGGGGGGCACAGAGAAGGGACCCCCCCCACTGAACCCCCAAACCTTCTAGGACCCCCCTCAAGCCCTCCAGACCCTCAAGGAACCCCCCAAGACCTCCAGACCCCCCCCAGACCCTCCACATCCCTCCAGATCCTGCATCTCTCCTGCTCCATCCGGCTGGAGATGCTCAGGGGGCAGCTCACCCACACTTTTCTCTCCACATTGCAGGGGGGGGGGGGGGGAGGGCAGGAGGGACCCCTCCACTGAACCCCCAGACCCTCTAGGACCTCCCCAAACCCTCCAGACCCCCTAGTCCTCCCCCAGACCCTCTAGAACTGCCCCAGACCCTCCAGGACACCCCCAGACCCTCCAGGACACCTCCTGTTCCATCTGGCTGGAGATGCACAAGGCGCTTCTCTCCATATCGGGGCGGGGGGGGCACAGAGAAGGGACCCCCCCCACTGAACCCCCAGACCTTCTAGGACCCCCCCAAGCCCTCCAGACCCTCTAGGACCCCCCCCAAGCCCCACAGACCTCCTAGGACCCCCCAGACCCTCCACATCCCTCCAGATCCTGCATCTCTCCTGCTCCATCCGGCTGGAGATGCTCAGGGGGCAGCTCACCCACAATTTCTCTCCACATTGCGGGGGGGGGGGGGGGGGAGGGCAGGAGGGACCCCCCCACTGAACCCCCAGACCCTCTAGGACCTCCCCAAACCCTCCAGACCCCCTAGTGTCCCCCCCAGACCCTCTAGAACTGCCCCAGACCCTCCAGGACACCCCCAGACCCTCCAGGACACCTCCTGTTCCATCCGGCTGGAGATGCACAAAGTGCTTCTCTCTATATCGGGGCAGGGGGGGGCACAGAGAAGGGACCCCCCCCACTGAACCCCCAAACCTTCTAGGACCCCCCCAAGCCCTCCAGACCCTCTAGGACCCGCCCAGACCCTCCAGGACACCCCCAGACCCTCCAGGACACCTCCTGTTCCATCCGGCTGGAGATGCACAAGGCGCTTCTCTCCATATCGGGGTTGGGGGGGGGGCACAGAGAAGGGACCCCCCCCACTGAACCCCCAGACCTTCTAGGACCCCCACAAGCCCTCGAGACCCTCTAGGGCCCCCCCAGACCCTCTAGGGCCCGCCCAGACCCCTCCAGACTCCCCCATCTCCATCCGGCTGGAGATGCTCAGGGCGCAGCTCACCCACAGTTTCTCTCCACATATGGGGGGGGGGGGGGGGCCGGGTAGGAGGGACCCCCCCCACTGAACCCCCAGACCCTCTAGGACCTCCCCAAGCCCTCCAGACCCTCTAGAACTGCCCCAGACCCTCTAGAACTGCCCCAGACCCTCCAGGACACCCCCAGACCCTCTAGGACACCTCCTGTTCCATCCGGCTGGAGATGCACAAGGCGCTTCTCTCCATATCGGGGTTGGGGGGGGCACAGAGAAGGGACCCCCCCCACTGAACCCCCAGACCTTCTAGGACCCCCACAAGCCCTCTAGACCCTCTAGGGCCCCCCCCAAGCCCCACAGACCCCCCAGGGCCCCCCCAGACCCTCTAGGACCCACCCAGACCCCTCCAGACTCCCCCATCTCCATCCGGCTGGAGATGCTCAGGGCGCAGCTCACCCACAATTTCTCTCCACATGGGGGGGGGGGGGGGGGCAGGGTAGGAGGGACCCCCCCCACTGAACCCCCAGACCCTCTACGACCCCCCCAAACCCTCCAGACCCTCTAGGACCCGCCCAGACCCTCCAGGACACCCCCAGACCCTCCAGGACACCTCCTGTTCCATCCGGCTGGAGATGCACAAGGCGCTTCTCTCCATATCGGGGTTGGGGGGGGGCACAGAGAAGGGACCCCCCCCACTGAACCCCCAGACCCTCTACGACCCCCCCAAACCCTCCAGACCCCCATGAGCCCCTCCGAGCACCCAGGACCCCCCTAGAACCCCCCAGATCCCACACATCTCCCTCTCCATCCGGCTGGAGATGCTCAGGGTGCAGCTCACCCACAGTTTCTCTCCACATATGGGGGGGGGGGGGTAGGGTAGGAGGGACCCCCCCCCCCCCCCGAACCCCCAAACCCTCTAGGACCCCCCCAAGCCCCCATCCCCCCCAGTACCTCCTGCGCCACGAGGCTGGAGACGCGCACGGCCCTTCGGACCCTCCCGGCTCTGCTCTCCCCGTCGGGGTCCATGGGGTGACCCCTCTCCTCCCCCAACAGGGGGGACCCCCCCACCCCCCACTTTTTCCCCGACCCCCCCCCCCGAGCCCTGCACAGCCCGCGGCAGATGGAGCCGGGCGGGTCAACCCCCCCCTCCTCCTCCTCCTCCTCCTCCTCCTTGACCCCCCCCTCCTCCCTTGCCCCGCCCCCCCCAACAACCTCATCACCGCAGGAGGAGCTTTGCCACATGGGGAAACTGAGGCACGAGGGGGAGTGGGGGGGGGTGGGGGGGGGGGGCCACAGGAGGTGATATCCTGACCGCCAGGAACCCCCTGAGCCTGTACCCCCCGACCCCGAGATCCCCTGGGAAGGTCCCCCCCCCACCCCAAGAAGGAGCTTAGCCACATGGGGAAACTGAGGCATGAGGGGGCGGTGAGGGGTATCACTCCTTGGGGGTTCCCCCCGCCCTGATTCAGCATCTCAGCCCCTCAGGGACCACCCCGAGCCTGGACCCCCCCCCCCCCCGCCTTCACCCCCGACCCCCAAGAAGGAGCTTAGCCACATGGGGAAACTGAGGCACGAAGGGGCGGTGAGGGGTATCACTCCTTGGGGGTTCCCCCCGCCCTGATCTAGCATCTCAGCCCCTCAGGGACCCCCCCCGACCCCGAGATCCCCTGGGAAGGCCCCCACCCCACCCCAAGAAGGAGCTTTGCCACATGGGGAAACTGAGGCACGAGGGGGCGGTGAGGGGTATCACTCCTTGGGGGTTCATCCCGCCCTGATCTAGCATCTCAGCCCCTCAGGGACCCCCCCCGAGCCTGGACCCCCCGACCCCAGATCCTGGGAAGGCCCCCCCCCCACCCCAAGAAGGAGCTTTGCCACATGGGAAACTGAGGCACGAGATGGGGGTGAGGGGTATCACTCCTTGGGGGTTCCCCCCGCCCTGATCTAGCATCTCAGCCCCTCAAGGACCCCCCCAGGCCTGGACCCCGCTCCCTGCAGCCCCCAGATACCCCTAACCCCCCCCCCCAAGGAATGGGCACTGTGACAAGGGGAAACTGAGGCACGGGAGCCTCCAACCCACTGGCAACCCTCGGGAGGCCCAGCACCCCCCCTTGCCTGCCCCCACCCCCACCCCCACCCCAACCCGGGGACCCCCCCGACTCTTCTGAGGGGGTGGTTGGGGGGCAGCGATGGGGCTGGGGTGGGGGGGGGTGGGGGTGTCGCCTTGGCTCCTTGGCCACTGGGGCCAAGTGCCAGCGCCGATGGATCGCGGTGTCCCTGGCGGCCACCCAGGCCTGGCACACACCCTGACACCTCACAGCTCCCACTGCATCGCCCCTACCTGCAGCTCCCCTTCCCATAACCCCCATGTGTGTCCCCCCTACCCATAATACCCCTGTGTCCCCCCCTACCTGCAGCCCCCCTACTCATAACCCCATGTGTCCCCCTACCTGTAACCCCTGCTGCATCCCCCCCACCTGTAACCCCCACTGCAACCCCCCCACCTGAATCCCCCCTACCCACAGCCCCCACTGCATGTCCCTACCTGTAAACCCCACCTGCAACCCCCCTACCTGCAGCCCCTGCTGCATCCCCCCCATCTTCATCCCCCCCATCTGCATCCCCCTCACCCATAACCCCAATGTGTCCCCCCTACCCATAATACCCCTGAGTCCCCCCTACCTGCAGCCCCTGCTGCATCCCCTGCTGTGTCCCCCCCTACCTGTAAACCCTACCTGTAACCCCCACTGTGTCCCCCCTACCTGCAGCCCCCATTGTGTCCCCTGCTACCTGAATGCCCCCTACCCACAGCCCCCACTGCACGTCCCCTACCTGTAACCCCAAATGTGTCCCCCCTACCTGTAGCCCCCCTTACCCATAACCCCCCCTGTGTCCCCCCTACCTGCATCCCCCCTATCTGCATCCCCCCTACCCATAACCCTCCTGTGTCCCCTCTACCTGCATCCCCCCTACCTGCATCCCCCCAACCCATAGCCCCCCTGTGTCCCCCCTACCTGCATCCCCCCTAC
Source organism: Coccyzus lansbergi (assembly GCA_033558105.1). Taxonomy (NCBI): domain Eukaryota; kingdom Metazoa; phylum Chordata; class Aves; order Cuculiformes; family Coccyzidae; genus Coccyzus; species Coccyzus lansbergi. The sequence goes on along the minus strand of JAUMJK010000499.1, from coordinate 21,741 downwards.
CCATAACCCCTCTGTGTCCCCCTACCTGCATCCCCCCTATCTGCATCCCCCCTACTCATAACCCCCCTGTGTCCCCCCTACCTGCATCCCCCCATCTGCATCCCCCTACCCATAACCCCCCTGTGTCCCCCCTACCCATACCCACCTTGGGTCCCCCCTACCTGCAGCCCCCCTACCCATAACCCCCATGTCCCCACTACCTGCAGCCCCTGCTGTGTCCCCCCCATCTGCATCCCCCCTACCTGCAGCTCCCACTGCATCCTCCTGCCTGCAGCCCCTGCTGCGTCCCCCCTACCTGTAAACCCTACCTGTAAACCCCATTGTGTCCCCCCTACCTGTAAACCCCACCTGCAGCCCCCCTACCTGCAAGCCCCACCTGTAACCCCTGCTGCATCCCCCCTACTCATAACCCCCATGTGTCCCCCCTACCTGCAGCCCCTGTATCTGCATCCCCCACATCTGCATCTCCCCTACCTGCAGCCCCTGCTGTGTCCCCCCTACATGTAAACCCCACCTGCAACCCTCCTACCTGCAATCCCCACCTGTAACCCCTGCTGCATCCCCCTACCCATAACCCCCCTGTGTCCCCCCTACCTGCAGACCCTCTACCTGCATCGCCCCTACCTGCAGACCCCCTACCCGCAACACCCACTGCATCCCCCTACCTGCACCCCCTCTACCTGCATCGCCCCAACCTGCAGCCCCCCCTGCATCCCCCTCCTCACTCCTGCTCACCAGCAGCACCCAGTGAGACCCTAGTAGCTCCCAGTACCCCACTGGCAGCCCTGACACAGCACTGGACCCAGTAGCTCCCAGTAGCCTATTGGCAAGTCTGGCACAGCACCAGGACCCAGTAGCTCCCAGTACGCCACCAGCAGCCCTGGCACCAGGACCCAGTAGCTCCCAGTACCCCACCAGCAGCCCTGGCACAGCACCAGGACCCAGTAGCTCCCAGTACCCCACCAGCAGCCCTGGCACCAGGACCCAGTAGCTCCCAGTACCCCCACCAGCAGCCCTGGCACAGCACCAGGAGCCAGGACGGGCACCAAACCCTGTTGGCATCTCCGAGCCAGCGTGAGGAGCCAGGAGCAGGCGCCAGGCCTGTGCTGACGGTCACCTTGACGTGAGCTGCGGGCACAGCGTGGGCTGCTCTGGCTGCTGTCACTGCCCATGATTCACGGTGCCGTCGCCTCAACCCCCCCCCAGTCCCCCCAGTGCCACCAGCTCACCAGGTCACTGCAGCGGAGCCAGGGCTGCCCCACAACCCTCTGGTGGGTCCTGAGTGCAGCAGCAACCCTGGGCTATGTGGCAACTCATCTCATCCCCATCCCCATCCCATCTCCATCCCCATCCCATCTCCATCCCCATCTCATCCCCATCCCCATCACCATCTCCATCACCATCACCATCACCATCACCATCTCCATCCCCATCTCATCCCCATCACCATCTCCATCACCATCACCATCCCCATCACCATCTCCATCACCATCTCCATCCCCATCTCATCCCCATCTCATCCCCATCCCCATCTCATCTCCATCACCATCACCATCTCCATCTCCATCACCATCCCCATCTCATCTCCATCACCATCACCATCACCATCTCCATCTCCATCACCATCTCCATCACCATCTCCATCTCCATCTCCATCATCTCCATCCCATCCCACCTCACCCCATCTCATCCATCTCGTGGGTTGCAGAGGGTTTGGAACTAGGCGATGCTTAAAGTCCCTTCCGACCCGAACTATTCTATCGTTCTACGATCCCACCTCCATCCCCACCCTGACCCCATCCCCGTCTCCATCCCATCCCAAACCCTGTCATCACCCCAGCCTGTTCCCATCCTCATCCTCATCCCATACAGCCTTCATCCCATCCCTAACCCATCCAGTCCTCATGATTCCAAACCCTGGTTCCATTCACATCCCGTCTCCATCTCCATCCCCACCATCTCCATCATCTCCATCATTCACCCCCATCATCTCCATCTCCATCCATCTCCATCCCCATCCATCTCCATCCCCATCTATCTCCATCTCCATCCCCATCTATCTCCATCCCATCTATCTCCATCCCCATCTATCTCCATCTCCATCCCCATCTATCTCCATCCCCATCTATCTCCATCCCCATCTATCTCCATCCCCATCTATCTCCATCCCCATCTATCTCCATCCCCATCTATCTATCTATCTCCATCCCCATCTATCTCCATCTCCATCCCCATCCATCTCCATCTCCATCCCCATCCATCTCCATCCATCTCCATCTATCTCCATCTATCTATCTCCATCTATCTATCTCCATCTATCTATCTCCATCTATCTATCTCCATCTATCTCCTTCTATCTCCTTCTATCTCCATCTATCCCCATCTATCCCCATCCCCATCCCCAACAAGAGACACTGGGAAGGTTTCTGGGACAGGCCTGGGAGCTCCCCAAGGGTTTGGGGTCCCCTGTGTGCCCCCCCTCAACACACAGTTGGGATTTGGGGGGCTGCTCGGGGACCCCTGAGCGTGGGCAGCTGTGTCCCTGCCAGCTGCCGGGGTCCCATGGGTCCCTGTCCCCCTCCCCAAGCCCCGTGACTGGGAGTGTGTGTGTGTGTGTGGGGGGGGGGGGGGGGGGGGTGTCCCGGGGGCCCCCCCAGCAGCTCGTTAGCCGTCGAGGGACTCGAGGTGTAATTAAGCAGCAGCCGCCTCCTGCTCCCCCACAGCCAGATGGTGGTTACACAACGTGCCAAGGCTCACCCGCCGCGGCCCCCGGGGGCACCGCGGGCACCGGGCACGATGCCACCGCATCGCGGTGACGGAGACGAGGACGAGGGGTGTCCCAGCCTGGGGAGGAAGGGGGGAGCCCCTCCCCAGGTCGCCCCCAAGACCCCTTGACCCCCCCCAGCCACATCATCCCCTGCCACGGTGCCCGCGGTGATGGAGACGAGGCTACTGGGAGGTCCAGTCCTGCAGCCCCCAGACCCTCACAGCAGAGACCTGGGGGTTCCAGCACCTCCTGGCCTCCTCCAGCACATGTTGGCTACCACCCCCTGGCCACCTCTAGCATTTCGTGGCCACTTCCAGCAAGCCCTGGCCACCTCCAGGACCTCCTGGTCACTCCTAGCAGTGCATGACCACTACCAGCTTTGCACGACCACCTCCTGACCACCTCCAGCACCTCCTGGCCACCTCCAGCACATATTGGCTACCACCATCTGGCCACCTCCAGAACCTCCTGGCCACCTCCTGGCCACCTCCAGCACCTCCTGGCCACCTCCTGGCCACCACCAGCATCCTCTTGGCCACCTCCAGCACTGTGTGGCCACCTCCAGCACTGTGTGGCCACCTCCAGCACTGTGTGGCCACCTCCTGGCCACCTCCAGCATCCTTTTGGCCACCTCCAGCATTGAGTGGCTACTTCCAGCATTGTGTGGCCAACCTCCAGTGTTGCATGGCCACCTCCAGCACCCTCCTGGTCACCTCCCGCACCCTCCAGGCCACCTCCAGCATTCTCCTTGCCACCACCAGCGCCCTCCTGGCCACCTCCAGTGTTACCTGGCCACCTCCAGCATCCTCTTGGCCACGTCCAGTGTTGCATGGCCACCTCCAGCATCCTCCTGGCCACCTCCTTGCCACCACCAGCATCCTCCTGGTCACCTCCAGCACCCTCTTGGCCACCTCCAGCATTGTGTGGCTACTTCCAGCACTGCATGGCCACCTCCAGCAACCCGTGGCCACCTCCAGCACCTCCTGGCCACCTCCAGCACATATTGGTTATCACCATCTAGCCACCTCCAGCACCTCTTGGCCACCTCCAGCATCTTCCTGGACCCCTCCTGGACCCCTCCTTGCCACCACCAGCATCCTCTTGGCCACCTCCAGCAACCTGTGGTCACCTCCAGCATCCCCCTGGCCACCTCCAGCACTGTGTGGCTACTTCCAGCACTGCATGGCCACCTCCTGTCCACCTCCAGGATCCTCCTGGCCACCGCCAGTGTTGCATGGCCACCTCCAGTGTTACATGGCCACCGCCAGCACATATTGGTTATCACCACCTGGTCACTTCCAGCACCTCCTGGCCACCTCCAGCACCCTCCTTGCCACCACCAGCATCCCCTTGGCCACCTCCAGCACCCTCCTTGCCACCACCAGCATCCTCTTGGCCACCTCCAGTTTTGCATGGCCACCTCCAGCAACCTCCTGGTCACCTCCAGCAACCTCCTGGTCACCTCCAGCATCCTCCTGGCCACCTCCAGCACATATTGGTTATCACCTCCTGGCCACTTCCAGCACCCTCTTTGGCCACCTCCAGCATCTTCCTGGCCACCTCCAGCATTGTGTGGCTACTTCCAGCACTGCATGGCCACCTCCAGCAACCCGTGGCCACCTCCAGCACATATTGGTTATCACCATCTAGCCACCTCCAGCACCTCTTGGCCACCTCCAGCATCTTCCTGGACCCCTCCTGGACCCCTCCTTGCCACCACCAGCATCCTCTTGGCCACCTCCAGCAACCTGTGGTCACCTCCAGCATCCCCCTGGCCACCTCCAGCACTGTGTGGCTACTTCCAGCACTGCATGGCCACCTCCTGTCCACCTCCAGGATCCTCCTGGCCACCTCCAGTGTTACATGGCCACCGCCAGCACATATTGGTTATCACCACCTGGTCACTTCCAGCACCTCCTGGCCACCTCCAGCACCCTCCTTGCCACCACCAGCATCCCCTTGGCCACCTCCAGTGTTGCATGGCCACCTCCAGCACCCTCCTTGCCACCACCAGCATCCTCTTGGCCACATCCAGTTTTGCATGGCCACCTCCAGCAACCTCCTGGCCACCTCCAGCAACCTCCTGGTCACCTCCAGCACATATTGGTTATCACCATCTGGCCACCTCCAGCACCTCCAGCATCCTCCTGGTCATCTCCAGCATCCTCCTGGCCACCTCCAGCACCCTCCTGTCCCCCTTCTTGCCACCACCAGCACCTCCTGGCCACCTCCAGCATCCTCCTGGCCACCTCCAGCACATATTGGTTATCACCTCCTGGCCACTTCCAGCACCCTCTTGGCCACCTCCAGCATCTTCCTGGCCACCTCCAGCACCTCCAGCATCCTCCTGGTCATCTCCAGCATCCTCCTGGCCACCTCCAGCACCCTCCTGTCCCCCTTCTTGCCACCACCAGCACCTCCTGGCCACCTCCAGCACATATTGGTTATCACCATCTGGCCACTTCCAGCACTTTCTGGACACCACCAGCATCTTCTTGGCCACCTCCAGTGTTGCGTGGCCACCTCCAGTGTTGCGTGGCCACCTCCAACATCCTCCTGTCCCCCTCCTTGCCACCCCCAGCATCCTCTTGGCCACCTCCAGCACCTTTCTGGCCACCCCCAGCACCCTCCAGGCCACCTCCCTCGTCCAGGAGAGCTCCCCGTCTCACCTGGGTGACCTTCTCGGTGACGTTGTGCGTCCTCTCCTTGATCTTGGAGGGGGCGATGATCTCCCTGTCCCCGGGGGGGGCGGCCAGGAAGGCGTCGGGCTTGAGGTCGACGAAGTTGAGGGTGATGTGCGGGATGCGGCTGATGGCTCGGTACCGCACCAGGTCCGAGTCCGACGTCGAGTTCAGCAGCGCGCTCCGCACGTGGTTCATGGCCCCTGGGGGAGAGGGACCCCAACATTGAGGAGGGAGGTCATACAGGGGACCCCAAGAGTGGGGTGAGGGTCATAGGGGGTGAGGGGATCCCAAGAGTGGGGTGAGGGTCATAGGGGGTGAGGGGATCCCAAGGTTGGGGGTAGGTCCTACATGGGGCAAGTGGAACATAAGATTTGCAGGGGGAGGGGGGTAAAGGGGGTGAGGGGACCCCAAGAGTGGGGTAGGGGGTCACAGGGGGCGAGGGGATCCCAAAAGTGGGGTGAGGGTCATAGGGGGTGAGGGGAGCCCAAGGTTGGGGGTAGGTCCTACATGGGGCAAGTGGAACATAAGATTTGGGGGGGGGGGGGGTTACGTGGGGTGAGGGGACCCCAAGATTGAGGTGGGCGCCTATAGGGAGTGAGGGGACCCCAGGATTGAGGGGAGGGCCCATAGGGAGTGAGGGGACCCCAAGATTGGGGAGGGGGGTCACAAGAGGGGTGAGGGGACCTCAGGATTGAGTGGGGGTCACAGGGGGTGAGGGAACCCCAAGATTGGGGTGGGGGTCACAGAGAGTGAGGGGAGCCCAAGGTGAGGGGTTACAGAAAGGGTGAGGGGACCTCAGGATTGAGTAGGGGTCACAGGGGGTGAGGGAACCCCAAGATTGGGGTGGGGGTCACAGGGGGCGAGGGGATCCCAAGAGTGGGGTGAGGGTCATAGGGGGTGAGGGGAGCCCAAGGTTGGGGGCAGGTCCTACATGGGGCAAGGGGATCCCAAGATTCGGGGTGGGGGGTCACAAGAGGGGTGAGGGGACCCCAGGATTGAGGGGTGGGTCCTATAGGGGGTGAGGAGGGGGACCCCAAGATGGGGGTCACAGGGGGCAAGGGGAGCCCAAGAGTGGGGTGTAGGTTCTACATGGGACAAGGGGAACATAAGATTTGGGGGGGGGGGGGGGGGGGCCCATAGGGAGTGAGGGGACCCCAGGGTTGGGGGAGCTCACAGGAGGGATGAGGGGACCCCAGGATTGAAGGGGTGGGTCCCACAGGGGGTGAGAGGACCCCAGGATTGAGGGGAGGGTCCCATAGGGGGAGAGGGGACCCCAAGAGTGGGGTGAAGGTCATGGGGGATGAGGGGAGCCCAAGGTTGGGGGTAGGTTCTACATGGGGCAAGTGGAACATAAGATTTGGGGGGGGGGGGGGGGCGGTGACAGGGGGTGAGGGGACCCCAGGATTGAGGGGAGGGTCCCATAGGGGGTGAGGGGACCCCTGGGTTGAGGAGGGGAGTCCTATAGGGGGTGAGGAGGGGACCCCAGGATTGAGGGGAGGGTCCCATAGGGGGTGAGGGGACCCCTGGGTTGAGGAGGGGAGTCCTATAGGGGGTGAGGAGGGGACCCCAGGATTGAGGGGAGGGTCCCACAGGGGGTGAGGGGACCCCAGGATTGAGGGGAGGGTCCCATAGGGGACAAGAGGACCCCAGGATTGAGGGGAGGGTCCCATAGGGGGTGAGGGGACCCCAGGATTGAGGGGAGGGTCCCATAGGGGGTGAGGGGACCCCAGGATTGAGGGGAGGGTCCCATAGGGGGTGAGGAGGGGACCCCAAGCCGTGGGGCGTGGGGCCGTGACACGGCCTCTCGCTATTGTTTCTCGTTAATATCATTATTGTCCACCCCCTTAATGAGCTTAACGGGATCCTGAGCTAACGAGGTTAACTGCTGCTGCTGTGGTGCTGCCAAAGGGATCAGGGCTGGGGGGGTGGACCCCAAACTGAGAGGAGGGACCCCAAACTGGCCCTAATGAGAACCCTAATGAGCTGCCACGAGGATCCCAACCTGGCCCTAACGAGGTTTCTAATGAGCTGCCACGATGACATCAACCTGGTCCTAATTAGGTGCCACGAGGATGCCAACCTGGCCCTAATGAGGTTCCTAATGAGCTGCCACGAGGATGCCAACTGTGCCCTAATGAGGTGCCCCAAGGGCACCAACTTGGCACTAATGAGGTTCCTAATGAGCTGCCACGAGGACACCAACCTGGCCCTAATTAGGTACCACAAAGATGCCAACCTGGTCCTAACGAAGGCTCTAATGAGCCACCACAGGGACACCAACCTGGCCCTAACGAGGTTCCTAATGAGCTGCCACAAGGACATCAACCTGACCTTAATGAGGCTCCTAATGAGCTGCCACAAGGACACCAGCCTGGTTCTAATTAGGTACCACAAGGATGCCAACCTGACCCTAACGAGGTTCCTAATGAGATGCCACAACGACACCAACCTGGCTCTAACTGGGTGCCACAGGGACACCAACTTGGCCCTAATGAGGTTCCTAATAAGCTGCCACAAAGACACTAACCTGGCCCTAACGAGGTTTCTAATGAGTTGCCATGAGGACACCGATCTGGCCCTAATTAGGTACCACAAGGATGCCAACCTGGCCCTAATGAAGTTCCCAATGAGCTGCCATGAGGACACCGACTTGGCTCTAATTAGGTGCCATGAGAACACCAACCTGGCCCTAATGAGCTGCCACAGGGACACCAACCTGGCCCTAATTAGGTGCCACGAGGACACCGACCTGGCCCTAACGAGCTGCCACAGGGACACCAACCTGGCCCTAATTAGGTGCCACGAGGACACCGACCTGGCCCTAATGAGCTGCCACAAGGACACCAACCTGGCCCTAATTAGGTGCCACGAGGACACCGACCTGGCCCTAACGAGCTGCCCCCAGTGACTTCATGCCATGGCCACTGCCATTACCCTCCATGCCTGGCTGTGTCCCCAGCCCTAACGAGCCACCCCGGCTAACGATCCCCTTGCACCCATTGGCTGTGCCAAGGCCTGGATCCACAGTACATGACTGGATATGTCCCCAGCCCTAACGAGCCACCCCAGCTAACGATCCCCTCACACCCATTGGCTGTGCCAAGGCCTGGATCCACAGTGCATGGTTGGATATGTCCCCAGCCCTAACGAGCCACCTCAGCTAACGATCCCCTTGCATCCATGGCTGTGCCAAGGCCTGGCGCATGCCTGGCTGTGTCCCCAGCCCTAACGAGCCACCTCGGCTAACGATCCCCCTGCACCCATTGGCTGTGCCAAGGCCTGGATCCACGGTGCATGGCTGGATATGTCCCCAGCCCTAATGAGCCACCTTGGCTAACGATCCTCTTGCACCCATTGGCTGTGCCAAGGCCTGTAGCTGCAGTGCATACCTGGCTGTGTCCCCAGCCCTAATGAGCCACCTCAGCTAACGATTCCCCCTGAACCCATTGGCTGTGCCAAGGCTGGGAGCTGCAGTGCATGTCTAGATATGTCCCCAGCCCTAACGAGCCACCTCAGCTAACGATCCCCCTGCACCCATTGGCTGTGCCAAGGCCTAGATCCACGGTGCATGGCTGGAAGTGTCCCCAGCCCTAACGAGCCACCCTTGCTAACGATCCCCTTGCACCCATGGCTGTGCCAAGGCCTGGTGCATGCCTGGTTGTGTCCCCAGCCCTAACGAGCCACCTCAGCTAACGATCCCCCTGCACCCATTGGCTGTGCCAAGGCCTGGATCCACGGTGCATGGCTAGAAGTGTCCCCAGCCCTAACGAGTCACCTCGGCTAACGATTCCCCTGCACCCATTGGCTGTGCCAAGGCCGGGAGGTGCATGTGCATCCCCGAGCGCCTGTGCCGAACTGGTGCTGGATCCACGGTGCAAGTCTGGATATGACCCCAGCCCTAACGAGCCACCCCGGCTAACGATTCCCCTTGCACCCATTGGCTGTGCCAAGGCCTGGATCCACAGTGCATGGCTGGATATGTCCCCAGCCCTAACGAGCCACCTCGGCTAATGACTCCCCCTGCACCCATTGGCTGTGCCAAGACCCGGATCCGCGTGTGCCTCCCCGAGCGGCCGTGCCGGCTGTGCCGTACCGGTGCTGGCTCCGCGGTGCATGGCGTGGCCGGCGCTGGCGTGGCGGCTGTGGCCGCGCTTGTCGCCCTCGGCCCTCATGGCCTCGATGTCGTCGACGGAGGATGCTCGGCGCACGCTGTGCAGGCTCTCGCGGCTGCGGCCCAGGCTGCAGTTGGAGAAGGCGGCGTGCAGCGCCAGGCGCTCGCCGCGGGGCGAGGACTGGGTGACGGGGGGCTCGTCCCCCATCAGCGCCGCCTCGTCCTCCGCCTGGGTGCCCCCCAGGGACGACGAGGCCGGCTCCTCGGGGCCGGAGTCGCTGCTCTGCTTGGAGAAGTCGACGACGACGGCGTCGGGCGGCTCGGGGGGCAGCGACTGCTTGCTGCCAGCTAGTGCCAGCAGCGCCGGCAGCTTCAGCCGCAGGGACTTGCTGCGCCCTGTGGGGGCACGAGGCGGGTCAGGGGGCACTCGATCAACACACCGCGTGGGCACGAGGCACGTGCTGCGGCACCAGCCACGAGCCAGGGACATGGGAGATGCAGGAGCTGCAGGAGTGAGGGATGCAAGAAGCACGAGAGGGTCAATGGCATCTTGGCTTGGATCAGAAATGGTGTGACCAGCAGGGCCAGGGAGGTTCTTCTCCCTCTGGACTCAGCACTGGTGAGGCTGCTCCTTAAATCCTGTGTCCAGTTGTGGGCCCCTCAGCACAAGAAGGATGTTGAGGCTCTGGAGCAAGTCCAGAGAAGAGCAATGAAGCTGGGGAAGGGGCTGGAGAAGAAGTTTGAGAGAGCTGGGGGTGTTTAGCCTGGAGAAGAGGAGGCTGAGAGGAGACCTCATTGCTCTCTCCAACTACCTGAGGGGAGGTTGTGGAGAGGAGGGAGCTGGGCTCTTCTCCCAAGGGACAGGGGACAGGACAAGAGGGAATGGCCTCAAGCTCCACCAGGGGAGATTTAGGCTGGAGATTAGGAGGAAGTTTTTCACAGAAAGGGTCATTGGGCATTGGAATAGGCTGCCCAGGGAGGTGGTTGATTCACCTTCCCTGGAGGTGTTTAAGGTGCAGGTGGACAAGGTCCTGAGGGACATGGGTTAGTGTTTGATGGGAATGGTTGGACTCGATGATCCGATGGGTCTCTTCCAAGCTGGTGATTCTATGAGTGAGGGATGCAGGAGCAGGAGCCACAGGATCAGGGATGCAGGAGCCGCAGGCCCTACCTGCAGGGAACCAGGTGGCAGGGGTGACCCAGTGGTTGGTGTCCTTGTCAGGCGAGCCCGGACACTCCTTCTCCATCACCACCTCGAAGTTGAGGATGAACATGATGACGGCTCCATCCTCGTTCTTCACGGGCACCACGTCCACCAGGCACAAGAAGCAGCTGCCTGGGGGTTTGAGGGGCGAGAGGAGAACCAGGTGGGGGGCTCAGCATGGCCTGGGCAACCCCTATCTTGTGTCCCCCCCCCTCAGCAGGGAGACCCCTTCTGCCCCCACCCCCTCAAACCCCATGGGACGTGAATTTGCTGCGTGGCGAGTTGGGGAAACTGAGGCACAAAGGGGTGAGAAGGGTCCTGTTCCCCCTGGACCCCCTCCTGCCCCCCCCCCCCCCCCCCCCCTCCCCACCCCATGGGATATGAATTTGCTGTGTGGCGAGTTGGGGAAACTGAGGCACAAAGGGGTGAGGAGGGTTATGTTCCCCCCTGGACTCCCTCCTGCCCCTCCCCCCCCAACCCCTGCCCCTCCATCCCAATAGGATCACAATCTGCTGACTCAGCAGGGAAACGCTCAGGATGGGGAAACTGAGGCATGAACCATCACTCACCCCCTAAAGCGGGAAAGAACAGGCTGAGGGGGGAGGGAATGTGGGGGCACCTGGGGCCATGGACAGGGGGATGGACACAAGGGCCATGGGGGGGGCAGGGGATGGGGGGGGGTGAGGGTTTTGGGGCCAGAGGCTTAAGCGGCTCAGGGTTCGTTAACAGCTGCGGTGTTAATCCTGCAGCCACAGCTGGGCTGGGGGGGGGGAAAAGGGGGGGGTGGATGGGGAGAGAAAGGGGGGCAGCTTGGGGACGAGGGGTGAGGGGGGAGTGAGAGCAGCCTGGGGGGGCCCAGGGGCAGCCTGGAGTGGGGTGAGGGTGCAACTTGGGGGCCTGAGAGGGGAGTGGGAGCAACCGGGGGGGGGTCAGGGGCAGAAGGGGGGGGGGCTGAGTGCAACTTGGGGGTCTAAGGGGGGAGTGGGGAGAGAGGAGGCAGCCTGGGGGGTGTCTGAGGGGGGAGTGGGAGCAGCCTTGGGGGGTCAGGGGTAGCATGAGGGGGGGTCTGGGTGCAACTTGGGGGGCTGAGGGGGGAGTGGGGAGAGGGGGGACAGCCTGGGGGGTGTCTGAGGGGGGAGTGGGAGCAGAATGGGGGGGGTCAGGGGCAGAAGGGGGAGGGGGTCTGGGTGCAGCTGAGGGGGCTGAGGGGGGAGTGGGAGCAGAATGGGGGTTCCAGGGGCAGAAGGGGGTGTCTGGGTGCAACCTGGGGGGATCATGGAGCAGCATGAGAGGGGTTGGGGAGGGCCAACTGCAGGTGGGGGCGGGGGGGGGGCATCTGGGGGCACCCCAAAGCACACAGGGAGGGGATTTGGGGGACCACAAGCTGCACTCCCCCCTCTCCCCCTTTTCACCCCTGGGATGGGAATCCCTGGCACGGAATGGCACAGAGAGGGGGGGGGTTGGGAGGGGGGGGGGGGATTAGTGGCACCGACACATGTCACGGTGCCACCAGCAGCTTTGCGGCAGCCGAGGAGCCCCCCCTGGGGAATCCTAATCCCCCAACACACACACACACACACACACCCCCTGAGCTCCCCCCACCCCACCCTGCACCCCAACAACCCCCCCTGCACCCCAACACCTGCTTCGGCACCACCCCCTGCACCCCAACCCCCTCCACTGTGCACCCCCCACCCCAACCCCAACACCCTCCCCTGAACCTACCTGCACCCCAACCCCGTCCACTGTGCCCCCCCCAGCACTTAACTCCCCGCCTTGCACCCCAACATTGCTCTTTGCAGCCCTTGGGGTCACCACCACACTGGGACCTGAACTGGGACACCAGCACTGGGAACCCCTGCACCAGGACCTGAACTGGGACACCAGCACTGGAACCCCCCCCTCACCCTGGGACACCAGCTCTGAGACCTGGATGGGACCCCAACACTGGGACCTGAACTGGGACCCCAACACTGGGACCCCCACCCTGGGACTTGGACTGGGACCCGAACTGGGACCCCACACCAGGACCTGAACTGGGAACTCCACACTGGGACCTGGACTGGGACACCAGCAGTGGGATCCCCACACCAGATCCTGAACTGGGACCCCAATCCTGGGACCTGAACTGGGAATCCTGCACTGGGAACTGAACTGGGACCCCCCACCCCTGGGATCTGAACTGGGAACTCCACACTGGGACCTGAACTGGGACCCAAACTGGGAACTCCACACCAGAACCTGAACTGGGACACCAGCACTGGGAACCCCACACCAGAACCTGAACTGGGACCCTAACTGGGATCCCTGCACAGGAACCCCCCACACTGGATATTAAACTGGGACACCAGCACTGGGACCTCCCACACACACACACCAGGACCTGAACTGGGACCCCCTCCAGTGAGACTGAACTGGGACACCAGCACTGGGAACTCCACACCAGATCCTGAACTGGGAATCCTGCACTGGGACCTGAACTGGATCCCCCACCCGTGGGACCTGAACTGGGACACCAATACAGGGAACCCCACACCAGAACCTGAACTGGGACCCTAACTGGGATCCCTGCACAGGAACTCCCACACCGGATACTAAACTGGGACACCAGCACTGGGACCCCCCCCACCCCCACACCAGGACCTGAACTGGGAATCCAGCACTGGGAACCCCACACCAGAAGCTCCATACCAGGACCTCAACTGGGACGGACACCAGCACTGGGACCCCGAACTGTGACCCCCACAGCACCAGGATCTGAACTGGGAACTCCACACTGGGACCTGAACTGGGACACCAGCGCTGGGAACCCCACACCAGATCCTGAACCGGACCCAGTCCCGGGACCTGTACTGGGAACCCCACACTGGGACTCAAATTGTAACACAAGCACTGGGACTCGAACTGGGAACCCCATACTGGGACCCAACTGGGGCCCCTGCACTAGGACACCAGCACTCAGACCTGAATGGGACCCCCCACACTGGGACCTGAATGGGACCTGAACTGGGACTCCCAAACTGGGTCACTAGCACTCAGACCCAAACTGGGACACTAGCACTGGGACCTGAACTGGGACCCAAACTAGGACTCTCACACTGGGACCCCCATACTGGGACCTCCACAGTGGGACCTGAATGGGACCTGAACTGGAACTCCCACACTGGACCACTTGCACGCAGACCCAAACTGGGACACTAGCACTGAGACGTGAACTGGGACCCCACACTGGGACCTGAACTGGGATTTCCATACTGGGACCCCCCATACCAGGACCCCCAAACTGGGACACTAGCACTGGGACCACACTGGGACCCCCACCCTGGGACCCAAACTGGGACTCCCACACTGGGACACTAGCACTCAGACTCAAACTGGGACACTAGCACTGGGACCTGAACTGGGACCCCCCACCAGGGCCCCCACCCCGGGACCTGAACTGGGACCCCAACATTGGGACCTCCATACTGGGACCTGAATGGGACCTGAACCGGGACTCCCAAACTGGGTCACTAGCACTCAGACCCAAACTGGGACACTAGCACTGGGACCTGAAGAGGGACCCCCACACTGGGGCCCGAACTGGAACCTCCATACTGTGACCTGAATGGGACCTGAACTGGGACTCCCACACTGGGTCAGTAGCACTTGGACCCAAACTGGGACCCCGCACTGGGACCTGAACTAGGACACCAGTACTGAGACCTGAACTGGGACCCCCCGACCGGGACCCCCAAACTGGAACCTGAACTGGGATCCCCACGTTGGGACCTCTATACACTGGGACCTGAATGGGACCTGAACTGGGACTCCCACACTGGGTCACTAGCACTCGGACCCAAACTGGGACACTAGCACTGGGACCTGAACTGGGATCCCGCACCAGGACCCCCACCCTGGGACCTGAACTGGGACCCCCATACTGGGACTCCCACACTGGGTCACTAGCACTCGGACCCAAACTGGGACACTAGCACTGGGACCTGAACTGGGATTCCCATACTGGGACCCAAACTGGGAACCCTGTACCAGGACCCCCAAACTGGCCCCTCACACTGTGACTGCCCCCAGGCCAGGCCCCCCCTCTTGCGCCCGCAGTGCCCCCACATTCCCAGCCCTGCAGCGGGTGCCCCGGGAGCCCAAGGCCGGCGCTGTGGGCACATGGCGCTGTGGGCACGCGGCGTCCCCGGCTGTGTAAACACCATCGCTCACCCGCGGCGGCTGGCGACGCGCTGGGGCCCTGTGGCCCTGAGCAAAAACCAGCACAAAACCACCACCCGGGGTGGGGGGGGGGGGAAGCAGGGCAGGGGGTGCCAGGGCGAAGGGCACCGAGGGGGAGCAGCCACGGCCGCTGCGCCGAGAATCATGGAATCACCAGGTTGGAAGAGACCCAACGGATCATGGAGTCCAACCGTTCCCATCAATCGCTAACCCATGTCCCTCAGCACCTCGTCCACACGTCCCTTAAACCTCTCTAGGGAAGGTGAATCAACCACCTCCCTGTTCCAGTGCCCAATGATCCCCTTCTGTGAAATATTTCATCCTTATGTCCATCCTGGTGGAGCTTGAGGTCATTCCCTCTCGTCCTGTCCCTTGGGAGAAGAGCCCAGCTCCCTCCTCTCCACAACCTCCTCTCAGGTAGTTGGAGTGAGCAATGAGGTCTCCCCTCAGCCTCCTCTTCTCCAGGATAAACACCCCCAGGTCCCTCAGCCGCTCCTCCTAACACCGCAACTGGGACACCAGCTCCGGAAGCCCAGTCAGGACCCCCTCCCCAGCTCCTGAACTGGGCCACCTGCACTGGGAACCCCACAGGCAGCAAGTGCTGTGACCCATAATTAGCAGAGACCTCGTTTGGCACCAGGGAGGAGCATCCGCGCGTTGATGGGTCCAAAGGGCATCGGTTGCGCCTGCCGTGCCAGGCACCGCAGCGCCCACAGCTCCAAAACCAGCTGCAGGAGCAGAATCGTGGAACCTGCCTGCACCCACAGCTCCAAAACCTGTGCCTGGCTGCACCCACAGCACCAAAACCAGCTGCAGGAGCAGAATCACGGTGCCTGGCTGCACCCACAGCTCCAAAACCAGCTGCAGGAGCAGAATCACGGTGCCTGGCTGCACCCACAGCTCCAAAACCAGCTGCATGGGCAGCATCGCAGTGCCTGGCTGCACCCACAGCTCCAAAACCAGCGGCTTGGGCAGCATCACAGGGCCCAGCTTCACCCACAGCTCCAAAACCAGCTGCATGGGCAGCACCGCAGAGCCTGGTGGCACCAAAACCAACTGCATGGGCAGCATCGCAGTGCCTACTGGCACCCACAGCTCCAAAACCAGCGCCTGGTGGCATCCACAGCTCCAAAACCAGCGCCCGGTTGCACCCACAGCTCCAAAACCAGCTGCATGGGTAGCATTGCAGAGCCTGGTGGCACCAAAACCAGCTGCAGGAGCAGAATTGTGGTGCCCGGCTGCACCCACAGCTCCAAAACCAGTGCCTGGTGGCACCCACACCTCCAAAACCAGCTGTATGGACAACACTGCAGTGCCTGGTGGCACCAAAACCAGCTGCATGAGCAGCATCGCAGCACCTGGCTTCACCCACAGCTCCAAAACCAGCGGCTTGGGCAGCATCACAGGGCCCAGCTGCAGCCACAGCTCCAAAACCAGCTGCATGGGCAGCATCGCAGTGCCTACTGGCACCCACAGCTCCAAAACCAGCGCCTGGTGGCATCCACAGCTCCAAAACCAGTGCCCGGTTGCACCCACAGCTCCAAAACCAGCTGCATGGGTAGCATTGCAGAGCCTGGTGGCACCAAAACCAGCTGCAGGAGCAGAATTGTGGTGCCCGGCTGCACCCACAGCTCCAAAACCAGTGCCTGGTGGCACCCACAGCTCCAAAACCAGTGCCTGGTGGCACCCACAGCTCCAAAACCAGCTTCAGGAGCAGCATCACAGAGCCCGGTGGCACCAAAACCAGCTGCATGGGCAGCACCAGTCATCCCGTGTGCCCCACACCAGGTCCCCCCCAGTGCACCCCACGTCCCTCACTTTGGTGCCAGGCATCCCCCATAACTCTGTGGGGATGGGCTGGTGGACCTTGAGGGGGCAGAGTGGGGGACAAAACAGGGTGCACGGGGTCGAAGGTGCAGGGGACCCAGTGGGGAGGTCTCAGTGCAGGTCCTGGGGGTGCAGGGGGTCCCGGTGGGGGGAGAGGTCCCTGTGGTGAGCAGAGGGTCCCAGAGTGGGTGTCCCGAGGCAGGTGTCACACTGTGGGGGGACCCAATGAGGAGGTCTTGGGGCAGGAGGTCCTGGTGTGGGGAGAGGTCCCTGTGGTGAGGAGGGGGTCCCAGAGTGGGTGTCCCCAGGCAGGTGTCACACTGCAGGGGACCCAGTGGGGAGGTCTCAGGGCAGGTCCCAGGGGTGCAGGGGGTCCCAGTGAGGGGAGAGATCCCTGTGGTGAGGGAGGAGTCCCAGAGCGGGTGTCCCCAGGCAGGTGTCCCAGTGGGGAGGTCTCAGGGCAGGTCCTGGGGGTGCAGGGGGTCCCGGTGGGGGGGGAGAAGTTCCAGTGGTGAGGAGGGGGGTCCCGGTGTAGGTGTCCCCACGCAGGGGACCCAGTGGGGATGTCTCAGTGCAGGTCCTGGAGGTGCAGGGGGTTTCGATGAGGGCGTCCTCATGCAGGACCCTCGCACCCCACTGCACGTAGCTCCCCGACCCCACAACCAGCAGCCCTGGCACCACCTCAGCCCCCGCGGTGACGCCGCTGGAGCAGAACGGAGCACCCCAAGCGCTGTCCCTCGACAGGCAGGAACCACCACGGGCACCAGCCCCATGTGCCACACGCAGCACATGTCCTGCGGCCCTCGACGCCGCTGCCCACCCACTCCGGCACCCACGGCACAACCCCCCCCCACCCCAAAGCGGGGCCCGTCGGGGTCCCTACCGTCCTTGCGGTAGAAGCAGATCTCCACCTTGCGCTCCTCGGCGCCCAGCAGGGCCTGGGCGATCTGGGCGGCGGCGCCGCGCTGCGTGCGGGGCCCGTGGAGGAAGTCGCAGGTGCTGGGCTTCTGCATCACCTCGGCCCGCGAGTAGCCGCACAGCTGGCAGAAGCCGTCGTTGCAGTAGATCACGGCGCAGTTCTCCACCCGCGCGTTGGCGATGATGAACTTGCGGCCTAGGGCGGACAGGGAGGCATCAGCGGCATCAAGGGCTCCACCCTTGGAGCTCCAATCATCATCATGGCATGAACCCTTCCAATGTCACCTTGATGCTCCCAGCACCATCCCCTCGGAGCAACCTCCACCATCACCGCCCTCGGAGCTCCCTCCACCATCACCGCCCTCGGAGCTCCCTCCACCATCACCGCCCTCGGAGCTCCCTCCACCATCACCATGGAGCTCCCTCCACCATCGTCGTCCTCGGAGCTCCCAGCACCATCCCCTCGGAGCTCCCTCCACAATCACCTTGGAGCTCGCAGCACCATCCCCTCGGAGCAACCTCCACCATCACCACCTCAGAGCTCCCTCCACCATTATTGCCCTTGGAGCTCCCTCCACCATCACCATGGAGCAACCTCCACCATCATCCCCTCTTAGCTCCAAGCACCATCACCATGGAGCTCCCTCCATCACCATCCCCTCGGAGCTCCCTCCATCCCCTTGGAGCTCCCAGCACCATCACCTTGGAGCAACCTCCACTGTCATCACCCTCAGAGCTCCCTCCACCATCATCGTCCCCTTGTTGCTGCCTCCACCATCACCTTGGAGCAACCTCCACGATCATCCCCCTCAGAGCTCCCTCCACCATTGTCACCTTTGGAGCTCCCTCCACCATCGTCATCCCCTCGGAGCTCCCTCCACCATCCCCTCGGAGCTCCCTCCACCATCGTCATCCCCTCGGAGCTCCCTCCACCATCATCACCCTCAGAGCTCCCTCCACCATCACCCTCAGAGCTCCCTCCACCATCATCGTCCCCTTGGAGCTCCCTCCACCATTGTCACCCTTGGAGGTCCCTCCACCATTGTCACCCTTGGAGGTCCCTCCACCATTGTCACC
The DNA here is from genome assembly GCA_033558105.1 of Coccyzus lansbergi. Lineage (NCBI taxonomy): Eukaryota > Metazoa > Chordata > Aves > Cuculiformes > Coccyzidae > Coccyzus > Coccyzus lansbergi. The sequence continues at coordinate 2,932 of JAUMJK010000499.1, read as the reverse complement.
CTTGGAGGTCCCTCCACCATCAGGGCAGGGACCCCAGCACCATCGCAACAGGAACCCCAAGATCATCGTGGTGGGGACCCTGTGGCCACTACCATCACTAAAGGGACCCCATGGCTGATGCAGCAGGGACCCCAACACGGCGCCCCAGGGATCCCAACACCATCACCGCAGGGACACCAGCTTGGTGCCCCAGGGACCCCAACACCATCACCACAGGGACCCCAACTCGGTGCCACAGGGACCCCAGCACTATCATCACAGGGACCCCAACATAACAAGAACCCCAACATCATCACCGCAGGGACCCCATCACCGTAGGGACCCCAGCTTGGTGCCCTAGGGACCCCATCACCCCAGGGACCCTGTCACCATCACCACAGGGACCCTAACTCAGTGCCGCAGGGACCCCAACGTCACAGGAACCCCAACATGGCGCCCCAGGGACCCCAACACTGCAGGAACCCAAACACAGCATCCCAGGGACCCCAACACCAGCACTAGGACAGCAGGGACCCCAACACTACAGGAACCCCAACACGGCACCCCAGGGACCCCAACACCATCACCGCAGGGACCCCAACACAGCGCCCCAGGGACCCCAACGCCATCACTGCAGGGACCCCATCACCATAGGGACCCCAACAACATCACCACAGGGACCTCAACACCCCAGGTTGCCCAACTTGGTGCCACGGGGACCCCAACACCATCACCCCCAGTCCCCCCAGCTCCTGCACCTCTCCCATCCCCCATCCCTCTCCTCCCCCCCAGCCCATTCCACCCCAGTCCCCTTCCCCAGACCCTCCAATCCCATCATGCCCAGCCCTCCAGTCCCTATCCCTCTCCCCCCACCCCCGTTCTCCATCCCCACCCCAGTCCCCCAGTTCACCTCCCATCACCCCCGGCCCTGTCCCCATCACCCCCAGGCCCTCGTCCCCCTCCCCGTCACCCCCATCCCCATCACCCCCACCCTCCCTGGTCCCCATCCCTGTCACCTCCACCCCACTCCCCCCTGCCCCCCTCTCATCACCTCCATCCCTTGGCCCCCAGCCCCTGCTGTCCCCCACTATCACCCCCAGGCCCATCCCCCCCAGCCCCTGCTGTCCCCCACTATCACCCCCAGGCCCATCCCCCCCAGCCCCTGCTGTCCCCCACTATCACCCCCAGGCCCATCACCCCCAGCCCCTGGTGTGTCCCCCAGCCCCATCACCCTCAGCCCCTGCTGCCCCCCCCAGCCCCCCCCAGCCCACGGTGTGTGCCCACCTAGCCCCATCACCCCCAGCATCCCCCCAGCCCCTGATGTGTGTCCCCTATCCCCCCCCCCAGCCCCATCACTCCCAGTCCCCAGTGCATCCCACCACCCTCCAGCCCCTGCTGTCCCCCCATCACCCCCAGGCCCTGGTGTGTGTCCCCCATTCTCCAGCCCAGTGCATCCATCCCCCAGTGCATCCCTGTCCCCCCCCCTGCCCTCCCCCTGCCCCCAGCCCCATCACTGCCAGTCCCCAGTGTGTCCTCTCTGTCCCCCAGCCCCATCACCCCCAGCCCTCGGTGTGCTCCCCTCAATCCCTTGCAGCCCCATCACCCCTAGCCCTCACTGTCCCCCACATCACCCCCAGCCCCTGGTGTCCCCCCAGCCCCATCACCCCCAGCATCCCCCCAGCCCCATCACCCCCAGCCCCTACTGTCCCCCCTGTCCCCCCAGCCCCATCACCCCCAACCCCTGGTGTTCCCCCAAGCCCCATCACTTCCAGCATCCCCCCCAGCCCCATCACCCTCAACCCCCAGTGTGTCCCCCCATCACCCCCAGCACGTGGTGTCCCCACCCATCACCCCCAGCATCCCCCCCAGCCCCATCACCCTCAACCCCCAGCGTGCACCCCCCATCACCCCCAGCCCCTGGTGTGTCCCCCCACCCCATCCCCACCAGCATCCCCCCCATCACCCCCAGCATCCCTCCAGCCCCATCACTCCCAGCCCCTGCTGTCCCCCTCCAGCCCCATCACCCTCCAGCCCCTAGTGTCCCCCTATCACCCCCAGGCCCTGGTGTCTGCCCCAGCCCCATCACCCCCAGCCCCCAGTGCATCCCATCATCCTCTAGCCCCTAGTGTCCCCCCATCACCCCCAGCCCCTGGTGTCCCCCCCAGCCCCATCACCCCCAGCCCCAAGTGTATCCCCCTCATAACCCCATCACCCCCAGTCCCTGCTGTCCCCCCCCCACAACCCCATCACCCCCAGCATCCCCCCCCAGCCCCATCACCCTCAACCCCTGGTGTCCCCCCCAGCTCCATCCCCCCCAGCCCCTGGTGTCCCCCCCAGCATCACCCCCATCCCCCAGTGGGTCCCCCAGCTCCATCCCCCCCAGCCCCTGGTGTCCCCCCCAGCATCTCCCCCAGCCCCATCCCCCCCAGCCCCAGGTGTGTGTCCCCCAGCCCCATCACCCCCAGCACATGGTGCGTCCCCCCATCACCCTCAGCACATGATGTCCCCACCCATCACCCCCAGCATCCCATCACCCCCAGCCCTTGCTGCCCCCAGCCCCATCACCCCCAGCCCCTGCTGTCCAACCCCAGCCCCGTCACCCCCAGCCCCTGGTGGGTCCCCCAGCCCCATCCCCCCCAGCATCCCCCCCCAGCCCCTGGTGTCCCCCTCCAGCCCCATCACCCTCAGCCCCCAGCGCATCCCATCACCCTCCAGCCCCTAGTGGGTCCCCCCCCACTCCCATCACCCCCAGGCCCTGGTGTGTGTCCCCAACCCCATCCCCCCCAGGCCCTGATGTCACCCCCCAGCCCCATCACCCCCAGCACCCCCCACCCCAGCCCCATCACCCCCAGCACCCCCCCCCCCAGCCCCATCACCTCCAGTGCCTGGTGTGTGTCCCCCATCATCACCCCCAGCCCCAGGTGTCCCCCTCCATCACCCCCATCCCCATCCC